>VXBL01006302.1:6904-135251 GCA_013400195.1 Aramus guarauna | reverse complement strand
TGCCATTCAGCCAGTTCTCAATCCACATGACTGTCCAGTCATTTAACCCACACTTCCTAAGCTTATCTATGAGGATGTTATGGGAGACAGTGTCAAAAGCCTTGCTGAAGTCAAGGTAGACAACATTCACTACTCTCCCCTCATCTACCCAGCCAGTCATGACATCATAGAAGGCTATCAAATTTGTCAAACATAATTTCCCCTTGGTGAATCCATGCTGACCACTCCCAATAACCTTCTTTTCATCCACATGCTTAGAGATGACATCCAAAATGAGCTGTTCCATCAACTTTCCAGGGATGGAGGTGAGGCTGACTAGCCTGTAGTTTCCTGGGTCCTCCTTCTTCTTTTGAAGACTGGAGTGACATTGGCTTTTCTCCAGTCCTCAGGCACCTCTCCTGTTCTCCATGACCTTTCAGAGATGATGGAGAGTGGCTTAGCAACAACATCTGCCAGCTCCCTCAGCACTCGTGGGTGCATTCCATTGAGGCCCATGTATTTGTGGGTGTTGAATTTGCCTAAATGATCTCTAACCTGATCCTCCTTGAGCAAGAGAAGGTCTTCCTTTCTCCAGACTTTCTCTCTTACTTCCAGGGTCTGGGATTCCTAAGGGTTGGCCTTAGCAGTAAAGACTGATCTTCATTCTTTTCCAGTCCATGAACACATAGTATTGAGGAGGAAATTCTTATTGATCTCTAAATATACACTCTTATACCTAATTTATTTGATCTCCTTCCTGTAATTCTAGTCCTCTAGTTCACCCAATTTTTTGATTGATTTCCAAGTCTTTCTAAAGAAGCCTATTTAATGAACTAATGATATGGCTCTTCATTATCACAGCAAAATAAGCAGTCCTTCTAGAAGTGATAGTTTCTGGTTTCAACCCCAGATATTTTTGGCAATGAGAAAAAAACAAACCAAACCACAAAGCAACCAGATCCGCTCACCCTCTTCACCTAAAGAAACAATGTTTTATTCAAGACATTATCTGTAAAAAAGCTGAAAAGGTACATAAGTTTTTAAAGAAGAAAAAGGGCTGGAAAAAGTTTTGCATAATTTGAAGTGGGAATATTGAGTGGTCATCACCTTTGAAGATAAGGTTATGGGAGCAGGGAGGTTGGGAATGTACAAATTAGCATCTACCTGAGCCAGTTTTGGAGGATAAGGAGAGTTTTTTTCTGCTAGATTGAATGAAATGCCTATTGAATCCACAGGCAAGGACATTACAATCGATTGTCAATAAAGCTGAGAAACCTTAGAAGGAATTATTGATTTTTGCAAAATTAGTTTTTACTCATGTAAACACTTGAGTCTGCAGCATTCCTATCAGTCAGTCCTGTGCCAGCGTGTCTAGAGTTACCTGAGAGGTGTTTCTTCTCTGTAGAAGAAATAGCAAGAGGAAAGCTGCCTTAGTATTTTCCAAGGAACCATGCTTTCAAAGAAAAATATTAGCTTTGAAAAGACAGCTTCTGATGGTGTATTGGTTTCAGAAAACTCCTGCAGGAACATAAGCAGAAGTTGCCCTCACTTCAACCCAGTCCCAAGGCTTGGAGCCCACTGGCTCCTGCAGTTCATGGCTCTAGAGCAAACTTTGTGACCTATCTCCAGATAAAAGGCAAAGGATTTTCTGATTACTTACTTGCAAGTTTCCACAGCAGGAGCCCTAAGAGGTTTTGGATATTCACTTCCTCTCTTTCTTATGGGTTGTGATCAGGAAGTTTTGATTATTTGGGGTGGTTTTGTTTTTGTGGATGTTTTTGGAGGTTTTTTGTTAGTGGTTTGTTTGTTTGTTTGTTTGTTTGTTTGTTTGTTTGTTTGTTTTTATCTGCAAACCCTAGTATACTGTCTTCAGGCAGAAACCTGTGTATTTTAAACATTTGCAGCAGGAGAGGGCCTTAATGTAGATTTGAAACTAGAGAAGATATTACTAATTTTAGATTTCTTTCCAGGTATGCAGCTGTGCATAACTCTAGTTTAAATCTTCTTGTGCAGAAAGTAAAATGTTCTGAGACAACAATTTCACATTTGTAATGATGAATCCTCCACCACTAGTTGGTGCAACTTACCTTGTCGTGGTGTGGTGGCTTGTGTGCCTTGTCGGGCCAGACTAAAATGTTGCACCCTGGCCCTCCAGGTTGGGGGTTTTGTTTTGGGCTAACAACCCAATCATGTACAAAACAAAATCTGTTACAGAAATTGCAACAACACTACCCCCCCGGGTTCGGTGGCATAGTGTTGTTGCAGCCCTATGCTCCTCGAGGAGTAACAAGGACCAAACAACAACAACAATGATGACTCCTTTATCTTCTCTGATGTGATGTAAGGAAAAACATTTTCACCATGAGAGTGGTTCAATGTTAGCAAAGCTCCAAGAGGCAGTGAAATCTCCATCCTTGCAGAGTTTCAAAACCAGGTAAGTTTTGAGCAGCCTGATCTAAGTTTGAAATTATGGACGAGGGAATTGGCCTAGATGACGTCAAGAAATCCCTCCTTACCTTAATTCCCACAAAAGGACTAAGTGATTTTGTTGTAGAGCCGCTGCTTTCTTGCTCAGGCATCTGCCTTGACAGTGTTGTGACCTGCCCTGTGAGGTGTGCTCTTACAGGAAGGAAAGGTACCACCCTGCTTACTTTCCTCATTTGAAAAAGCTTAACTTGAGTCAAACCACTGTGATGTATTGAGTGATGGAGTGGTTACTGTGATTGCTGGGAAACCAGGGAGTTAGGTACCAAACAATGACATCTACATCTGTGTTTGCATTGGATGGTAGTCACCTGGAGCTGTTAGTAATCTAAACAGAGCCTGAAGACATTTCTAGACCAGCTTTTGCATGTTTTCAGTGTACAGTTATGAGAGACACCAATGGCTGAACAAGTGACAGCAGGAGCTGGTGCAGGCTTTAAATTGGAGGACGATCTAATATGGTTCTTCAATGGTGCTACCTGAGGGAGGAACCTGGGCTCCATGAACCCATTCTTTTGCCTTAGAATCTCCAAGCAGAGGCTGCTACTGGATGACAAAGCAGCTCTGCCATTTGCAATACCGTTCTTCATGAGAGGCAGCACAACAGAGTTAAAACTAAGTGTCTGAAAGAACTGAAATGGAAAGAAGTAAAAACACCTCCCTCCTCCTGGTGAATTTCTCTTCCTCAGCCAGTTATGAGTTCTCACTGTGCAAGCATTCATGAAACTTGCTTGTGCACCTGCCTAGGTTGGTGCTTGCACTGGAGATGCTCTTCACTCCCCAGACCAGACAAACCCAGCTCATCCATCCCTGGCTGCAGGGCAGTGTTGTCACAGCCAGCTCCAGGCTTCCTCTGGTGGGGCAGAGGCAATAAGGCTTATGTTTAATATTCTATATCATACACAAAAATCGCAGCCCCAGGAGCCTTGCTCTTGGGTGTGAGGAGCCGGACTTTACCTAGGGGATGGAGTTCCCGTCCCTGCTGTGCCACCCCGAGGCCGGTACAGGTACCACGCTCTGCCCGGTATCTCCAGCACCCTTCCAGGAAAACAAAACAAAACAAAACAAAACAAAACAACAGCAACAAAACACAAAGCCAACCCAAAAAAACTCAAACCCAGACCTGATAAATAGCTTGCTACCCATCCTTTACATTTAAGAGATTTTCTTCTCTCCCTAGCTGTTTGTGCTTCTGTTTAATCACGTTAAATCACCCTGGGACTGCTCTGCCTTGCCTGCTGCTTATCTTCAGATTTCTGAGAGATCAGCTGGGTGTTACAAGTGCTCAGTGTTTCAAGTGCTTTTTTTATCCCTGTGGCTTAGTGCACCTGGGTGAACTTGCTGACAAATCTCCTTAGTTCCAGCACTATAGCTTACTGTAGATATTGAAGAGATACACTTTCTCCAGAAATTCTAGATGAACTTCAGAATTTATTGATGTCAGGATTGCTTTCATTGTTTTCTTTTTCCATGCAGAAGTGCCAATTCTTTTTTATTATTTTTTTTTATTTATTTTCCATGAAGTTTTGTGGAGATTTGTTTTGTTAAACTTTTCCAAATCCCACTTGGACAATTTTAAAATATTTTTTTTCTTTTTGTTTTTGTTTTCCTTCCCCTTAAACAACTCTTTAGATGAGAAAATAAGCCTACTAGTGCATAAAAATTAAATTATCCAAGTGATATCCCTGTGCTTCAGGAATCATTCCTACAGCTTTAAAATCAATGTCTGTCTGTATGTGTGTGAATTTCACCTTATCTTTCCCCTCCAGTACAAGGTCTTCCGAAAGCCTTAGGTCTTTTCAGGTTGAGCAATGCAACTCCCACTCATTTCTTGTAAGTACTTTTTGGAAACTATACAGGAAAACTACATAATTAATCAGAAAAGAGTTCTGTTTTCCAAATAGTTGAGTTGCATCTCCTCCCCCCTCCCACCCAAAGTTCTGTCTATATTCACCCACTGACTAAAGCCAGGAACGTGCCATGAAATAGTCAGGCAGGTATTTAGCCCCAAATGTGTCTCCCTAGCTTTTGAAAGTGTTAACAGAGCACTTACACAAGCTCACAGCAGGCTTAAAATGTGGCCATCCAGCAGGAAAACCCTTTGCTGAATTTCTTAAATACAGATCAAAATGCAGGCTCTGTGTGTTGCTTTTCATGCTCGCTAGCTACTTGTCTAACTACTACAAACCTGGTGTTTTTCTAAGGAACACATTTACAAACACCCCACTACGCACATCAGGAGCAATCTGAGTGCTGGAATCAAATAAATCTTATTTCCTATGCATGTATTCAGGGATGAATTGTGTAAGGATTCTTCTATATTAATATTAGTTATATTAATTTTTTGCTTCAGAAGAGAAATTTGTAGGGTTTTTTTCTCCTCTGTGGAAAATGTGAAGCTTATTATATCAGAGATTTATGTCTTTCTGTTACATTCTGTTGAAATTGGCCAGTGGTAGCAATGACGGCTGCTAGAAAGAAAAGGGCAACCATTTGGTCAGAGAGAAATCAGGTGGCACTTAAGTAAAATGCAGTTCTTGGACATTTTTAGTACAGGTTCTGCTCTGAGGCCATGTTTTATGACCTGTTTGTAGACATGTTGGCATGAAAGCCGCTAGGAAATGAGTCAACAAGGCTGATTTTGTTCAGATGTTGTTCAGCATCTCGTGGAAGCCCTTTGCATACCACATGGGAGCATCAGTGCTCCTGGGGAGCCATTCTCATCTCACAGATATGAAACATTGTTAGAGCTTAGCTGTAAGTGGTTGGTGCCTCAAGATTCTCGGACAAATGGCAACTTTGGCTATGCTCCTATTAAGTTTGGGAAAGTGGTGTAAAAATGTCAAAGTGGACAGACTCATTTATTGCAAAATACAGTATGTACTAACATAAAGTATGATAGATTGAAAGTTGTGCCTATCTTCTCCTAAAACGATGTTATTTAGAATGAACTTGAAAAATCGCTAGCTTATTGGATCATCTTCACTTTAATCTTGCTGTGTAATTTCCAGGATTATCACATTTCAGTTATCAAATAAATCAGAGGTCCTCTCAGTGGAGTATGTTACTTTGTGTACAAGGCCATGATCTTATCTGTTTGTTAAATGACAGTTTTTGATAACTTCAGAAGCCAACATAAAAAAAAGTAGCATTAGCAGATTATTATCAAAATAGTAAAAAGCTGAGGAATAGATACTTGGATAACAGATAACATATCTGACATTGATTTTTCCCCTAACCCCAGTAGTAAATCCAGCTCCATAATGATAGTGCTCAGACTGAAGCTATGAGTCTGCAAACACGCACTAGGAGGTGGGAAGAGCTCCAGGCTTTTGTGGACTAAAATTTCATAATAGCGTTCTTATTATAAATTTTTGATCTTAAGTTTTTCTGCCTTGTTTAGGAAAGTTCAAGATTGGCAGCTGGTACAAAAATGTTGGTCTGACCTCATGATCAAACTTTTTTTTTTGACACAACTGATGGGAGAAAAACTTGACTGGTTGTGCACTTAGCAGCAGACAAATTTCAAAACAGGAGTATGACGGAACTCAGCTGCACGGGATTTAAATCTGAATGACTGGTCTGGACAGGAACAATTTTTGTCACTGTTTGTACAGCAGTGGAGCATAACATAGCCTGCATGTTGCCTGGGACCTTTGGGCAATGTTTTACTATGGACGTGAAGTATCTACTCATTTTATTTTCTCAGATGTCATAGAATAGTACACCTAGTCTAACATGTTTAATGATGGTGGGTATGACACTTCATCTAGTTTTTTCTGTATTAAGCCTAGGAACTTATTGAACCATGAACGTAATTCAAACTTTCATGAGCTGATAGATTGGGTCAACCACAATCTGATTAAGTTCAACAAAGACAGATGTGAAGCTCTAGGATGGAATGACCCCATGTGCATGTACAGGCTGGGCACTGACTGGTTAGCGAGCAGCTCTGCCCGGAAAACCCTGGGATTCCTGCTGGAAAAGTAGTTGAACATGAGTCAGTAGTTGCAGACAGGAAGGCCAGCTGAACATTGAAATGTGTTATCAAAAGCACAGCCAGCACCTCAGCGGAAATGATCATTCCCCTCTACACAGCACTCAGTCACCTCTGCAGTGCTGTGCTCAGCTTTGGGCCCCCCTGAGTAACAGAGGTATCAACTAACTGGAGTGAGCCCAATGGAGAGCAACTAAAATGGTTGGGAGCTGGAGCACATGATGTACCAGGAAAGGCTGAGGGTGCTTGGCTTGTTCAGCCTGAAGTAGAGAAATTTTGTGGGAGATCTAATTGCAGTTCTCCTCTATCAAATGGAAAGGGAGGGGAGTTATAGAGAAGACGCAGCCAGGTTCTGCAGAGGCACACAGTGAAAGGAAAAGAAGCAACTGGCAGCAGCTGCATAAAGGAAATTCTCAGTTGACAGAAGGACCCTTCTTCCACCCGTCTCCCTACCCCGGGAGTGATGCAGCACTGGGACAAGTGCCCAGAGATGCTGTGGGATCTCCATGCTAGGAAATACTCAAAATTCAATTGGACACAGCCCTGAGCAACCTGCTCTAGCTTTGAAGTTGATCCTGCTGTTAACAGTGGCTTGGAATAGAGACTTCTGGAGCTCCTTGCCAACCTAAAACTTTCTAGGATATTTGAGTACTTAGGAAGTTACAAAGAACTTGAAGAGGGTGGTGTCTTACAGAAACATCTCAGAGTATTAACAGACGTGGAACCACAATGTCCCAGCAGAGCTCTGGCAGAGGCTGTGACTGGGTCTCCTAGGACATGAGGAAACAATTATTAGGACACTGCCACACAGCACAATATATTCCCCTTTGAGCTGGCCATAACAGTACAATATGGCTGTGCATTTCCTAACCTCTCTAACATTACTTGATTTGCTCAACCACATGAAATCATATGTGCAAGTGTTGCAAATAAGATTTTGTTACATGGCTTTGGTTTAGCAGCAATTTAGAATTTATTAATATTTTTGAGATAGATCACATGATTAGGTTGTATAATTATTAATAGCACTTAATCATCTGCCAATTTAACAGAGTGATTCAATGGAATTTGTTGCAATCAAGATAGTTACTTAAAGATTTGAGAATGGCAAGGGTAACCTGAACCTAACAGCAGGGTCGCACACATGGATGGAGGTTAAATCAAATCACACGTACAGACAGTCAAACAATCCTGAATCAAATTACACACAGACAGACAGGCAAATAGTCCTGAACCAAGTTGTGTACGTGTGCGCATGTGCACACACACACACACACCGGTTAACCTGTGATTGAAATTTGCCTTTTCATGAGTTTCATAAATTACTCACTTTTATGTGCCAGTATTCATCAATGGACAATCAGTGAACCTCACGAAACCAGGCCTTTGAGTGCTCGTGAAATTGTCGAGGGACAACCTTTGAATCCTGGCAAAATCTGCTCCAAGAGGTGTCCCAGCTCAGGGGAGATACTGGGTCACCCAGCCCGCTGTGATCCTGGAGAGCTCTAAAGGTCTCACTTTTGGATAGCTTTTTATAGGATCTAGAGATGATTTGCTTTGGTCAGTATTCTCCATTCTGGCCACAGTTCGTGCTGACTTTATTCTGGTAGACAATTCAGGCAGCAGGTAGCCCGCGTGTGGCCAGACAGTACCTGACACCCAAGTCACTGCACTTGTATCCAAGATAGCAGCACAATGGGGCTAACTTATCCTGAGCTCTCAGAGTGGCCCAGGGGGCTGCACCACCACAGCAAGGCAGACTGCCTTCTACAGCATGGATGGATGGAGCAGACAGAACAGAAAATAGAAGAAAAGGTATTGAACTATAGATAGAAAAGTAGAACCAAGAATGCTCTTGTAATTAATGAGGCATTATTCATGTGACAACATGGAGGGGGAGGAGGTGTAGGTATGTCCTATGTGCAAGGATGGGACTTTATGCTCCCATTAGCAGTCACCGGTACAATGCATCATGAGACCTGCTCCAATGGCACAAACCTGTTCCCCTCTCTTCTATTCGGTTTGTCCCTTGCAGTGATCTCCAGGACTATGACAATGTCAGCCAGACCATCTGAAGCTAGATATAATCATCACACTAAAAAAATACTGAGAAAGAGCAAAGTCATCCATGTGAAGAACAGGATATAAATGCAGATTTTTCTTTTGCAATAAAACTACTAAATCACGTCTTCCCAGCCTGAAAACTCAGTTGTTTGCACATGAAATTAGAGAGAAGAGGATATTTACTCTACCTGATCCCTTTGGTTCCCTACTTAAAAAATGAAGAGCTTTGATCTGAAATTAATGAGTAAGAAGCATAATCTGTTTTATACAGATGTACCCAGGAGATTTCAAATAGTACTTTTTTCTTTTTTTTCATTGAAGGCAAGGAAACTTAGCAAAAAAAGATCATTTTTCAAGATGACATGCACAGCAATTTTTCTATCTGACTCTTTAACAGAAACTGCACATGGAGGTATTAGTCCCTTAACTCCAGAGTTTACTCTTGTCCATGCAGATTTGATTCTTCATTTTACTGCTGGAAAATGCATGTGTTGGAAGAAAAGACTTTTGTGATTATGATAGCAGGCGGAGTGGTTGCAGACTTTTTAAAGGTGCATTCTGTATCATAGAATCATAGAATCTTAGAATGATTTGGGTTGGAAAGGACCTCAAAGTTCATCTAGTCCCAACCCCCCTGCCATGGGCAGGGACACCCTCCACTAGACCAGGTTGCCCAAAGCCCCATCCAACCTGGCCTTGAACACCTACAGGGATGGGGCCTCCACAGCTTCTCTGGGCAACCTGTGCCAGTGTCTCACCACTCTCACTGTAAAGAATTTCTTCCTAATATCTAATCTAAATCTACCCTCTTTTAGTTTAAACCCATTACCCCTTGTCCTATCACTACACTCCCTGATAAACAGTCCCTCTCCAGCTTTCCGGTAGGTCCCCTTTAGGCAGTGGAAGGCCACAATTAGGCCTCCCCAGAGCCTCCTCCAGGAGGAGACTTATGACTTCTATATGCACTTCTATATGACCAGTGAGAGACGAGAGTTATGCTGAGGGGCTTTTGAAAATCGTGTGTTGGCTGGAGGGTGCTTCTGGAAATCTCTAGTCTGTCCTCCTGCAAGGGCAGTTTGCCAGCCAACACTAGGTCACATCAGTCATGGCTTTGCCTGTCTGAATCTTGAAGACTGGCAAAGATGGAGTTTCTGTGGCACAGGAGCCCTTGAAAATTATACCCTGGCATCTGTGTTAACTCATCATCCCACAATAGGTAGCATGAAGTAGCTTTGCAGGAATCCATGATTAAAGAAGAGAATGTGCCTACAACTGCAGAAATAAAGATTAATTGGTTTGTTGCTTTTAAAATGAATTAGCATATTATACTTTAATAGTTTAAGCCAGATCTATATTTGGCATCTATGTTTCTAGAAAAGATTAAAAGGCTTTTGTTCCACTGATCCTTAGGATAATCAGGCATCAAACTGGAGATCAGGACATGCAGAATTGCTAAGGGGAGTTGATGATTGTTTAGAAACTGAGTGGCTCAGATTTTTTCCTGTCTTTTGAAAGCCCTAAAACCTAACAGTTTTGCCTAAAAATGTGAATATACCACTAGGGACGCATTGTTTCAAGTAAAATCTTTATGGCCTTGGTCCTCCATTGTCTTTCCAGGTGATGATTTTGGGAAGCCTTGGAAGCCTGGGACCCATATACTGTTCTTTATTAGTTTTCCTATGTTTGCACAGACCACAAAGCAATTCAGTGCTGCACAGGCCTCTAAGCAGCTACCATTTTATGGTGTGATTCAGGGCCATAGCTTACAATCACAGAACGATTTAGGTTAGGAAGGATTTCTAGAGGTCAGTAGTCCAACTTCCTACTCAAAGCTGGATCGACTCTGAAGTCAGACCAGGTTGTGCAGAACTCTGCCAAGTTAGGTCTTGAAAACCCTTAAGGAAAGACACTGCACAACCTCTCTGGGCAAGGTTTTCCAATGCTCTGTTATATTACTGTGAACTTTTCCCCACCCTTAACATCCAATAAGAAACATTTATGAACATTACCTATTGTTCTGTAGCTGGGAACCTAAGAACCTGGCTCCTTATTCTCAGTAACAGCCTGTGAGGAATTGGAAGGTGGCTTTAAAGTATCTCCAAAGCTTTATCTTCTTCAGTATAATCAAGGCCCATTACTTCAGCCTCTCCTCATAGGATAAATTCTCTATGCCCTGCACAATTTTGGTGTCCCTCCACTGAACTCATTCCAGTTTGTCGGTATCTTTCTTGCATTGGAGGATCCAAACCTGGGAACAGTAAAGGAAATAATGATTTTACTCTATCTACTGGCTATGATCCTCTTGATACACAGTAGTATGCTGTTAGCCTTCATTACAACCATGGTGTGCTGCCAATTTCTATTTAGTTCTCTGTTCACTAGGACCTCCAGTTCCTTTTCAAAGCCACTCAGATCTTAGCAGCTAGTTAGTTCATATCAGGTGCAAGATTTTTGCATTTGTTAAATTAAATTTCTTGAGGTTTCTGTAGACACTTCCTCCAGCCTGTCTAGGTCTCTCTGAACAGCAGCTGTGCCCTTGAGAGTAACACCTATATCCCCAGTTCGGTATCACTTTCAAATGTACTCTTTTGTGCATCTTTGATGAAGACATTGAACACAACAGGGACAGGCCTGTTGACTAGAATAGATTCCTGCAACACTCCACTTGTGACCAGCCTGCAGGTAGAATACAAACCATAAACAAATACCCTTTCAATCCAAACAATACACCCAGTCTTTCACTCAGCTACTACTGCCCCTGAAGACTGTAACTTCCCAACTTGGATACAAGGATGTTGTGGGAGAACACATTGAAAGCTTTTCTAAAGTCAAGATGGCCTTCCTTTTGCTGTATATCTAGTCTTTTCACCACAGAAGCTAATCAGGTTGTTCAAGTTCGATTTATCCTTGGCGAATCCATGCTGATTGTTCCCAGTCAGCTTCTTCTCCTTCATAAGCCCAGAAATGGCTTCCAACAGGACGTGCTCCTACATTTTCCCAGGTACTGGCATGAAGCTGACTGTACTGGATAGTCCTTCTTGCTCTTTTTGAAGGTAAGTGCAATATTCGCCTTTCTCCAGTCACCAGGAAACCCCCCAATCTGCCTTTCAGACATGATGAGACTGTTCCCACTACGACATCATCCAGCTTCCTCAGCACCTTCAGATCCACCCAGTCCGGTCAGATGGGCTTGCATGGGTTGAGAATTCTCAAGAGATTCATGACTTGTGTCTCCCTGTCCTGTCTTTCCAGGCACAAAGGCCTGAAAGAGCTTGTTGGTGAAGACCAAGACAAAGAAGGCATACTGTATCTCAGCAGCTGTGAAGCTTAGGATGGAGGAATCCAGGCATTATGAAGATGAGGACAGGCAGAACAAAGAAGAGCAATTTTCTGGACAGGAATTTCATTTCATTCCTTGCAGCTGGACTGAAGGTAATCATATTCCAGCTCTGGACATAGGCAGTGACACTTACTCATCAAAAAAGGGCCATAGAGTAACATTCTCTCATATTAACAGCAGCTCCATATCCCCAGGTCCAGCCACTGACAAGGCTGAGCATGTATGAGGCACACAAGCACAAATACATACACATACACACAGTACATAATATATACATATACATGTCTGGCTGGACAAATCAAAACATACAGAAAACACAGCATTCAGGCAAGTGCAAACAGCACCCACAGCCTCATCCTGTTCCCCTCACTGCCTGTTCAGTATGAAAGACTGTTAATGGATATTATCTATGCATATAAATATATACATACAATATGGATCCCTTCAGTAGCTGGTCTTAGACACCCAGCCTATCCAGGAGCTGGCCCCTGGACCCCCGAGTCTTCCCAGTTGCTAGCACCTGGGCATGTTAACCCTGAGGCTTGCAGCCCCAGTCCAGTCCTGTAGAATCCCAAAATACTCTTCCTAGCATCCTGTAATGAGTCTCACAGCCACATAGGCAGTAATTCCCCTTCAGCTACAAGATGACTCAGAGAGTCTCTTCAGTTGACTCACCTGGTGGGTCTCACTCCCCCAAAATGGGTCTGGCCATTGTTCCTCTGTTTACCCTTCTGTGTGTGGTGATGAGCCTTTATACAACCTAAGAAAAGGTTAATATCATGTTGTAGTATTGTCAAAAGCAGAAACAGATCCACTGTGGGTTTCATATTTTGGTTTGTTGTTGGTTTTTTTTTTTCTTTTTTCTTTTTTTCCTAAAACACATTTATTCATTCATTCATTCCTATTTAATGCTTCTGGCAAGAAACCCTCAGCTCTGCATGGATTAATTTTCCTTCCACATCTTGCCCACCATCCTTGTGAGAGTCTTTGAGATACCATTCACACTGGAGATGGTCAGAAGGTGCAGCTAGGGAAAATCAAACCATTGGGACAACATCCAGTATAAAGGAGGTCTCAGAAAGCTCCTGTTGGGACATAAGTGAAGAGTTGTGAAGCTTCTAGTTAGAAGCTGATATGGAAAGCAATGAAGGAAAGTGTCCATCCACTGTGAATTTCAGTGCATTCCCCATGAGCAAAGTCAATCTCATGAGAATTGGCTGGGTGCAACATCACCCTATGCTGATACAGTTAAGTGCACTCACCTCTGCAAGCCTGTAAGGTGATGCGTGACACACAAAAACCACTTATGTGGTAGACTTGGGCATAGCATTGAACTAGGAAGTATCTCCAAATACTCAAAAACTCTCCATGGGTCTATTCAGGGAATTCTGGAGAGGGCAGCTCTTCACAGAGATGTCAGACCTGTCCCATTTCCAGTTCTGAAGAGCAGCCCCACCTGGGGAGTTTCAGATTCACTACACAAGAGAAATCTGTGTTGTGGGCTTCAATCTCTTGCTCCTGTGAGTCTGGTATAAAACCTGTTAGCAAAAATATAGTCTGTGTAATGGATTGACCCTGTCTACAGTGCAGTAGAGCAACACACTTTCTGGCCAATTGATAAAAAAAAAATAATATTTGCAGGTATTGCTTTGTAATGAAGATTAATCTAATTTTAAGAGAGTCCCTGAAATAGTTATTTATCTTTCATCGAAAAGGATGGATAATCATGGCTCAGACATTTTGACCGGATTTCCTATAGGTTTATGTTCAAATATATGAGTACAGCATCTGTTTCACATTTCCTTGACATCCTGTCTGGGTCATCTTTTTATTTTTGTGTCTCCCCCATGACACCCAGGAGTCCTATTCTGTTTCCACAGAGAAAACACAGAGGTTTTGCTTTGGCCTTAAATGAAACAAACAAACAAAAAAGGGTTCCTTAAGCTTTTGTCCTACTCCTACTGCTTGTTTTATTAATTAGCCAAAACAGCAAGGAACTGCTGCTTAGAAATGTACATCTGTGTTTTGTTAGATAGAAAAAAAATCTGAATATTGCTGTATGTCTTATCATCACGGTAAGTGTTAAACAGTGTGAGTAATTTACATCAATAATGCAATTGAATGAGCTTTCCTGTCAATTCAGCTGAGCACATTATGATTTCCCCCCACACCACTACAAAAGAATGTTCCTTCCCTTCTCAGACTTGGTCAAGAAAATACTTCAGGAATAGAAACGAATTATATAAGGCTGTACCCTGCCCATCTGACAATCTTACATCTTCCCGGTAGGCACAGTACTAACTTTATCCCAGCACAGCGCTTGGGCTAATATGAGTCATCTGATAACCTCCTCATTGTGCATTGACCTCAACCTTGGACCAAAATAAACATAAATTAAATTACAAACCTATACTTTGTACTCTCACACTCTCTTTAGTGTTTTTGAAGCTCTGAGAAGTGTGGCAGACTTGGAGGCTTCGCCTTCTTTCCATCCGGCTGTTGTGAAATTGGAGCCGAGTCTCAGAATATATTATTCCCTTTGTCCTTTAAAGAGGTTGTGGCCCTGATCCTGTTTTCAGTGGGTTCAGCGCTTATGCTGCTCTGTTCATTTCAGGTGGATTACTTCTGAATGATGCTGGTAAAAGTGTGACCAGGTATCCTCTGTCATATGTGAAAAACATTGCATCTGTCTCTGAAGGCAGGACCTTGTTTCTAATATCTAATTTCTTGACTTTCCCTCTGACTGCATTAATGGATGGGAAAGATTTCTGTAGTTTTATAGTATTTTACCATTCTCTCTGCCTGAAGGACACATGCAGGTTGGGGATCTCCAGGAGGAGAATAGGGCATCTGGGGTGAGGAGTGTGTGGAGGGGGAGGATCAGGGATAGGCTTTTTTGGGATAATCTCTTCTCTGAAACAAATCCACTTTGAAGACACAGATTTCTATCTGCCTCTACCCCACTAACTAGAGGTCCCTTAGGTGAGTGCTGCATCCAAGAACAGCGAGTTGAGATGTGCTATATGGGACAAGAGAGTGATGACACTTTGCCACACATGGATATGAGTTTATTAGAGCATTGCACGGAAGCAAAGATAACCTCAGCCCTGGGGCTTGCTCTGCCACTGATGTGCCTTTGTGTTCTTGGGCCCTCAGCTTGCTGGGTCTTTTCCTCATCTGCAAAAAGGTCTTTTCCTCATCACTGTTCCAAAGCAGTATACTTTTTAGGGAAATATCTGTTTTCATTAGTTCATCTGGAGAAGACACCGATGGGGCTAACTTACCAATAGTGCTGAGCATCTGTGCACCAAAAATATGACTGCCTATCTTCTAAAGCCTTGATTTAAAGCTCACTGAGCTGTTTTCTCTGAGTAAATTATGGAACAAATCTACCTCAGACTCCGGAGCCATCCAGTCCTTATTTCTCTTGAAATAAATATTTGGAACTTCATAGTGAAAAGCAGATGTGAAGTCATATTATTCTACAGACCGCCTCTGAACTGCTTGCTTTAAGGTAAGTCTCCCACCCTTCACTGTTCCTGCTATGTGTTGGTCATTTGCTCTCCAATGTCTGAAACCACTCAAGCAGGAAAGTAATCCATGAAGAGCGAACAGTGAATGAAACACTTTTTAACATGCATTTTCAGATACATTGTGCAAAAACTCCCTAAATTATTCAAAAACATGTTCATGCACAAATTTACAAGGATATGTATTTTTATGACCAGTGAATGATTCTGTTATTAAGCACAGCCCTGCAACCAAACATGTGCATGTAAACATGCATGCATACACCTAAAGATTTGTACAAATCCTACAGTTATCCAGCTTTAACAACTACCGTCATACCTGGACAGAGTAAAGGTGAATCTTACAGCAATTCTAAAGGTGAGTCAAGAAGTTTGAGTGGAAGACATTACTGAAATATGGAATAATTATTTCTAAAATGACCCTTCAAAAATAGGGACTTGCAGACAGTTCCAGCAAAATTTCAATACTGAATCTGCCCTGACTGTATGTAACAGAGAGAAAAAAAGATGGTTAAGTTCTGAGAAAGAGCCTACTCACTTAATTTGTACCCAAACTACCCTGGAATGAAAGGATTCTTTCATCTGAAGAATTCAGGCTCAATACACCTTTTGTTTTACATGAAGCCGGAGGTATTCACCTCCTGTCACTTTACTGGTAAAATGTTTTACCTCCTTTATAACTTGATCAGAAGATCTTTGTACTTGGCTGAATGTTCCCTTTAATGCCAGTCAGGTTGAGATGATTTGTGCACCTCAGTTTTGAAAAAAGGACTAGTGATTCAGAAATGCATTCATTTTGAATGTCTAAAGTCAGGCACCTTGAAGAGTGTGATCTGGACAAGTGGTAAGAACCTGTTTTGAAAATCAGAATTCCTTTTTTCAGCATATACCAAGAATACACAAACACAGCAGTTCCTTGTGGAAATGTACTAATGAGCTCATGCATAAGTTCAGTCTTTTCTGGAAGCAACATTCTTTGTGTCTGGGGTAAGAATTTGAACTTGAGACCAAACGTGGTGCTTCTGTAGTAAGCATAGAAGGAAAAAAAGTAAGTCTCTGCTTTTTCTTTTCTGCTTTTTTTTTTTTTTTTTCCTGTGGAGAATTGGTACGCTTCCTAAGAAATCAATGAGATGTTTTGTCACTGTGTAGTGCTTGGAAGTCCTTATGGAATTCCCTGGTGTGGTTCTGCTTTTGCAGCTAATGGCAATCACTTGGGAACAGCAGGGAAATAAATGCGTTTCATGATGATCCCTCCTTTTTCTTCCTCACCCATTTGTCTGAATTGCAATATTGGTCTGTGCCTCTGATTTTATGTGCAGTACACTCATCGCCATGATTTTGGAGCACATTTTCCGACCTTCAGAAGGGTTCCTTCTAATCAAGGATCAAATTCTGAACATGCATATCATCCAAGGATTGAGCAGTCTTCCCCAGTGCTCTGTGGGTCCCTTGGACCTCAGTTACACTAATGTTTACTTGCAGTGATCCTGTTGGCTGCAGTGGGATTTCTGCATGTTTACCCAAGGACAGTCAATAACACCATGGGTTCAGAAACTGAGTGATTCTTTACTGGACCCTCCTTTACTTGTCTTCCTGTGAATTAAAAAATGGGGATCAGACATCCCTTCTTTCAAACAATGAAGATGGTAGTCCTTCTTTATTTACGAGGATTTGGGAATTACATTTTAACCAGGGCTGGCAGGAATCTTCTGTCAGAACAGTTTTCAGATGTAATATGCATGTTGTCAGACATTGACATTTTATGGGGAGAAAGTTTTTAATTTCCCCCCACTCTGTTCCCCAGGATGACTGGAGGGAGGGATCCTTGGGTGTCTGGTCACAAGATTCCAGCTTCAGAAGAACAGGTAACCTCAGGATCAATTCTCAGGTGGGGATGCACAGTAACCCCCTCCCTACATGCCCCACTCAGCGACATCTCTGGCATTCAAGCACTGGGAAAAGGGAGAAGCAGAAAGACACAGGACTTTGTTGCTCAGCCTTATGGTTCCCATAAAGAACTACTGTCAAATTCTCTTTCTCCTTAGAAGCAGTCAGGGAAAATGAGGGAGGAAATAAATGCATAGTTAAGGCACCAAACCCCTTAATGGCATACATCTCATAAGTCAGAATTTTGACCAGTGTATTTCTGATGCAGAGAACTAAGAAAAAGGGGAAGACAGACACATGGTGTTCCTTCAGGTTATCATTTTGTTAGGTGTAAGAGGTCAGGTGGATTCATCTGACATGAGGCAATCTGTGCAGCTTGATATTGCTTTGTTGCTACAGTGCTCTGCCTCAGCTAGATCCATCTGCAATTTCCCACATAACTCAGAAATAGCAGCAGATGAGACATCTCCTCATAGCAGTGTATTGCATGGCCACAGATATCTCTAAATCCATCAGTATAAGCTGGATAGGCTTACATGCAATTGAAGGAATGCTGGAAGCAAATCCATTTAATGGGTTTTCAGTAGCACTGATGTCCTTCTAATAATGTAGGCAGAGGAATGAATCTCAGGTCAGTGTTGCCCATAGTAGATGTCAAGGAGATTGGGGAGAGAGCAGTCCTGTTTCAAGACATGTACTTGCATTACCTTGCAGAAACATCTGCCAAGGAGGCCCACTGGAGTGGAAAGCAGTCTAATCCTTGCAGTGTTCACATGGGATGTGGCTATTTCTGCTTGGTAGAGAGCACTGGTTGGCTGCAGAAAAACAAATCTGTGCAAGGCCCCTCCTTAGAAGGCTTGGGAAATCTTTTTCTTGTTTAACCTTCCTTGTACATTGTTGCGAGCATACACTGAGCACTTTGCTGGGCTACAATGGTCCCTACAGCCTGAGCATCAGGTGTTGCAAATAACTCAGCATCTTCCTTTGCAGAATTATTGGTCACTTTGGGCTCACAAAAATAGATTGGATCCTTAAGGCTCCGTTCCAATAGCTGGCCTTGATGACAACTCAAAATGCCTTACAAAATGAAATACAGTTAATGCTATTTCTGTCCTGAGTTAATCTATGGGTTTTTTTCTTTATTATTCTTAAATATTAATAGCAATGTCTCTACAAAAGATCTAAAGTCCAGAATTCAACATTTACCAATCATTTAGTCAAACCATTCCTCATGTTAGGTGCTATTTATGCTAAAAAGGCTAAAGGAGCCCTTCTCAACTGGGTAAAAAACTGCAGGATTAGGTTCACTATCGTTATGTGCAATGGTTCCCTTGGGAAAAATCCTAGAGAATCTGCTCCTGAGAAACTACTGGAAATGGAGGGGGGTTGTTTGTTTTTAAAAGCCTGGAATACTTCATTTATTTTTAGATGTCTGGCAATTAATCTGGCTGCTTTAGGGATGCTTAAGCTCTTCATATAATCAAGTGAGGTTGCTTATTTTTCATCCAACGTCAAGATGTCAACAATAGTTTTGATTACATAGACCTGTCAGTTTGGTTATGTTTGCTTAATTGATGGTGTTAGTCTAATGAAGTCTTGTTTGCAAATACTTGGTTCTCAGGGTTTGACTGGCCTATTGCACAGACAGGATATAATAGAAAAGAGTTAAGAGATTATATTTTTGTAAAGAAAGCCTCGTTCCTAAAAATCAGGGGCTACTTAATCCAAAGTTCTAGAAAGAGTCAGTATATGATGATGTGTACAAGCAGAAACTGAAATATCTGTTTTTTTCAGGGCTGTGAAACTGAACCATGACAGCAGCTTAGTCACGCAAGTTCAAAATCAGTTTCCATGACAAATTTAAGACTACTCTTAATTTTTTTAACAAATAATTTAGGATTTTTCCACAGCGGCTAATTGACTCCAGTGAGAGCAAAATCAGAAAGAAATTCTGTTCTGAACCATAGCAGCTAGAGTTTGAAACCTTGCTGAAAAGCTATGGGAGAGACATTATGCATTTTTCATAGAAAGCAATAAAATATTAATTCCTTTTAGTGACTTAGATGAGCACTATAAAAAAAAGTATCAGAACTGGGGCAAAAGAACTGCATTATTTAACCACAGCCTCTTCATTACATGTTATTAAAAAGATGTTCGATATTTTGAGAGGAAAAAGACTTTTATAGTTCTGGTTATTAGAGTAAAAAAAAAATTAAAATCTGTTCAGTCTTGGGAGAGAGAACAGAGGTTTTAAGAGGACGTTCCCCCTCCTTTCTTTCCCCTGTCTTCTAAAGAAGCAAGCATCAACATTACAATTAAGGAATTTTGACACCTTTATGGGTACATCCACTGTGTTGGAACAGCATTTTACAAGACTTCTCATCAGAAAAACCCTCAGCAGAGCTAGAGCCTAGCTCCATGAACACTGACACGCTGGGTTCCCCAAGAGCGATCCCAAAGAGGTTAGTGGGATTCCACCAGCTGAGGAAAGCTGCTCCTGTGCCTGTCCCTACAACAGTACCTAAGTTACTATATAAGGCTTCTCATGAGTACAAGATTGCATAATATTTGTTCGTTACAACCATAATCCATTGGGTGTTGACATCTTCACAGCAAGCTGTGACCCAGCAAGGGTATACAAGGCTAACTGTATATATATCTCATTAAACCCAGAAGGGTGATTCAGGAAGGTCTCTGTTTTATTTTACAGGCAGCTTTTGCCTGTTCAGGTTTTGGGTTTTGGATTATTTTTTTTTTTTTTTAATATGAAAAAAAAGAGTGGTGTTGCTGTTAATCCTCCTCACAAGAGCTGAGGCTTGGTTTGGCAGCCATTAGGAAACTGTTGGATGTAAGTGGATAAGACAGCTCTAATAGGAGAGATGTCATGGAAAGAGTGTGATTCATTGCTTTGAGCTGTGCACAGAGCTCAAATACTTGGTTTAATTTGGTGTTAGGTGCCAAACTACATATCTATAGTTTGACACCAGGACTAGGAGAAATTGCTTTTTTTCCTTTGCTCTTGCTGATCTTGAAACTCTTCCTCCCCTTTTGAGGAGCCTTTACTGAATGTTCCAGGTTGATCACATTCCAGTTAAATAATCAAACATCAGTGCTGTAGGCATGCTCTGCAAAGAGCAGCTGGGGCTTGGAAAATATACCCTTTCCTTAGAACTCCTTACCTACTCTCTAGGAAGTTTTATAACAAATTTATCCCAGATCTGCTTCCTAGATTAACACACAAGCTTTAAACTGCATCTAATGCTTAAAGTTGTGATTCTACCAAGCTCCAAATCTTGAAAAATCCTAAAATTGGAGGACCCGTATCAGAAAGATCTGCACTATAGCTCTCTATTTCCATTACTGTTTAACACATTTTTCAGGATTCATTAAGTCGTAGCACAGTGGTGGTATATATAGCAAGGAAAGTGTAGTGGCTGTTGTTTCCTATGTAATGCACATTTAAGCATGAGGGAACACTGTATTTCTGATACAACAAGGTAGACAATATCCACTGCTTTTTCCTCCTCCAGTGAATCATTCTTTTCATCATAAAAGGGAAAAAATTGGCCAGTCATCATTTGCCTTTGATAAACTCATGTTGGCTTCTCCCAATCACCTCCTCATCCTTCATCTGGCTGGAAATGGCTTCAAGAAGGATTCGCTCTCTAACCTTCCCAGGGATGACACTGAGGTTGACCAGCCTGCAGCTACCTGAATCCTCTTTCTTGAAAATCGGGTTTGCATTTGCCTTTCAGATGACAGTAACCTCTCCCTGGTCACCATGACCTTTGAAGATGATAGAAACTGGTCTTTGAATGACATTGGGAGGCTCCATCAGCACCATAAAAAGTATCCTGACTGATCCCATATACTTGTGTATGTCCAGTTGGCTTAAGTGCTCCCTAACTCCATCTTCCTCTGTTGTGGGTAATGCTTCACTCCCACAGGCTCGGCTATTAGGTTCACTGTCCTCAGAGGCCCAAGGTCAAACTTTGCTGGTAAAAACTAATGCAAAAAATCCACAAAACACCACAAAAACAACAATGAATACCTTAGTCTTTTTCTTGTCCTTTGTCCCTACGTCCTTTGCCTCACTGAGCAATAGGATCATTTGTCTATTAGCCTTCATTTTTCTGCCTGTTTACTTACGGAGACCATTTCCATTGTCCTGAAATCTGATTCAGGCTGAAAGCTTGTGGTTCTCAAGTTGTCTCTAGAAAGCCCAGGAGTGAATGAGGAAGATTTTTCATGGGTAATTCCTATCAGACATTTCATCCTCACCTTATCAGTGGCCCTTATGTTTTTTATTCAGCTTCTGTGCAATGCCTCACTGATCTTCAGCAGTTTTCATCCAGCAGAAGAGAAGGCGGATATTTACATCTGTTTCCTACTGCTTCATATTCAAAGATCATCTTATTGTTCCAGTAGTCAAGAGGAGGGGAAGTTATTTCTATTCTTTATAGCAATTAAGATTGAAGGACTGTGGGAATGGAATTAGTCTGTGTACTTTTTTTTGTACATCAGGTTCTCCTGTTGGGTTTAATTGGGTTTAGTGTCTATTTGGTCTATATTAAATGAAAAAAGCCCTCAAATATTGTCACTAAGCACAATGATCATACTGCTGTTATCTTAGAAGAGTCTGGTAAAGCCCTCTCTGCTCTAGCTAGAGGGTTTCTTGTTGATCTTAAGACCATTCAAATAGCATTTTTTCATGTTGGTTGCCTACCTCGGGGCTAATTTGCTTATTTGTTTTTATTTGGAAAGCTTCTGCTAAAACAAAACAAGGAAAAAATAATATTTGGCTGCCTCTGAAACAAAGTTGGTGGAAAATGTTTGCTTTGCCTGTCAAAAATTATTACACACATTTTGTTGCAAAGCTCTACAACTTTTTGAGCAGAGACAGAAAATTTGGAAGGGAAGTTGTTCTGATGTCATGATGTGCTTTTTACCATCCTTGAGGAAATTTGCTCAAATATATTCCTTTAACATGTATTTCCTTAGAGGCTTGTCAAAGATTTACTACCAAAATCCCTGAGGATTTCCTTGCACTGAGAAGAGCAGATGTTTCCATATTGGTGGGGGGAGCTGTACTGGCTTAACCAAGACCTTGCTGCTCCTGTCCATGCAGGATGGATGCGATGACAAGCAGCAGACCTGAGAGCTGTTTCTCCAAGGCTCTTCATGGCCACAGGCAGGACACTGGGGAAGTGGGAAGGTGTGTGTCTCAGGTGTGGAAGTGCACAGAGTGGGACTAAGGGAGAGGCGGGAGAAGGAATGCAGTGCTGACAGCTTGAGCTTTACTCACATGACCCCTTTTTGGCCAGATGAGCTCTAGAAGTCTGTGGAAGTCATTTCCATTCCAGGGGTGAACAGAAATCCCTGTGAAGGGCAGTCAGAAGTTACAAAAAGGCCAAATTCCTTCCCTCTGCTTCACAGGTGGGATTGGGACAGACAGGGAGAGCAAGCAGAAAGAGCTGTGTGGCTCCAGGGAGCAATATTCCTTTCTGCTTTTCCTCTTGCATGCAGCTGGTCAGCCTACTGCCTACACTCAAATGCCTAATGAGAGAGATCCTCCACGCAAAGACAGGATAGTGAAGAGGCCTTACAATCAGGGCAAATGCGGGGCTGCGAGACACAGTATTTACGTGTACATAGGGATTATCAGTCAATAGGATGAGGACAGACAGATGTGCGGTTTGGGGGAAAAACGAGTTGTATGGAACCATGATGTGGGGAAGATCATTGTGCAGATGGGATATTCCTCACAGTGCTTTGTGTATGTGTGTGTGGGGGTAGTGGTGGTGGTGTGTCTTACTTTGGGGATAATAACCTTCATATCAGAATGATACAAATCTCACTAAAATCTTTATTATTCTCTCACAATAGTGACATGCAGTGGTGGCATAAAATATAGGATGTGTTACAATACAGGCAACATGTAACAACCTGTTAAAACTTGTAACAAGTAACAATTTAAATGTAACAAGTTTCCACAGGCTTTTTGGGGAGTTCTTGCTGTTTTTGTTTTTTTCTTTTCAATAATGCTTAAAACAGGCTGCATGTGCATGAGTCTATAGAGATGTCCTCAGCGGGAGTTCCACTGGCTGACCCCAAGCTCTCAGAGATGGGTGCTGAGGGATGCTGTAAGTGGCTGCCATCGCCAGCAGCTCCAGGACCCAGTGATTCCTCCTGCCCGTGCACTGGAGCCCAGCCACATGTGCCCAGAGCCCCAGAGGTCTCTGTCCCGGGCCAGTGGACGTGGCTGCTGCCTTTTCATTTGCAGATTGAACCAGTAGCAAGGCTGAGTGTGTATCCCAGAGGCATACACACGGACACAGCTGGCTATGCAGACCACCACAGACAAGGCATTGCCTTCCACAGTAACCGTATATAATGCTACCAGGACTCATGTAAAACATAGCTATAGGCAGAAAAGTTCCCTTCCACCTCTCCAGCTGCACAGGATTGAAGTTCACTAGTGAAGACACATACACAATACT
This sequence comes from Aramus guarauna, assembly GCA_013400195.1. NCBI lineage: Eukaryota > Metazoa > Chordata > Aves > Gruiformes > Aramidae > Aramus > Aramus guarauna. The sequence continues at coordinate 111,470 of VXBL01006302.1, read as the reverse complement.
CTCCAGGTTCAGAAATGCACACACACATGCTCATGGATTCCCTGAATACCACTATGGCCCCTCTGTTCATTCCAGCCCCTCTTACTCAGCCCACAGGTCCCCTACTCACCAGCGGGTCCAGCTCAGTGCTCACTAGCAAGCACACACACTCACACACTCGTCTCACAGGCACTCCACACTTATGGGACTCATTCAAATATCAGTGCAGACTCTCTGCCCACCCAGTACCCCTGCCCAGACCCAGGACCTCCTTCTCGCCAGCCGGTACAGCTTGGAGCTTGCTAGGGAATCGCGCCCGCACAGCCCACGTGCCCCAGGCTGGGGGACAACACAAGCACTCTCCCCCCAGAAGATGGCCCATGGGCTGTGACCCACGGCCCTGCTCCAGCCCCGCTGAGCCCCTCACTCACCGTGCTCCCCCCCAGCAGCTACACCCAGGACACAGAGATCAGTCCTAACCCAGGGCTGGACTGAGCCCCTTGCCCGCCCCAGTGCCTGGCACCCACCTGGGTCCAGCACCCCCCTTGACTCCAGAGCTGGCACCACATCCACCTTCGGCACCTTGTCCTTACAGCACTGACAGATGTGGGGCAGGGAGGGAGATTGCAGGGAGGGAGGGTTTGATGAGAAGCCAGAATAGACTGCGGTGACCGGGTGCAGGGCTGGGTCAGAGAAGTGCTCACACACCATGGGCAACTGCTCACACATGGCCCACTCCCTCCTCTCTGTCGTCCCCTCCCTTCCACTAAACTTCCTCAACAAGTTTTGCACAGTCCCACAGGCCTCGAACATCCCAAATCCTTATCAGTTACAAAGGCTAGGCTGGCCCTCTCTAAAGCTGGGCCTGGAGTTTCTTAATGGCCCATCAATTAGTGGCTGAAGACTTTTGGTCTTTGCCATTGCCCCCATTATCCTTCAGCTATCTGATTTGTGTCTCTGTGTCTCTCTTTCTTCACCTTTATCACCTTTGCGTTGAAAGGGGCCTTGACTGATTACCTTGATGAAGCAGATGCTTTCTCCTTCCACATGCCCTTGCGCTGAGACATGGCACTGAGGTGGATCATTAACAGGAGGACTTAGGAGAAAGTTACAGGATCCCTTACAAGGTAATGTCACTTATTTCTCTTTTCCAACGTACAGCTACAGATTCTAATTTTGTTAATATTATAGTATTAATATTAATATTAATATATATTAATATATAGTGTTGCTGTTTTGTACAGTACTGCTCTTTCAAACCTCCATGGCATTATTTGCACAAGTCCACTATAAAATTTTCTGTTGCAAATACTGCCAGCTAAAAATCATTGAAGGTGCCACTGGCAGCATGTGCAATCTGATTTTAGCTGGGACTAATCTCACTTGCACCCAAATGCAGATGGACCGAATGCCACAGAAGGATTTGAAAGAATTGCTTGTCATTTTGGAAATAATGTCCTTCTCTTGCATGGAAGGGGGACTCCATTGAAATATTTGGGATTTGGGAAACTAAGCCAGACTTAGATGGAAGGATTAGGAGCAGAAGGGACTGGGAAATGAGGTAGGATAAGAACAGAGAACTGAAAGGGCTGGGAGAGGGTAGAATATGGGAACAGGAGGAGTGGACATGGGCAGGAACCAAGGCACATGATGGCAGTATAAACGTTTGGGACCAGCTCAGGGACTGTAGGACAGAAACTAATTAAGAGATAGAAACTGAATGATGGAGTGCAGGAGCAAAAGGGGTTGCACGGAACCAAAAGAGAACAAAGTCCAGTGAAGGGTGGACAGACATCTCAGAGGAGCTGCATCTGATACTGCAGAACCTGAATTTGGACAGTGTCTGTATGCCTCAGTAATGGCAACTGCCTAACAAATAGTTGTGAAACCCTCCACCTTTTTTCTGGTCATGTGTCTCCATACTGTTGTTATCTTCTGTCCCACTCATTCATTTGCTCACACAGCATAGAGTTGTGTTGTGAACCTAAAAACTGTGACCATCTGGCAGGCCAGCATGTTCTTCATCCTGTGATAAATAGAGCCCTGGAGTCCCTGGAATACTTCTAGGGGGTCTCTCTCTCTGGAAGGCATCTGAGAAAAAACAGGTTTACATGGAAAAAAATTAAGTGATTTGGAAATAGAGGTTTAAAAGACGTTTAAAAGAGGTTTAAAGTGTAGGATAAAAGTTGGGGATTTTATTTTCAATTTTAGTTTTTTGAAAGCCCACGATAAACATGTATTAAATGCACTTTAGGTTTACAGAGGTAAGTACTCAGAAGCTAGGAAATGCTCACATCAAATTTTCTGGTACAACCTGATTTCCCTTCCCCTTCTCCCTTTATTCCAGTATTGTGACACAATTTTTAGTCACACAGTGGTATATTTTTGCCAGTACAAGAACCTGTCCTGATTCAACACACAGAAAAGAGTGCTCCAGGAATAGTCCTGGGAGATGTAGTGAATGAGACTGTCATCTTCAACTTACCACGAAAGTGTAATTCTTCCTCCATCAGCTAACAGTGGCACAAGCATCCTATTCAAAGCATAGTGTCGAGACAGCCTGTGTAGTATTTTGTAAGTATGAGAGCATTGGAAACTATACACTGTTTTGTTACTAAATTACAACTGTGATCTTAATGGTACAGAGAGATAAGTCATTCAAGTGTGCGTGTGTGAATGCATGTGGGTGTGCACGCGTGTGAATTCATTGTGCTGTGGCTGATGCCATATCTACATATCTCCACTGAGTTTGCTGGCTTTGCTTCAAATGTGTAACTAGTGGAAAAAGGAGGGAACTTTATATGGAAGAATGAAAGTAGACAGTAGCTCAGAGAACTGGGATGAATGCTTTCCTATCAGAGAATAGTCAGGGGAAAACTGGGAAGTCTTATCACTGCCCATTGTGGCAATGGTGGAAACTGCAGCATGACGGATATATGAGGTGGGTATTAAATGCCCAAATACTACTCACCCTGTTGCCATCTGATGCTTTGAGATCTGTAGTTACACAAACTGAGAAGTCCTCATATATTTTATTCCCTCTTACAGTGTAACGTGAATAAAAAAGCCACTGTTTAATTTCCCATATTCAGTGTAGTCACCCATCTTTGATAGCGTAAGTGTCTCTAGCATTCTGCCAGAAGAAGAGGGTAACATTTCAGACCTATGCCTTCACTCTGACTAGGATAAAGAGGTTGAAGGCACTAAAGAATTTAGCCATTAACATTTGATATCATACTAGTTGGCTGTTCTGATGCCTGGAAGAATGTTAATAAACAAACAGGTTTGTTTCTGGTAAGAGAACAAAACATGAAAACTTCTGTTTCTGAGTGGTATGGCTAACAGCTTCAGGGCATAAGCTAATTCTGTTTCCCTCTCCTGTTTAGCACTCTCATTTATAGATTTATGACTCTGAGTAAGTAGGGAGGTATGAAGTTGGCTGTCACTGGTACTGTGCATAAATGTAAATGACCATTTCAAATGTGGATGCTCTGCCAGTTATTACATTTTTTAATTTTCCTGGCTATTGCTCTTTTTAGACCATCAACATTTGTTTGTTTTACGTACGGAATATTTTGGCTCTTGGGACATGAATTCTACCTCAGGGCCTCAAGCCTGTGGGGGTTATACTGTACCTCTTAGGCTGCATGTTAAGGTATTAATGCATGATTTCAGAGGTCCATAGTTCACTAAATGTACTGCAGGTATGAAGGATTGTTTTTCTGGTCTCTTCATTTGCTATGGGTGAGTATTACAAGAGATCACATGAGCAAAGCATCTCTGGCTGTTCTCCTGGTTGGCCAGTGTTTTTGAGTGAGTCAGGAAGTCAGCCGCCATGTTCAGCGCTCACTGGGCAGGGTTCGGTCCCAACAGGATTTTTGCAAAAGAGGTATGAAAAGTATACCAGGGCTTCTGGCCCACAAGTAAGGGGAGAAACTAGTAGGGTCAGAGGGAGGACATGCTCCATAACTGGAAAAAGTACCTGAAGGTGGGAAGCAGGAGACAGGGGTAGCACAGGAGCCATAGAGGAGAGAATGGGAAAGTTCAGGAGAAGATGGAGTGACTGGGAAACCCAGAAAGGCAGGAAATGGATAAGAAGTTCTGTGTGCACTAGATGCAAATCTAGATACCCACTTGGGGTATCTCAGTTCTGGAGTTCTTACCTTGAGGGTCTCTGAGTTTGGCTTTCCTGAGAAAATGCTACATAACCATAAATTTGCAGCAGCTGCAGTGCTGAGCACATTAAATCCAGTGAAAGGGAGGTAAAGGGAATCCAAAGCGTGGCAGTTACCCAAAATGCTGATCCACATTCGGAGGTGCATAAGATGTCCAAGGAACTGTTTGGCTTGTTGAAGCTACATTGCTGTGCCATAGACTGACAGGTGCCTGTAAGGGCCAGGCTTGGGGAGCAGAGGGGAGAGGCAACGTCCCTCCAGCTTCTGGAGTAGGATGGGAGCCTGGAATCAGGTGTCCTCCTGTGCTAGAATCAGCAACAATTTTTCCCATATTTCATCGATGAAGGACTTTTATGCATCTTGGAATTTGTGACCAATACAGCGACCAATATGATGTGGTCTAGTAAGGATGTCCCTGCCCACAGCAGGAGAGTTGGAACTAGGTGATCTTTGAGGTCCCTTCCAAACCAAACCATTCTATGATTCTATGATAGCTTGAGGGAGGATGTGGTCATCCTAAACTCTTGAACCACAGCAGCATCCCATACTTGAGCTTGGAGATGTGAGCACAGCTACCACCTCAAAGAGAAGCTTAGCAGCACCCTTAGGTGGCACCAGTCTTGTGGTGTTGGCTTCAGACCTAGCAGCCAAATAACTCTGCAGGTAGTGTTATGGTACTGCTGTGTGGCTTTTTGGAGTACTGCTTTGGGGTTTACCTCTTGCCCCTCCCTGACATCTCTGGATCTCCCTTGCCATTCTTCTCCAGCTTTGCAAATTGTGTACCATCTCAAGATGCTGGGCCAGCAAGATCCGCACGGAGGCTGAACGGTGGCAGCTGGCATTGCCTCTTAATATAGAAGTGAGGGGTGCGGCTGCACAGGCAGTGTGGTGCAGATCAGTTTGGGAACAGGCTGTGTGCTAAAAAGAGTTTAGTTGCACATTGCAAAGGCTTATGGGTTTAATACTGAGTGTGAGGTGCAGCGTGAGTACACAGAGGGAAATACAGTGACTTCTTAAGGGCTTTCAGGAGCAAGCACAGGCGGTGTATAGCAGCCTGGGTGCCTACTCAGAGATGGACTGTGGTAGGAGGTGAGCAGAGTGGGTAGACATGGCTGAATGGGACTGTGGCTTGTGTTGGAGGCACCTGAGCTATCTGTAACGCTACTAGCTCAGGTAACGTGAAGACCAGAGCTTGGCAGCATGAAATGTCTGCGTGGGCTGGAAAATCATCCTGCAAATCGTTGTAGAGCTCCACAACGTCTCTGCTATGCTCTTTGAAGCTTGCTTGTTTAAACTCAGTACAGGATGAGCTCAATCACAGCAGTGATTGCAATGTAGACATGCCCTGTATCCTCTTATAAACCTCAGGAGCTTTTCCATCCCTCCCAAAAGCTGTTTTTAAGGGAGTTCTCAGTAGTTAACCATGTGAATAAATAAATGATAATTATGATTCAAATATTCCTGTGAATGAATAATTCATTGTAATAATTGAAAAAGGAATCTCAGCAAGAACATTTTACTATTACAAAGGTAAACATTGATTCATTTTTTTAAAAAAGAAAAGGTATATTCTCCAGCAAAGTATTTTTCATCTGGTTGCCATACCCTAATTATGTATAATATGAAAGAAAAGTATGCTTCCTTGTGCAACAGCCATCTTCATATAAATGAAAAAATATGCTTCCTTTTGCAACAGCCATCTTCAATGCTAATGAGTGAGAAAGGAAAAAGGATTAAGCGACATTTAAATCATACTCACCTCCTTTCTGAGGACAGAGCCAAACAAGGAAGCCATAGTCAGCTGGTCAGCTGGTCCAGAGCCTGAAGTAACTGAGTATTGCCAGCTAGTCAGAGAGGAATTGGGAAGAAGGGTAAAGAGGCGAATGTTTTCTTCTAGATCTGTGCTGCTAAGAAATAGTGTAGGCTAAGCATATGGCTGACAGCCAGCAAAGGCATCAGATACTACAATGATAAAAGCCTGATTAATAATATTTAGCACTGACAAAGGGCTTTCAAGGGAAAGACAGACTTTCATCCTGGGAAGGATGGAAGCAGCCTCCCCTCTTAGCCCCATTTTCGGAGAAAGAACGTAGACTGTCTTGAGTTTTTCTGTGCTTTCAGATGTCGTGACATGGATGGAGCAAGCCACAGGTTTCTAAAGGTAAAAGAGCTGGAAGTCTGATTGCCTGCAAAACGCAGTTTTGGCTCCCGAGGAAACTAAGTGCTGACCATGTGGTAGTAAACAAAGCAAAACAAAACAAAACCCCAACAAACAAACAAAAAAAAAAGAGCAAGCTCACCTGTTTGGTACCTGGGAGAAGGAGGCAAACTCTATCCACCCCAAATGAGAGGAGACAAACTGTATTTACCTATGTCTTTCCCCAGTTGCACTGTTCACTGTGTGACAGGTTGTCTCCATCTGTGGATGGTCCGATGCCACTGTCGTGCTTGCATCATGGCAATGACATTTATAAATGGAGGTCCGCGAGCCACAGGCATGGAGTGACCGGCTCAAGGTCAACTACAGCCTGCGGCAGGGACGGGCACAACACCGAGGTCTCCCGGGTCCCGCGGCTGAGCGCTGAGCACCGACCGGAGCCGGCGGTGTCTGACTGTCCCCGTCAGGGTCTTGACCGAAGGGCCAGGGACAGGTTTTCATGGTGGAGGGGTGGAGGAAAGGAAGGGCGGGGGCGGTGCCACGCTTGGGGCAAGCTGTTGCGAAGCGCCTGGCCGGAGAGCTGCAGCCCGCAGCGGGACACCCCCACCCCTAAAAGCCGGACTCCCTTGGGCTGGGGCTGCTGCGGCCGCTGCGGCGGGGGCTGAGGGGGGGCGAGCACCAGCCTCCGCGCACGTCCGCGGGTGCGTGTGTGTCTCGCTGTGTGGGTGCGTGCATCTGTCTGTATCCGAGCGTGTCCGTGCTGGCGGTGCCTGTATCTGCGTGTGTCTGTCTTTCTGTATCCGTGCTTGCCTCTGCTCTACGGGTGCGTGTCTCTGCGCGCGTCTGTGTGTGTCTGCCTGTACCTCTCTCCCTCTCGCTCTGTGTAACCGTGTGTGTGCGTGCTCGCACACCTCCCTCCTCCTCTCTCTCTCCCCCCTCCCGGGTGTGTGGGTGTGTGTGTGTGTGTACGGCGGGGAGGGCAGAGCCGGACGCGCCGTGCAGCAGCGCGGTGCCCCAGCGCGGGGCAGAGCACGCCGGAGCCGGGGCCGGGACCAGGACCGGGACCGGAGCCGAAGGAGGAGCTTCGCCGCGCCGGGAGCTCCGCGGAGCCGCCGAGGGAGCGCGGCCGCACCGAGGCGCAACAGGCGGGGCGCNGCGGCGGCAGCTGCTGCAGCAGCGAGCGGCTGGTGATCAACATCTCGGGGCTGCGGTTCGAGACGCAGCTGCGGACCCTCTCCATCTTCCCCGACACGCTGCTGGGCGACCCCAGCCGCCGGGTGCGCTACTTTGACCCGCTCCGCAACGAGTACTTCTTCGACCGCAACCGGCCCAGCTTCGACGCCATCCTTTACTACTACCAGTCCGGGGGCAGGCTCCGCCGGCCGGTCCATGTCCCCCTCGACATCTTCCTGGAGGAGATCCGCTTTTATCAGCTGGGCCAGGAGGCCATCGAGACCTTCCGAGAGGACGAGGGCTTCATTCAAGAGGAGGAGAAGCCCCTGCCCCAGCACCACTTCCAGCGCCAGGTCTGGCTGCTCTTTGAATATCCCGAGAGCTCCGGGCCGGCCCGGGCCATCGCCATCGTCTCCGTGCTGGTCATTCTCATCTCCATCGTCATCTTCTGCCTGGAGACCTTGCCCGAGTTTCGCCAGGAGCCCAAGGGCCCCCAGCCCGGCTTTNTCCTCTTCTCCAGTGCTGTCTACTTTGCAGAGACTGATGACCCTGACTCCCTGTTCACCAGCATCCCTGATGCTTTTTGGTGGGCGGTGGTGTCCATGACCACCGTGGGCTATGGGGACATGTATCCCATGACAATTGGTGGCAAGATTGTGGGTTCCTTGTGTGCCATCGCAGGTGTGCTCACCATCGCCCTGCCTGTCCCTGTCATTGTATCCAACTTCAACTACTTCTACCACCGAGAGACTGATCATGAAGAGCAGTGCCAGTACACTCACGTCACCTGCGGCCAGCAGCAGTCACCCTTCTCTGAGCCCAAGAAGGGTGACAGTAATCAATCTCTCAGCAAATCTGAATTCCTGGAAGCAGAAGACCTGGAGTCCATGAAATATTCCAACTTCATTCCTCCCAACAACCAGGGTTATAAAGAGAAGAAAATGCTGACAGAGGTGTGATCAGTTTTGTTATCCTGGGTCCAGACACAGAGCTGCAAGCTGCTGCACAGCCGTCTTCCCACTAGCAGCTGGATCTATTCAGCATTTACATGCCAGACTGTGAATTGTGATACCGTAAACAGAACGATTGTGATAATGGGCTCTTCTGTCCTGATTTGCTGTTTCTCATTACCGTGTGCAGCCAGAAATGTCCTAGCTTTATTCCGTGGAGTGCTAGCTGTCATCCCCCACTCCCTTGTGAATTTATTTCTCTGTGTTTGAAGACTGCTTTAAGCCAATATTTGCTCTGAAACCTAGCCTTTTTACTCCACTAGCAGAGAAACCGCCACTGCTTCAGCTGAAGGATTTGGCAGGGAGTAAACGGTTAAAGGGGCTACAAACATCTGGCTCAAGCTGTGCCCTTAGTTCCTGTGCCAGCGCAGTGCCCTTGGCTGTGGGATCAGTCGCGCCTGCCATGCCATTGCCTTTGAATAATGGAAACGCTGTAGCCAGCAGCACAGTGAGTTCTGCAGCTGTAGGGGAAAGTCAGCAAGCAGATGCCTTCCTTCTTTGCAGCGCTTGGCATGCTGAAGACCCTCTTGGTTTGTGTTTTTAAAAAAGGTGCATAGATCTAAAAGCTCTTCGTTACTTGTGACCATATAACATTTATCAACAACAGACTTAAAGAAATCAACAGGCTTGGTGAAGGTTCTCTGTTTTGAGCTTATTTCAGCCTTATTTATGCTAGTGCCCTGATGTTAATTGGCTTTTATAGTGCCAACTTAATCTTCATAGTGGTAAGCGCCTTCTGATGCAAGGCACATTTGAGTAAATTCATTTGTTATCTTCTCAGTTTATCTCCACACAATAGCATTTAATGAGATGTAGTTTATGCTTCAGATATCCAGTTCTGTATTCAGGCATGTGAGAGCAATTAACTCCACTGCATTTTTATTGAAGCGTTTGTGTAGCTGAGGGAAGTTTGCATGTTGGTATTTTGTTGACACTGCTGAAAACCCCCAACCACAGACAGCTGCACCTGTGCTGTCTGAAGATTGCACTGATTTAGCGGGTCACAGGCATAAATTGCCCCAGGGTAAGTGTGTCAACATTTGAGATTGAGATTGGCATGGATACAAACTTCCCTAAGCCATCTGCACAAACCCAACAGCATGCCCCAGACCTTTCAAATGAGGGGAGAAACAGCTAGCCTTGAAGAGATGCTTTTGCTGTATTATTGATCTAGCCAGTTCTTGGTATTTCATGGATAGAAGGCACAGCAATGTCTTTTGCATGCACTAGGTTTTATGAGCGCAACTTATGCTAGCAATGCAAAAAGCATAACTTGGCCTGCAATGATGGGTTTGCCAAGGGACCAGAGATTTGCATCTTAAGATGCACATTTTGCTTCCCAGATCATTTCATTTTTTTTTTTTTTAATCAGCTCTGCCTTACATCTAACTTTAAAATGTTTCAAATGCTGCCAGTGGGTAAGAAGGGGAAATGGATGCTTTCAGATTCTATTGGCAAGTTTTCCTGCAAGGAAAAGTATTTCTTGTTGTAACTTTAAGTGTATATTCTGCATTCACATGTGTGCATGTGTATGAAAGCAAAGGCAGCCATTAATACCTTGCATCATACTGTATGATATGCATATTAGAATGTACTACATATTGCATGTGACACATGTAATACATAGACCAGGCATAATATCAAGATGCAAAATATATAGAATACATTTTATGTATATGTATATATTATTCTTTTCAACCATAAGGCTAAGAATGCTAAAGGTATATACTTTAATATAGTCAGAATTGGCTATAGAACTGGTTGTGAGATGGGATCTGTTTGCATCTTTGTTACCCTGCTTGTTTTTCGTCGCCTTGAGATCTGGCTCTATGCCTAGAGTGCTTTTATCGTGGCCTCTCCTCATCTGGGCCCTGATTGTACAGTAGAAGTTGTTTGTGTAAATTCTAACTGCTGCATTTCTTCAGAGTCCCGTTGTTTTCTCAAAGGTTTTTAATACACCGGGATCTCCCTCGGGGTCAGCGCACAACCATTATATTAAAACCTCTGTTCTCTCTCTCACTGAAGTCACTAGCAAAATGCTACTTGTCTCGGTTACTGCAGGTCAGTCTGGGAGACACAAGTGTGATGTGTTGAGGGCTCTATAGCTGAGAGGAGATTGCCTGAATACATAGGTGCCTAATTCCGCTGTGGTTCATTGGGACTGAGGCAAATGTCTGTGAAGGTCTGGGCCTTGGGAGCCATTCTGTATCCCTTGAAGCATGTAACCAGCCAGTGGGTAAGTAATCCTGGTGAACATGTGGGACTGAGGAAGGATCAGCGTGGTGGCATCTCTGTTGATTTTGTGTAAAAAGTTGTCTTGATCATTGCATTAATTCAGTAAAAAGCTGTTGTTGTTGTTCTTAGCTGTGTTTCAGGGTCACTGTAATGAAATCTTTTCTGTGAGTGCACGAGAGTGACTCTTCTTCAAATTTTGTGTTGCTCTAGCAGATGCACTAGAAACTAGCAAAAGAACCTACTATTTAAGAGGGATGTTTCAAGGCTGCTGCTGTCTCCTCGCAGAATGCCCATTTTTGGGGTTATTTTATGCCTGAGTGTATCAGCTGATAAAAGTTTCCCCAAAGTAAGATATAAAAAACTCAGGTTAAGCATGAGTTCAGGAGGAGGCATGAGGCACACTGAGCCTACGTCAGAAAATTCCCGTGCTCGTTTCTTCCCTTGGGCCTGACCCCGTTGCCCCTGCCAGGCAGGAGCCCTCCCTGCTCAGAACAGGTTGTTCTCCCGACCAGCATGACAGATGGCCGGGCATGGAGACTCCAGCAAGAAAAGATGTGAGACAAATTACTGGTAGTATAATCCCAATGTGTCTTATAGAGATGATTTTGTGAAGAGATTTCCTGCGCTCAGGTGAAATTCAGCAGTGAGTTTCTAGCTGGAGTGTTGTCTGCCCGCAGGAATGTGCATGCACACATGTGCATACACAAAGCAAAGGAACTGTGTTGCAAATAGACAGTTTTGTGTGATCCACATTTTTCAGTTCTGAAAAGAAAGTGCAGATGAAAATGTGTAAAACAGGTGGTTCCTTCCTGGGTTTTCTGTGTTGGAGCTAAGAGAAATATAAAAAGGCAACAGAAGCTTAGCAACTGTAACCTAGGGACTTTCGTTTGGGCATGTAAATCCTTCTCTAAGCAGCTCCTGAAAAGAAAGGCAGTGAGGTCCCAGAGTCATCAATAATACTATACATTACAGAACTTACGGAATTTGACATTTGTATTAAGGAGCCTTTCAAGTGACCGAAGTGACGTAGTGGCACTGGGGCCACTGACTTTACAGAGGACTCATGTCACCGAATCACAGAGATGCTTTCAAAAATCTTACCTCAAGTTCTCAGCCCTTAGCACTCCTGGACGTTCGAAATACAAATCTGTCTGTCTAGCTATTTCCTTCTGAAGGCAGAGTGCCTCCTCGTGAAGCAAAGTAGGCACCTCCAGGGACTTGTTTCCATAACAACCTCCCAGACTGTTTCTCTCTACCCTGTGACTGTGGCTACAAGCAAAAACACTCATTGAATATTTTCAGTTTTCAGATATTGGCACCTTTTGTTTACAGCTGTTTTCTTTCCTTAATGAAGATGATCCTTGTATCATGTACGACTGTTCTGTCCAACTCCAGACAGACAGTTATCAGCATTTGGAAGTGGAAAGTGCAAACCAGGAGATGGGAAGGGATTTTATTTGTGTATCCTGGCATACAGAGAGGTGGGGAGTGTGTGAAGGACAATCTGAGCACTCACAGTCAAGGAGCTGAGGGGCAACTGGCCTGTGAATGTAGAGTCATCTGGGTGCCCTGTGACAAGGAATACAAGCTAAAGCATCACATTAGAAAAACAAAGACTCCTCTTCCAACAATCTCACTAGGAAATAGTTTTGCTGTGGAAGAGACTATTGCTCCTTACTGAACCCTTGGCTATTCTGTGACAATCAGTTCCCCAGATAATTTTTCCACAGGATGTTTTGCACCAAAGCAGGACAGGGCAGAAATCATCTTGCTGGAGATGGGGAAGGAGGGAAAGGAAGAATTTTACTGAGGACACCTTTTTTTTTGTCCACAACATAGCAACTACCAGGAAGACAGTAAGCAGGAAAGGCACGAAGAGCTGCTTTGTGATATTTCAAAGTCTACATCACTGGTGGATTCCTGGAGGTACCTCCAAGATGAAATGCCTGTTCTGCTCTTGGTTGGAAAATGTTGCGATTTGGGATTTTAGAGCAATTTTTTATTCTGGCCCTATTCTTTTGATCCAGCTTTCATGGATAAAAATTCACTGCTAGAGCAGCTGTGGGGGTGAAGGGGACTGGACTTGGTGTTCTGTCCTAGACCCCCTTGTTCAGCATACAGAAATCCCTATGGAGATAAAGAAGAATGAGTATAAAGGAAATTCAGGGCAGCAAGAGACAGGGTAAGGACTGAAGTGTCTTCTATACTGTGATGGAAAGAACAGCATCATCCCTAAAACCAAAGGAACAAACAGCTCCAGCATCTGCTGCTATAGCAGAGGTAGGTAAGGCTTCTTTCTTCTGTGAAATTAAAGGCTGAGTTTCTTGCAATTAATGAGGAAGGATTTCCTAATTAAGATTTGCAGCCTAAAGGGAGAATCTGGTTCTAGGTGAAGAAAGAAAGATAATTATAAACTACAAAAAATATAGTACGAGCCAGATCCTCACCATCTGCTGATTCAAGTTGGCAAAACTCCATTTAGTACAACTACCTTGATTTATATTGGGCTCCAACTTCAATATTCTGCATCAAGTCAAAACATATGTACTATTTGCTAAAATGCTTATATCTGTTTGTTCTTCTCTTGAGGTCCTGTTTACATCAGGGAAAGATCTGCAGATTACAGCAGGAGTTAACCACAGCTTTCCCAAAAGCTCTCATCTGACTTGAGTCCAAGTAAGTCTACTCAACTCACAAAAATTAAGCTTCTCTTTAAGTTTATATTGACAAAAATAAGAGCAGCATCATTTTTTTTCCTCAGTGATGGAAATGTGCAGACAAATTCATAGAGAAGTTTAAGACTAAACAGGATTCTGCCCTTAGCTGCAGGCCTGCAAGCACACGATAGCTCTATTTACATTGCTGTAAAGGAAAGCACAGTCTGAGCTCTTCATCTTTGCTCTTTGGAGCTCACACTCTAGACAAATCCTATTCTGAAGACATTTGTAGCCATATTATCAGCAGGCTTACAGTCGAATCCCTAACTTGCAGTCATCTGCTTCACACATAAAGTTAAGGAGGGGAGCAGGTGCTTGCAGGATAAAAAGACTTAATCCTCTGATAAAATGAACAATTGCCAGTGAATGCTGAGTGTCCTTAGCTGCCACCAAAGACCATGATGAGATTTCCCATTAATTACAAGAAGGAACTCTTCCTGTGCAGGGTCAGGTCCTAAACAAGGCAAGGCTCTAGTCAAGGAAACAAACCCAAAAGAATGTTTTCTGGGGACAGCGGATAGGGACTGCAGTAACATTGATTTCCCGTGTAGCTTATGTTAGTACATGTGAATTCTGTATGCCTTGCCTAACCGGCTGAGTTTTCACTTGCTCCAGGGAAGTCTGTCTGCGGCTTGTTGGCTGGCACAAGAAGTTGAATATTACAGCGTAATTTTACACTTTTGGAAACATATAACTGTGATCAGTGTGGAGTTTACATTCCTAAAGCATAAACATTCATTGATAAACATTCACAGCAGGAATTAGCCATGTTGTCTGTAGTGCAAATTAAGAGCAGCTGAAGCAATAGATGGAACTTTCCTGTGTATGATTTTTTTCTTAGTGAAAGAAAGGAAAGGATTTACAGAAGGGAAAATGCTCATCAACTTCCATGGTCACCCTAAAATACTGAAGCTGTGTTGCCTGTTTATTAGAAACAAGACCCATGAGAAACCTTTGTCTTCATACAAAATATCATTGAAAGTTCAGTAGGTCCTTTGTCTTCACATTCACTAAATGGATATAAAGATATTTACCTGGTGGTGTAAAACTTTGGAAGACCCTTTGTCAAAAAGTGCTCTGAATCTCAAATGTACCAATTTAATTACCAAATTTACCAATTACATTACCAAATATAATTGATATTGTGGCTATTGCTTATTTAAAGAAAATTGGGGTCTTGATTCCGCTCTCTGCCTGAGGTTAGGTAAATGTATCCTTAAGGAAGTGAATGGTGTGACTCCTAAGTTAAGTAACTGTGAGAAAAGAATCAGGCCTGAAGAAGAGGGCAATAAAGGCAAATGCCTAGAATAGATCTCTTTAGATGTTGCAGATACACGTTGGTCCATTCACCTAAAAGATTGTACAAAATTTTACATCAACAGAAGATTTAACTTTTAGACTACATATTGGTTTATTCTCTTGACATTCTCTGGAGAGAAATTAAATGGTATTTTACGAGAAAACTGGAACATTGCAGTCTCCTCTTGCTGCTCGTTGATGCATCTGTTGTTTTCAATTAGCTTGATGGCATCCATTTTCAGGAAGCAGATGCTGCCCTCTTTTACACTGGTGCAATTCTGGAATAACTCCACTGACGTCAGTGAAGTGACTCCAAATTTATCCCCGGTGAAAGTAGAATTAGACCACAGTCTTTTTGTTTTCTTATCTGCTACAACGCTCTCAGGAAGGTGCACCATTATCATGCCATAAGGGGAAGGTGAGAGCTGGTGTGCTCCGCCATGCTCAGCTCTTTTGTGTCCTTGACATCACACTCACGTGCCTGGCTGGACCAGAAGTCAGGCTGGTGTGAGGTGTGCGTGGTCACCAGATTCCCCATGTTGAATGGAGCAGGTGCTGGTCCTAGATTCTTGACCACTTTCCCATTCCAATTTCCATCAGCTTCCCCTTGCTTGGATATGTTCTCCAAGGAGACAGAATTTTTAAGCTAAAGAAATGTAATTGCAAGTCTTACATAACATAATAACAGAAGGGTAGCAGAAGTAGACATGGAGACAAACTACCCCTCCTACAGTTTTTTGCTGTTATGGCCATGTGAAAATTGTTGCAGTCCTGGCAGGTTTGCTATACATCTGCTGGCTTCAGAGCCTACATTTTCAGGGAACACTAAGTTTAAACAAATGGGGCTACTTCTTTCCTGCTGATCTCAGTGTTGTTGTCCCTGACACTGGACAAAAAGCTTCATATAAAAGCCATTAGCATGCTGTATGGAAAAACACCACTTGAGATGGGGCAGATGAGAGTGAATAGAGTCGGTAAAGAACAGAGTAAATAAGCAGTGTGAGACAGGATGGAGGTTCTTAAAGGAGTTCCTCAAGGATTAGTCCTAGGATTGTTTAAAATATTAGCAGTGGAACTGAGACTATAAAATTTAGCAATGGAGCAACCTAAGCGTCATCATCAAGACTGTGGATTAGGACACCGAACTAGATGTCTGAATAATTGACTTAAGGAAATGGAAAGATATTAAATAGCACAGAAATTAAAGTTGTGATGGGGATTTTGGTGGCAAGCTTATCAGTTGGGGAAGACAGACAAAAAGAAAGATTGGAGGTGCTAAGATCGGCCAGAGAACCAGTGCCACTTACTGAAACACCAGAGTAATGCAGCCATAAAAATTGCAGGCGCAAGTCTTTGAAAGTCTCAGAAGGAGCATGTTTAGTAGCACCTGGGAAATGTTAATTCTGTAAGGCCTCATCTGGAATGCTGTGTGCATTTTTGGTGACCTAAATTTGGTCAGGCAGGATGCACGGAAGTACAGCAAGATTGATCAGGTGAATGGAAACTGCTTTGCAAAAGGAAGCTGGAACAGCCTGATTTTTCTAGGCCAGCAAAAGATTGACAAGACCTATAGTTACAAAAATACTGGGAGCAGAGTAGCCAAAAGAGGTAAGAGCTATTTAAGCTAAAATGCAACGTTGGTGTTTAAACAATAGAGCATAAACTGGCTATGAATAAATTTACCCTGGAAAGAAGAAGGTGATTTCTAATATAACAGACAGAGAAGGAGAAATGAAAGCTCATTCCAGGTTGACTAGGAGAAATGAAGGCAAAAACCAAATTTTTCTTTTCAGATGGACTTTGTTAAATTTGTAAAAGGGATAATATGGAAGTAGTTATATGCAGTGGAAATAGCCTGAGTTCAGTGACTCTGTCTACTAGAATCCTCTCCTACACCTAGGATGTATTTGAGATGCTAAAGAGATGAGAAATTGTAAGATCTTCCCTCATTTCTTATGTCCTCCAGCTCATTTGCCATACTGCACCCATTTAGCTACAAAATGCCTAATCCTGGTGATTTTATTATTTAATACTTTGGATGTGTGGGTAGGAGGGTGAACTAGGGGAGGAGCTGTGAGGCTTGGGAGATGTTTTTTTCTCTGTGGGACTGAGGGAAGAAAAATCATAGAATCATAGAATAAGTCCTAAGAGTGGGGTAAGATGGGGCAGGGTTTACCAGATCATTCTATGAGCTAGTCTGAAGACAGAAGGGAAGTTCATGCCTTTTAAAAAACCAACAATCTCTGTTCAGAGCTCTTCCCCTCAACCTGGAACCACTGCTGACCTTGTCTGGTCCTTTCTCCCTATCCCGAGCTCTCCAGCTCTATGCTGACCTTCCTCCTTCCTGGGGTCTCTGGTAATTCCTCACTACTGTGGTCTTCCTGGAATCATAGGAACAGTGCATTGCACCTAATTGTGAGAAAAGCCTTGAGCCAGCTCTGCTGTAGATTATCAGCCAGATTATCTGATTTGGATGCAGAATTCAACAGTGATGCATGATCTTCAACAACTTTTGTTGAACAGAAGGTCAGAGCAGCTGATAACAATGGCCACTCTAACCTGAAGAGGTTAGCAGAGTAATTTCCTATTCCAGGCACTGTTTTGACAGAGACAGAATACAGCTTCATGTTTCCTCTCTTACCTCTTTCAGTTAATTTCATCCTGTGGAAAAATATCCCTTTCAGCTCAGCAGATAGACGACTGACCAAGGTGGGAGCTTCACCCATTTATCACAAAAAGTGCCAAGAAGAATCTATTCCTTATACTTTATCCTTGAGCTTTCTAGCTTGTTGCTGTTCTTTGTTCACTTCTGTGAGGAAACCATAATCTTGTGATTTATATCTCTCTCTGTATAGGTCTGCTCTTTAACTTAGAATTAGCTCTGCTTTTTCTCCTTTAAGTAGAAAAAAAAAAAAAAGAAAAAAGAAAAACGAAAAAGCAAAGCAAAGGAAATTTTACAAATAATCATGCACATTATGAAAGCATGTGAATATGGACACCACTTGAGCTTTATATCAATGACATTAGCAGAATGATGCACATGAATCCAGTTGTCCATAAATTGTCTTAAGGTCTTGTCCCAAGTGCTTGGCATAATTTCTTGAGTTATGGCAGTAAGCCAAATTAGAAAGGAATTATAGCAAATATAGAGTGAGCCAATGAGTTTAATTTGAACCATGAACACAGTGTCACATCTGCTTCTGAGCTCAGTTCACTTTGAAATTGATGGAAGAAACCACCATCAGCATATGTTTAAATGCTTCTTAATTTACTGTTGTTATATCCTGTGCACTGCCATTGTGTACAGAGCATTTGTCTTGAGGCATGTAACGTATTAACGGTGACGATCCTGCTGCAGCGATCACCACACAAACACAGAGCAAAAAGCTGGTCAAAGAGCTTATATGGTTAAAATTGTATATACCTCCTTGGAACCTGAAGAACTTTCCAGTGGTGAAAGAGCATTATTACATTTAGATTTTATAGGAGGAACAGAATAAGGCACAGTTAGCTGTGGTGAGTAGAAGGACAGCAAGAGTCTAAATGAGCTGATGCCATGACTCCTTCTTTAGTGCTACAGAACAAATCTTTGTATTCTTGGCCTTCCAGCCAGTCTGATTTATTTATGCTTAAATAGTATTTACCCATACTCTTTTTTTGGCTTTGCATTGCAAACTAAGCAGCTCAAGAACTCTCTATCCAATATGTGAAACACTAACGTGGTCTTGTGATCAAGTTCTGGCCCTATTTGCCCTTTCCATGCTTCAGTTTTAAACCTTCATCAGTCAAGACCTGCATTCTCATAATGGGTTTATATTTGTAAGGGTAGTGCTGCCATTAAGCAGTGAGGAGTTCTATGCACAACTCCCTTGTCAGTGATGGAGAAACAGACCTGCTTTGTGTTTGTATCCCACTTCATCATCAGTACATAAAATAGAAAGGTACAGAGTACATATTTTACCTATTAGTCCCATTTGGTGTCAGATGGCCGAACTTAGAACATCTACTTTATCACCGTAATTTTTCTTTAGATAAGTACTACAAATATATCATATATTTCTCAAACTCTGAATTATGCTGCAATTTTAATGTATTAGAAATAGTACTGTCAGGTACATTCCTTTTAGTGCTGTAGACTATCGGCTTTCACGCTTATGAACTAATACCCACAAAGCAATTGATCGTTGAAGTTTGTCCTTGGAGATGGCAGAGTGACTTTCAAAAACACTTTGGGGGTATTCACTATTGCTTATCCATTAATCTGTTATCTGATGATCTATTACAGTTTTCTACAGTGGATTGCAAACATTTCTGTAGGCCATACTTCCATCAAAAGATGCCCCTTCCTCAAAATCAGCAATGATTGCAAGAGGAGTTTCATTCTGGCTCATTTTTATATTCTTTACAAAATGCAGGTGTGCTGAAAATTTTGTAATGTGTGTGATAATTTTCTTAATGTTCTGAATGTTTTTGCTTTTTAAAATTATTTTTAAGGAAATGTATGTAAACAAGGTAAAATGCAAAATTTTGCATTTATGTCTTTTTTGCTTTGATCTAAAATGACAGATATAATGTGGATTTGTTTTTTGTTTTTGTTTTTGAAGGGGGGCAGGGAATTGTCTTGAGTGTAGGAGAGTCTATTTTTAAAAAACTTTTTTCCAAGCAGTGTAGTGGTAGTCATTGGTTGTTCCTGCTTACTAGCAGTGTGGCTCCAGCGCCAACCCTGATACTTCCTTGTGTTCAGTTAGCTGATATTCAGGTGCTCCAAAAGAGATGAAATGGTAGACCAAATGGTATGGATCCTACAACATGCATTAGTAGTGACAGAAGGGATGTTCCAGTCCTTCGGCTATTGCTGAGGCAAGCCAGTTGTTTTCTTCTGCAGCTGAAAAACCTGCAGAAGAAAAAAGTTGTTTAATGAGCCAAGACTGCTTTTACAATGCAGTGTGACTTGCTAGAATGTGTCAGTATGAATTCTGAGCTCTCCCTGTTTCCATTCAGCAGGTAATCTTTTGGGATCTTTTTACTCATAGATTATGTTGGGGGCGGGGGGGGGCGGAGACTACCGATAATTTTCTGGATTTATTGGGAAGAAGAATGGAAGTAGAAGGTGCTATCTGCACTGTGCTATAGCTTACTTCCTTATTTACCTTTTTTTCTTCTGCTCTTTAAAAAATAAAAGCTGCACAGATTTCAGAACTGCCATTATCACTTAGATAAGTGGATTTCAGAGAAGATAAGTAGTGAGCTCTTCTTTGCATAGTAACCGTTAATCAACATTTCCATACAAGATGTCTGAATACATATTGATCAAGCCAGCTGCAGCTGTGATATAGCTGTGATGGGTTTTAGAGACTGATGCAGCTTTCCTCTCCATCCTCCATCCCCCAATCATGTAACCTACGTAGCAGAAAAAAACACTCACTGGTAGGTCTGGCCCTGGCTTTTCTGCTTATTAGTCAGTTGCATCAAAATCTTGCATACAGCTTTTAATTAGTTAAGAGACCACTTACTAAGGAAGGGCTTGTATTTAAATATTGGACTTGGAGTTAAGGGGACAGTGCCCAGTTTCTTCATTTGATCTTTGGATGTCCCATGTATCCCAGTGCCTTGGCAATAAAATGAGACTTTATTATGTCATTTAGTTCCTCCATTTCCTAAACCATTTAGACAGGTGGACCTTTTTGAGTGTGCCGCATCTCTTACCTAATTCCTATATAATGTCGGGCACAGCTGGAGACCCCTACTCCCTAAGGACACTGTGCTGTATTACTGTCGTAACAGTCGTAAATAACATACGGACAGTGAGGATCAAACACATATAGAAAAACATTTGGCCCGGTGCAGGACACTCATGGAATATCCAAATGCTATCAAGTCCTGCTGTTACCTAGCTCTGTGTTGGCTTTGGGCCCATGCTTTGGCCATGCTGATCTGATTTCTATTTTTCAGGCTCAGACACAAAATATTCAGTGCAACTCCCTTATTCATGACTCTCTGTTCCCTTACAGACTGCCTTATAATTAAAGGCGTGCAAAATATTTCTATCTGACAAAACCCAGAGCTGACTTACTGCAAGGTAAATTGAAAGCCCGTTGAATGTGCCATGGAGATAAGAGGCTGACATCAACTTTTCACAGCTAGTCCAAAAGAAGTAAATTTATGCAGGTTTTTCTTTTTTCACCCCTTGAATTGCTATCAGGGACCAAGGTATTAAAGCAGCAGAAGAAAATATGCTGGAGACAGGAGGAGTTCACCATCTCTCCTCATAGATTTGTATTAGCTTTCCAAGCACGAAGGTGATTTGGATGCTAGCAGCTCACTGGTACTGAGCAGTCAAATCTGCACTGTGAATCTGGCAAGATCATTTTTTTAGAGATTTTCACTGGCATTGTTAAGAACTAATCCTCCTAAATGCTTTTCTAGTTTTTGTTCCTTTATGGTCTTTCAGACAAATACGAGGATACATTGAATAGCAATTATGGCTTCTCATGGTTTATATTTAGTCGTGTATTGGTGATTCAGAAGCAAGCATATGTGAAAAGGCCCAGATGAATCCTCTTGCAAATTCCTTCCTGTCCTATAGCCTATTTAGGTGCCTGAGTCACTTACATTTTTGGAGAGGGACCATTGTCATGTCTCTGGGCCCACCATGTTGCATGAAGAGTTTTATTGATGGCCAAAATATTTTAACAACCCTACTGATGCAGAGGGTTGGTTTCAGGCAAGTGGAGCCAAATTCTCAGCTAGTATTCGTACATCAGTACATTTTTCTTCTGATGCCAACTAGGCAGGGTGGTACAGGGTGCTTTGGAAGTCTTTAGTTTTTCAGCTGGTCAATTTTCAATATGGTTCAGAAATGAGACTTGTTATCTTGAAAATTCAGTGTCTTGAAGCATAACTAAAGTTCTCATATGAACGTTTTTGAGTTTTGACTGTCTGATCTACCACAGCACCATAATGGTCTGTGGGCAGACTGAGGCTCACAGGCACATTCTGGGTCTGGATCTGGTATGGATCTGATATTTCATTTTTCCTGTGCCTCAATTCCCCAACTGTAGAAGGGAGATAAAGTCTTTCTCTCTTCAGCATGCAGTTGGGTGTTTATCACTGATAAGGAACTATAGAAGCAATCAACGTATTCGTTGGTAAACTAATTTTTCTCCAGATAATGCAAATGACCCTTTTTCCTGCTGGGAATCACAAGCAGATGGTGTGAGGTATGGCTGGGAAGTTGGTCTTAGGTTTGCAGCTGGGGCAGCTGGTTACTGTGGGACCTCCAGTCAGCTTCTCTGTAAGCCTGTTTCTGATTTCACATGGTTGTAACTTCCATAAAGGGCATTATGATTTTCACAGCTGCAAACAGGATAAATGGGATGTTGACCCTCTTTACTTGCTTCAGTGACATTGCCTCTGTTAGTATTTCCCTATGCCCCTACACCTCTTTCCATGCTTTCCATCAATAATCGTAAATCTAACTACTGGGTCTTCAGGTGACTGTAGTGGGAGTATAAATATGTAACTAATCAGCCAGGCACTCAGAAGATACTATGAATCTCACTCCCAGAAGTTTGGTAGAAGATAGCACTTTAAAAAAATGCCTGTTAAAGCATAACTGCACTGCAGCCATTGGGATTTTTTTCTAGTGATTTTAGTGAAAAAGAGTTGGACCAATAGCAAGCACATTTGAAAATCCTGCCTCTTGCTCTAAGCTAGATTAGTACTTGATAGTGAAAGAGCAACAGCAACAAAAGATCATTTGAACCCAAATCACCCACTTCTTAGGGACTGGAGAGCTGTAAATGAACTTGCTGCTTGTATTTACATGACTGTTTTTGATGACACTCCTTGTCTTAAGTGACTGTTGCTCTGGTAATCCCTTGCATGTATGATCTGCACCATGCCACCTCCAGCCTTGGAGTCCACCAAAGCAATGCCTTCCATCATGGTGCTTTCCTTTAACTCCATGACTTCAACAAAGCATGGCAACTTTCCTATAAATTAATGTGGTTGCTCTCAGTTTATTAATGTTTTACCATGCCAGCCTGATACATCTCAGCTGTGAAGGCAAAATTAAATATTGCTGTATATGTGGAACCAGAGCTAAGCCTTGGGAAGGAACAGAGAGAGAAAGGAGAGCTGAGCCAGAGGGGCCCTGGAGACCCTTTGGAGGAGCAGAGAGGTAAGGAGTGGAGAAGACTGTTACCACTGCCACAACCATGGCAGGAGTGTTCTTGTCCCCAAGCCCCTTTCCAACATTTCTCATCAGCAGCTGCGATCCCGGCTTCTCAGGGCTTGAGTATAAGCAGAGCAGACGGCAGGACGATGGCTGTTTTGCTGTCCCCAGCAGCCTGTTGTCCCTAGCAACTGTTGTCTTTGCCTCTGTTGTAGACCCAGCTCTAATATTTTGTTGTGATTTTGTGTGCTGGTTCCCTGGGTATATCCATACTGCAAAAAAGCATTTAAAACAACAATGAAAATACAACAGATACGGCTTTAGCAATGGCTAGCAACTGAAGTTGCTGATAAGCAGGGTTAGATTTGAGTAAAACTCAAGTTACTTCATCTTCTCAGCTGCTTTAAGCTGAAATAATTGACCTTGATGATAATTTTCAAAAATTTTGATAAGGACAAGCATATCTTGCTGAATTTTAATTTAAAGTTGTTGACTCTGCAATTCTTCCAGAATGTTTTTCTTGAAGGAATGCTTTGAGAGTCTAGGGAAAAATCTAAACCCTATGTCTTAAGATCCTCAGACATTGTTGAGAAGCTTTGAAATCTGATGCATGGTCCAAATTTTAATGTCTGTGGTTTGGCTCCATCTTGACCCATAAATAGGAGAGGATCGTGAAACTGTGTGGATGCTCTGTTAATTGAGCTGGAGTGTATGTGTCAAGTGTGTCCATGAATGTGCATGTAAAGCCTTGAGCCCCCTTCAGTCCATGTTTGACAGCTGCAGGTTACTAAGCTTTTGTGGTGATCTTAAGTAGAATGCAAATGATGTGGTAATTAGCAAGACTGTTAACTGAATTTGGTTTTGTACAGTACTTTGAACATATAGTGTGTGTTGTAAGCAATAGCTGTTCTCAATTATTTTCAGGCTTACCAAATACAATTTGTCAGCAGCAAAAAGCAGCAGTTGTTCTGGAGGTTGCTGTGTGGCTACTAGGCTAACCCTTTTTGGGGTTAAGCTTACCGTTGTTTATTTAAGCAAAATGCCCACAGAAAGCAGATGGTGAACTTTCTGAGCAAAGACACAGAGGATCAGCTCGTGTGCCGGCATGATAGAATCTGTAGAATTATGCTGAATTCTGGAAAGCCTGAAAATTCAAAGGAAAAACCTGTGATCTGAAAAAGTCTGCCTTATACTGACTCTTGCTGTCAGGAAACGCCACCAAAAGCCGGTGACGAGTTTGTGGTGTGGCACAGTGCCATCCTGTGGGCCACGGAGGTATTTAACAAGGCAACACTTGGATGTGCGACCTGCACCGCGATCGGGTATTGGCAGCTTGTGGCAGAGGGGAGTTTGGCCATGAAGGCTCCGTTTGCATGAGGATAGTAGCCTGCCTCGGCACTTAAAGTATTTAAGCCGTTTCCTTTGCCACTGGAGAGCTACCTAGATAGCCAGAGCTGGGGTGTGTCATGAACCTTCCACGTTCATGAAGCTCTGCACCCTGGACTCACAGGGCAGAAACCTCCCCCAGTAACAGAGGTACTGACTCTTTTTTTAAGATGAGGATGAACTGGCTCTTAAAAGACATGAGAGAAAGCGCAGTTCCTTTTTGTGCAGTGAGCAGGACCCACACTGCTAGGAGAGTCCCCTGGCCACTGGCAGCAGAGGAGGCAGGTTTAGGCGTGCAGCAGGATGCTCTCCTTCTTGCTGAAGCTTCATGGGATATAGGATTAATGATGCAGAAGAGGAGGTATGGCTCCAGAGCACTCCTTGGAGCAGGGAATGAGACCTCCTGATCTTCACTTCTTCCTTCTTTCCTGGGTGAGAGTTTTTCCACCACCAACCTGGTGGAGCTTACTTGTTTTGGTATTGTATTGGGTTTGTGTGGCAAGATTTTGGGAGCCAGAAGGCTACAGATGTGGCTTCTGTGAGAAGCTGCTAGAAGCTACCCCCATGTCTAACAGAGCCGATGCCAGCAGGCTCTAAGACGGACCCATCACTGGCCAAGGCCAAGCCCATCAATGACGGTGGCAGCGTCTCTGGGATAACAGTTAAGAAGGGGAAAAAGTTGTTGCACAACAATAACTGTAACCAGAGAGAGGAGGGAGAATCTGAGGGGAACAACTCTGCAGAGACCAAGGTCAGTGAAGAAGGAGGGGCAGGAGGTGCTTCAGGAGCAGAGATCCCCCTGCAGCCCATGGTGAAGACCATGGTAAGGCAGCCCGCTGCCCTGCAGCCCATGGAGGTCCATGGTGGAGCAGATTTCCAGTGCAGCCCATGGAGAACCCCACGCTGGAGCAGGTGGAGGTGCCCAAAGGAGGCTGTGACCTCATGGGAAGCCTGTGCTGGACCAGGCTCCTGGCAGGACCTGTGGCCTTGTGGAGAGAGGAGCCTGCCCTGGAGCAGGTTTGGTGGCAGGACTTGTGACCTACACTGGAGCAGTCTGCTCCTGAAGGTTTGCATCCCATGGAAGGGACCAATGCTGGAACAGTTCATGAAGAACTGTAGCCCATGGGAAGGACTCACGTTGGAGAAGTTCATGGAGGACTGTCTCCTGTGAGAGGGACACCACGCTGGAGCAGGGAAAGAGTGTGAGGAGTCTTCCTCCTGAGGAGGAAGGAGCAGCAGAGACAACGTGTGATCAACTGACTGCAACCCCCATTCCCTGCCCCCCTGTGCTGCTTGGGGGAGGAGGGAGAGAAATGGGGAGTGAAATTGAGCCTTGGAAGAAAGGAAGGGTGGAGGAAGGTGATTTTAAGATTTGGCTTTATTTCTCATTATCCTACTCTGATTTGATTGGTAGTAAACTATTTTCCCCAAGTTGAGTCTGTTTTGCCCATGACGGTAACTGGTGAGTGATCTCTCCCTGCCCTTATCTTGACTCAGGAGCCTTTTGTTGTATTTTCTCTCCCCTGCCCCAGTGAGGAGGGCAGTGACAGAGTGGCTTTGGTGGGCACCTGGCCTTCAGCCAGGGTCAACCCACTACAGTCATTCTACCAGTGGATCTTGAAATCTTAACACTTTGCGAAGACCATGTAAACAGGCAGCTTTGGGAGCACCTGGTGGCCAAATTGCTAATACCTGGAGCTTTGGAGCTGTCTCTGGAGGCAGCTGCAATAGAGGAGAGCTTAGAAACAAGGTGTCTGGTATTCTGCATGAGTATCTTCACCCCTGAGCTGTTTCATAAAAGGAAGCAACTAACTCTCTCTGGCTCTTTCCCTTCTGGTCTGATGGGAGAGAAAGCAGTGGTGTTCAGCATGCTGGGTGTGGAGCACAGCCTGTTGGCACGCTCAGAGCTAGACCTCTTGCTTAAGGTTTTAAGCAATATGTGTAGTGAGGTATGGGCTAGCAGTATGTGCTGGGGAGGCCTGAAGCATAAGACAGCCAGAGTGGCACTGTCATTTGCCATAGACGTGGAGAAATTTGATGTTTTCTATGGTTTGTGTGTCTCTGGAGTTTGGTGGTAGCTGAGGACAAACAGCCTTGCTACATTAGATTTAGGTACATAGAAGGGAATGGATGTTAAACTTGGCCACATAAGCCATTTTCTGAGCAAGTCAATATAGTCTTTGCACAATGTCATAAAGGACATTAAATCCAACAATGTCCTTTTAATTGTTAATGTCAGAATTAAACAGAACATTTGCTTGAAAGTTGAGATTCCTCAAGGGAGTTCCATATGTCTCCTAGGGAGAGAAGTGTGAGTTGCATACGGCCAGCACTGTGGAGGGGTGAAACAGGATTTATTTTGAGGAAGGATGATGGAGTATTGGGAATTTCCTTAAATACTTTGATTCTCTCAGTCAAGCTAAAACTACCAATCTCATGTGAGGCAGTGCTGCATCTTTCCACTTGAACTGTAACATCAGCTGATTTTATATGTCCACTGTTTTCCTTTGCTGTAGCAGGACACCGGAAGGAGTTGGCAGCTTTATCCTCTCATTAGAAACAGAGCTGCTTGCTTCATAATTCTGTTGCTCTTTATTGCTTCTCTGTTTTATGATGGGTACTATAAATACATTAGATCTGGTCTGTTTAATCACTGCTCCCTTATCCTTGCACAGTATAATAGCCTGGCTGCCACATGTCTCTATCATAACGAAAGCGAGCGAAATTTGCTTCAGTGGAGTTACATCTGCTTGAAGTAACTTTCCTTACATTTTTGCTATCCCCAGTGTTTTAAAATATGTCAGAGACACTCAAAGCCTTAAATTATTCTCAGTTAACTTGCCAGTATTTGTTCCTATGTGTACATCTCCCTCTTGCTTACACATATAATTTGAATGGGATTGCATCTATCATCGAGAAGGATTCAAGGATGTTGCATGGTAGCAGGAGGCAGCAGGTTTTTGATTGTTTTAAATATGAGGATTATTGCATCTTTTGAAATCATAAAGGTGTCTCAAATGGGGTTGAAAAATTGCACAGGCAAGTTTAGATCTCGTTCCAGAGCATATTCCATTTTTTAATGTTGCTGGTTTCAGAAAGCCTCACTGAGGAGTTAGGAGCTATTTACTACGAATTTAGGCATCAGTGTCAGACTCTCAAAATTGAGGGCAATAAGGATAGAGAAATGCGTCCTCAAAATTAATACTTTGTATCCCTCTACACATATATGAGGCTCACATTTTAAAAAATGGCAGCAATGTAGTAGGTTTTGTTTCTGGATGCCTGCACAAGACCTGCATTCTGCTATCTGAAATTCAGTCCCTTTAGAGTGTCAAGCTGAGCATATAATGTCACTGGCTACTTTGGAAATTCTTGATTTAGTTGTGTACTTTATATTACAATAGTATTCAAAAGTAAGTAAGCAATAACTGAGTAATGAGTAAGTCATAGGCTGGCAAGGAGTACTTTTGTATTTCATTTATCTTATGCTTCAACCGTTGCCTTCCTTCATGTCAGTTCCTTTGAGATAACTTTATTACTTTTACATTTATAGAACTATAGGCACAGAAAAAAACTCTTTGGTCCATCTGCCATTCTTCTGGCCTTATCAAAATCTTTCCTATCGCTTTCTCTGTGTGAGTGACAGCAATCATTTTAATGACGATTTCAAACACTATTATACACTTGGATCTGGCCCCTAGTTTCATGTCAGTGCTTCACTTCTGTATTATAGTATCTAATCCCTTGCTTATTTGAAAGATTTCAAATGTCAGTTTTGCTGTCCTGTGGCCATACTGTTTGGGTTTTTCACAATATTTTCAATGTTGAATGACTATACAGTAATCAGTTATACTTCCTGAGCTGTTTTTAGGCATCTGCTTAATGCTGTAGTGTTTGAGCCCTGCAGCTGCTTTGTTTATAGAACATTTGATGAAAGGTAGTCCAAAAAAATT
Organism: Aramus guarauna; assembly: GCA_013400195.1. Classification (NCBI taxonomy): domain Eukaryota; kingdom Metazoa; phylum Chordata; class Aves; order Gruiformes; family Aramidae; genus Aramus; species Aramus guarauna. Next base: position 83,209 of record VXBL01006302.1, on the reverse strand, counting down.
TAGATTTGGGGTTTTGGATTTGCAAATAATTCAAGATAATTTTTCATGCTAAACTGAAAAACCTGTATACATCATGCCTCTTTTTATTTACTGGGACCATTTTTATTGCTATTGTTTTTAAATTTTGCATAATCCTTACTTTGGCCAGGCAGATGACATTACATACCTTAACCATGCAATACTTCCAGTGCAAGAGTAGTCTTGTTTGCTGCTAAGAAGCCTTACTAAATAAATTTACGAACCATAAATGAGCAGGAATTTTCTTCCTGTAGGTCAGGAAGCAAGCTATGAGGAAATATGTTTTACAATTTCTAAGCACTTGTTGGATTATTAATGTACACGATAGATAGAAGGAGATCCTAGATATCAAATATTGAATATGTAGACTCTCATCCTCTACTGTTTTCCAGTGGAACATCTCTACTGACCTTGAGGAGGATCCACATCAGATACATCAGTATAAAACTAAGAGTAGAATCAGACCAACAAACCCCACTGTGATTGTTCACTGGAAAAATCCAGTGATTTGTCATAGGTTCAATTAATGCAGCTGTTGCAGTCATCTGTCTCTGCCTGTGAATGGTTTGATGGGGTCTCTGACTTACCAAACTCCAAGCAATTATTAGTATCCAGTTATTGTTGCTCTGAATATTTGGAAAACTAGGAGGTAGCCCCAGTTGGTTCACTCTCTGTAATCCCTGGATTGAAAACTTCCCTCTCCAAAATATAAATCTTCAGGAAAAAGCTTACATGAAAGAAAATTCAGTGAGGAATTTTGAAGATCAGCCCAGATTTAGCCTGCAAATCAGTTGTTTCTCACAATTTTGGTGAACTCAAAGCAAGTGGTCTATATATTTTGTTGGTAGAGCTGCCTTTTTCTTAGAAAACTTTTTGAAGAGTAAATGCATGTTACAAATTCTTACTTCTAATATTTTACACATATATATATAGTCAGTGCTTAAATATGTAGCCTCTGTGTGAATGGGAATATGTTTATATATATTTATATTTATATGAGCATACATATTTATATATTATATGTACCACTGACATTTTCTCCTTTCTGAATCTACACAGAGTTCTTGACAAATCTTGTTCACTTTGTAGGCTACTCCAGTCTCTGATGTTTCTCCCACTTCTTTCTCCTCCTGTGGGCTTTGGCAATGTTGCGACCAACCTGCTGGCCCAGGACTTTCTCACTGGTACACTTTTTTTTTATAGCCTGTTCTTGCTCTTCCTTTTCTGGTTACTTCAGTCATTGTCAAGTAGTAGTAAGAGTTATGGGAGCATGAGGACTAGAAAGTGTATGGTCTTCATGGTGGAATAAGCTGCTTTCGCACTCCTGTACTCAGTGGGAAATGGAATTCTCTTGGTAGAAAATACTGTGTAAAGATATAAACAATGTAAATTCATTGCAATGCAAAGCTTGAGCTGCTCATAGCATTTAGGCAGGCACATGCTTAACTTCTTTAAGTTCATGATTAGCCCTGTCAACTACCCACACAAATAAATTAAGTTGGGACCTCAAAGTTTTATTTAGCACTCGTGAGTCCTAAAGTGATTAATTTAATATGACATCCTATCTGTGTGTCATAGGAACACATAAACCATCCCGTGTGAGGAAAAATGCAATAGGTAACTTTTAGGGACATGTTAGACTGGCAGAATGGAGGCTTTGCACTGCTGACGTGCAGAGAGAAAAACGTATTGCTTGCTTTATGAGAAACTGTTATGTGATTTTTCAGATTGTAACAGACTTTGACCAATTTAGGAACAGCCAAGCGCCGCATTTATTCCAGTCACTTGTCTTCCCTTTCTCTCTTTTTTGTTGTGGAGGACTGCAGATATTTTTAATAACTTATGAATAGCGCTTTAGATTTCACGTGTACCAGCACAGACGGACCTCTGCAGCTAGAGTGGACTGCATCAAAGGGTGACAACAGAGGAGGCTCTAAATGAAGAAAAGTCCATGCAGACCCAACACGTTTTCTATTTGTCGCCTCAATAAATCATTTCAGATCTGTTTACAAATAAATAAATAAATAAATAAATTCCTCTCTTGCTCTGATAGACTTTCCTGACCCTGGCATGGAGGAAGAGGTTTATAAGCCAAATTGTTAATATAGATCTGTCTTAAAAGAACTTAAAATTAGACAGCAATAAGATGGCTACAGGAATGTAACAAAGTCCCAGTTATAGTAAAGATCAAACGTTGGGTCACTGTTCTTGGAGCAGCACAGCACTGCAGAGCATCCTATGAAACTTTCCAACCTTGTAACGTTCATATTTCATCTCATGCAAGAAGAGATGTCTATAATTCCAGCAGTTGTAAGCAAAAATCCCCCATAAATCAAATCCCACTAGGCGTCACTTTGCATTGTAGCCAGCTGCAGTTCTATTGACAAGATATCTCAGATTCAATCCCATCAACGATTCTCATTAAGAAATGAACCCTTAGGCTGACATGTCTTAACTGTGATCCTTGCAAAATAACACGTTTGTTTTGGGCATTTTTTTAACACGTAACTTTTTTTTTTTTTTCCTTATTAGGCTGGATTCTGGATGCTGAAAGGCTGTCATGCCAGGATACTGCAAAAGAGGTTGTTGCATCTGCTTACTGTAGAGTTGCTGAAGTTTCTCTGTGTGCAGGGAATACAACATTTATGGACAGGAAACTGTTTTCCTTGCATTGTGATTTTCTTGCTGTTGTTGTTTTTAAAGGAGTTAACACTCTCAGTTCTAGGAAACTGAAACTAGATGTGAACAATGGTTGGAGGGAGGAGGCAGGGAGAATCCCATACAAGATTCAAATGTATCTCGTTTCTGGGAAAACTAAATAAATGAGGATTCAATTTCCAGTGGCTAAATAGCAGCAATTTATGAGCTGTTCATCAAAAGCCCCAGACAAGCACCAAGTCCTGTTGGAAGCTGGAAATTGACACAGGGCACTTCTATAAGACTCTGTTATTGAAACTTATTTTAAACCTTTTTTTCAAGTGGAGGATCCAGTCCTGGCAAATGCATAAGGTCAGCCCTTAGTAGAGCAAATAGCTTTCTCTAGAGAATTGAAAAAGTGGCCAAAGTCTGTCCATTTGTTTGCCTGTCTTTTGGCCCTGAATTATTGTGCTTTTTAAAACTGTGGTTTCATAACTCAAATAAATGGTAGATGTTTAACATAGCTCTACAAGTAATAATCATCCTGTTCATGCATAATATCTGATATCTAAAGGATGGGCCCAAACTAGAGGTATTTCTCATTTACCTATGAAGTGTCTTGCTTTAGTGCATGTACAGTCAATTCTTGTTGTGAACAAGTGAGTCCATTGCCTGCTCTAAAGCAGGTAGTGGCTTAGTTTCAGTGGCTTTAGAGAGTTTCACTGAAATAGCACTGTTCGTAGTCTTTCATGTGATTTAGAAGGCACAATAGCCAGATAGTTCTGATAATAATTGTAATATAATTGTACACAGCATTTACAGAAAACGCTCTGAAGTCTTCTCCCATTGCACCATTGTGAAATAAAACCTCTGTTGCTTTTCAAGCTCCACAAGTCCATGCTGTGCCATGCTGAAACTAATGGAAAACCCAATTAGCACTGAAAAGTGAAGGGCAGAGAGGGATGATCTGGCCTGGAATCCCCTCCTGTTGACAGTGGCAAAGGTCAGCTGTGCAGCCAAAACTCCATAACCAAAGGTGGACTATACCCTGTGCATGTTTCCAGCTCTTTGCATAGAAGAGTGGGAGGGTGGGAAGAGAGAACTGGTTCTGGGAGGGGAGAGACTGAGAGGAAGAGTGGAGTAAATGGTCCTCTGAGCATGACAACTGGGATTTCAAGAGGGTACTCTGATGGATGCAGGGCATCCTGCTTCCCTAGGACCCCTTATCAATAGCACCTTCTACGTCTCTGTGAGTGACTTCTAGCCTGACTGGCAGTCATCCCAGTCAATGTGTGCGAGAAAAGAGGTAGAAGGCAGCTCACTCCAATTTGGCAGCTCTTGGCATCTGTAACAGGCAAGGACTTTAATATCTCCTCATGGTTGCTGGCTGAGGGTCTGATCCTCTGATGAGCTGTGACTTCATGACTATTTGTGACTCAAACAGGCTTATAAGACTGGGCTTAATGAAACTGTGAGGTGCCAGATCCAAAGATGCTTTTAGAGCAGGTCTGCCCAGTAGTCCTGAGCGTGGATGTGAGCCCACAGTTCTTAGGAAGCAACACTGACTCCATGCTTGTATTGTTTGGACACAAACAATACAGAGACCTACTATATGTCTTAATGCAGGCCAGCTTGCAGTGTGGGACTTTCCTGAGTCACTGTCTACCCTGATCTGTGTGGCAAAGCCATGTGGCTGAATATGGGTAGCCAGAGCTGCCATGGACCCTTCTTGCAAGGGCAGTTGTCTTCAGACTCACCCTAAGTGCAGGCTGCCTTTAGAAAGGTGTGAATATGCTGCAGAAGTCTGAGAAGGTCAGAGACTTTAGACCATACTGTGTGCCAGCACAAACAGCAGGGATGTTAGTTACAGGATCACTTTTCTTTTGCTGTGAAACCTTGCTCCGATGTGTTATTTCAAGGAATACAGTTGGGATTTTCAGGCCAGATCATGTGGTGAGATAAGTAATTCCAGCTCTCTTATTGGAGCCAGACTGATTTACACAAGTCTGGTCCAACATTTCTGAGAAATTGTGGATGTTAGGGTTTTTTTGTTTGCTTGTTGCACCGAAAACCTGAAGGCTTTCAAATAAAGTACATGAGGTAAACAGAATTTTTAGATGGAGCGCTGAAAATGGAGTGAAAAACCAGTTTTCTGGATTCAGACTTTGAGAATACAAGTTCTTTGTAGAGAATCCCACATGTGGTGGGAGGAGAAGTTACTGGGCTTGAAAATTGACCAAGAAGATGGGACTCAACTGAGCTTTGAACAGCAATCATTGTCCTTATTGGTGATGCCATAATATGTGCTTGACTCAACGTTGCGCAGGCCAGAACCTGATGAAACTGTGTAACTAGGTATTTGTGATTGTTCCTACCAGTGTGATCCACTGTTAAATAGGCTAGACATATGAATAAAAAAAATATTTTTTAAAGTGTGCTGTATTTTTAATGTCAAAAAGACTGGTTGAACTCTTGGGCTTTATGATGTTCATATGAAGTATTTGATGTGGATCTGCCAGATTCTGTGTCTTGTTGGAAACCTAGGCAAACTCAAAGCTGACTCAGACACTTCTCTAAATGTTGCCACCTCCCAGGAGAGCTAACTTGCTCATCAGGCTCAGCGTAGCTGGGAATGTTCTCTGGTAATCTCCAAATTACAGCATTTGTATTCTTCTAGCTTGACACTGTGACAGCCCTGTTACCAGTGAGTATATGTGCTCATCTGCTCCCTATCACTCATCCAAAGACCTGACTGTCTCTAATCACAGCTTCACACACCATCATACGAGGTCCTTGGCTGTCTCTCTAGTTCCTTGAGCTCTGGACTCTCAAATTTGAGTTCACACCCATCTGTTGTTTGACTTACAAAGTCTTTGCTCTCTCAGTTGCTTTATTTCAAACCATAGTCTCAGCCTGACCCCACTTGCCTATTTGCTTCATCTCTTTCCATTCTTTCAGTCCAGATGATACTTGACTCCTCTTTTGGAGGAAGGAGAAAATTTACTGTCCCAAAAACTCTACATTAATGTGAATGGCACAAATGCCATTGAGGAACCAAAACATGTCTTGGTTCCCTTCATTACAGACACTATCACTGCAAGTCCCTGACCTCCACTCTTGAAAATACTTACAGAATAAAAATATCACCCCATAGAAACATGTAATTTTGCACAGAACCATACTGCACTGATGAGTGGTGATGCTGTATTATCAACGATCACAATTTCCTGCACGCCTGACATTCATGCCTATGAGACCCTTAGGCATTTTATCTCTGCATGCTGGCACCATCCCTAATTCTACATACTTATCGATTTGGACAAGGCATCTTCTTTCAACAGGATAGCGCGACATGCAGCCTGGCTCATGGACATAATCTGATCTTTGCTACTCTGACAAGGGAAGCAGCCAGAAATTGAGGCTAATGGGCTAGTTGCACAAAAAGAATCACAGAATCATTTAAGTTGGAAAAAACCTTTAAGATCATTGAGTCCAACCGTTAACCTAGCACTGCCAGTCCACCACCAAACCATGTCCCTAAGCACCACATCTACATGTCTTTTAAATATCTCCAGGGATGGTGACTCCACCACCTCTCTGGGCAACCTGTTCCAGTGCTTGATAACTCTTCCAGTGAAGAAATTTTTACTAATATCTGATTTACAGGATGGCAGACTGAAGGACCTTGCTAGCACACCATCCATCAAACATTGGCAGGCCACCCTCAGGCATATCTCTAGCGAGCCTGGTTTTATCCCTCTCCCCCTTAAAATCTACTTTAAAGCTCTTTCAGTGAGCCCTGCTAACTCCTGTGCAAAGATCCTTTCCTCTATTTGAGAGGGGAAAACAAATGATTACATGGCTTCCTGCTGAAATCTGGGATTCAGAGAGTCCTGGCAAAGATACAGCTACTCCCGGACTGGGTCTTTGAGCCCTAGAAATCTGTCTTCCTACATTTCCTTAAACATGATTGTAAGTTCAGTAACACCCTTTTAGTCTTACTTCCTACAGCATAACTGCTGTATGACAGATGAGTCAAAGAGCTTTTTGATCCAATCAGGTTTAGGGTAAGTTTGGGAACTTGTTTTTGGAGGAAAGGCTGAGAAAGGCATAAGTTGTGGAAGGCTAACTCAGGATCTGATCAGTTGAGCTACATCTGCCATGAAGGCCATAGAGCCCATGGAGTATGAGATCACAACTGTATTCATGGGTAATATAGGTATAAAAGAAATAGCAGGAAGAAGGAGCAGCAGCAAGGATATAAATTTATTAATTTTGAGTACAGCATTTATATTCGCTATAGTAATTGGCCTATTATAATTATTTTCCTAGAAGTGAATTAGCAATCCCAGTAGAGAATAAAATTTGGAGAGTCATTGAATTAAAATAAATGAAATCAAAGACAGACTAGCATCTCTCCTATTAAATAACCATGGCAGAAATTGTGTTGCAGACATACAGAATGAATGCTGGCAAATCACCAGAAGTGAGTGGTATTCACTCATGACTTTCAAGAGAAAGAGTGGAATTACTTATGACACTGTATGATTTACTTAAATTTCATTTGGTGCCTGAAGTCTGGAGAGTAGCAAGCATGGTGTCATTCTTTAAAACAGTTTACACAAGCGTATCTAAGGATCTGTGGTCTGGTAAATTTGACATTTGTACTAGGCAAATTAATAGACAATATAACAGATAATTGAATCAATGCATGCCTGAAAAATGGAGAAAATTTCCTTGGGAAAAAGTCAGCATGGTTTCTGTTAAGAAAGGTTTGGCCTTAGAAAATTAATTTATTTGAAGGGGTAAACAAACACAATGATAATGGTGATGCTATTTGGTTAGGTTAGATTTCCAGAGGTTTTAGAGGGAACTGTACAGCCGTGGGATAAGAGGGACGATCCTGTCATGGTTAAAAATGGGAGTGAGCAGAATCTCTGGCCAGCTGATAGAATGGAGAGAAGTTACTGTTGGATGGGGTTTGTCCCAAGACTTTTGCTGTTCCATGCTTTCACAAATGATCTGGCAGAAGGGGTGAGCAGTGAGGTGATCCACTTTGCTGATGATACGAAGCTCTTCCAGGCAGTAAGGAAAAGGACTAACTGTAAAGAGTTGCAGAAAGACCTTACAGTGACAGCAAAATGAAAAGGCAGATAAAATTCTGTGTAGGTAAATGTGAAGTGATGGGTATGGGGAAAAATAATCCCAACTTCACAGTGATAGACACTGAGTTCGTCCTTGGTGATCACAGAAGAGAGTTTGTGGTAATGATAGAAATCTCCATCAAAAATAATCTCAGCGCTCAGCAGCAGTCTAAATAGCAAATCAAAGGTAAGGCTTTGCTATGAGCTTGAGTACTATCTGCAGTCCTGGTACCCCATCTTCAGACTGTAACTGGAAAACATTTGGAGAAGGCAAGGAGGATCATCAATGTAACCAACAGCTCTGAGGAGTGACTGAGTGCTCTGAGGAGTGACTGGCACTCTTCCAGCTGGAAAAATGACTATAGGTGGTGGGGAAAGTGTGACAGAGTTTCAGTTATGAATGGTATTAAGTAGGGATTAAGATTTACCTGTTTCTTCTGGGGTAACTGGACTTGGAGTAATCAAATGAGGCTGTTGGGATCCAGGTTCAAAACATAAAGAAGGAACTGGTACTTCATCCAAAGAGAAGCAGAACTGGGGAGCACCTTGACAAAGGCAATAAATTTACATGGAAATAAAGGGATATCTGATAAGCACTGCTCAAAGAGGTTGATTACAGATTACTAAATAAACAAAACATCGGGTTCAGTAGACCCCAAGAGCTAGAAATGCTTAAAACATGGGGAAGTGTCATATATGTTTGTTCTGTTCTTATTTTTCTTCAGGTTTCTGCTTGTAGTCATTCTTCAGACTTCCTAATATTCATGCAGAAGATGGACAGATACAGAAAACCTGTATCTAGACCAAAATCAGATCAACTTGAGTAGTAAATTATGTTAAATGGGGTTATATAGCTTTGACCTTTTGAAGAGATCTAGACCTGACCTTTCCCAAGCTATGATGAAGTTAGATAACTGTTTTCTAATCTTTTTTGATTTGCAGGTCTTCTAAATATTGTTGTAATAGCAGTACGGTAAATACCAGCTTACTGACAATGAGCTATTTTTTCTTAGTGACCTGTATGGACTCCTTAAAACTTGTCAACAGACCTTTAAAGAGTATTGACCAATAGCTTGATGGGCACTAGCTGCGCTGTGTAGAGTTCATCCTTACTTTTCAAATTTAGTGTAGGTAGCAGACATCCACTCTAGGGAAACTAGCAAGTCAGTAGACACAACAGTGAGACCCTGAAGTTCATGAAGAAGGAAGATGAGAAGCACTCACCAGAGAAAGATGGGAGCTCTACATTTATTTGTCTTTGTGACTTTGCCAAATTTGTCTTCATTAATCACCATGTCCAAAGAATTGAACTGAAGCGATGACGTTCTTGGTGACACCATCAGGTAACACAAGGTCTGTATAGCAGGCTTTTGCTCTTTTAAAAGGGAAGAAATCATATTCCATCCCCTAGGCTAATCTAAGCCAGTGTGACTGGTGTGTTTGCCTCTGAATGGAGCAATCTGCCTGCGTATTGATTTTGTGCACATTAATAGCTCCTAATAGCCCAGGCCATTTCCTGAGTAGCAATTTGCATACTCAGGGGAATAATTTATTTGCTTATTAATAGAAAAAATCACTCCTTACAGAATATTTTGATGCTGACCAGAAAATGACCATTTCAAGCTCCTTTGTAATAGTCAAAGATGCATCATGTAACCACAATCTCTATTACACTTGCAGTCAACAAGCCTGGAGTGGACTGTGAGCCCTGTCTGGTGTCAGCAAGTTGAGCCAGTCCTGTGGGAGAAGCAAATGCTCATATAAGACTTGTTTTGCTATGATCACTTGATCTTTCTCTCTTGGCATGCAATTGTGAGAGTGAAGAACAGCAGGACCCCTTCCCCAGTGGTCTGTAGGAAGCAGCTTGGGGATAGTGAGAATCCAAGCCTAAGTGCTCAGTGGAGCAAAATATGCCTTTATATTTGCACCTGGATATTGTTCGGGAACTGGGGGTGTCTGTGGAGGCTCAGTGTGTATGCATCTTTGTCAAACAGGAGCTGAAGGTAGTATAGGGACATCCCTGGGTGGGGAGAGGTTTAGCAATGGTCTGAGGAAGATTTTAAGGAGATATAGTGTTCGTGGAAGTCACCTCCTTTCCCAAACTTCTTCACTATGCAAGGATGTGTAGTTGTAGCTTCTCCCAAATCAACCTAGGATATGTCTTCTGATTACTCTGTACACCCAGTACAGTCCTTCTGTTGCTTTATATGTGCATACCAGCATAAAACCTGGGCATCACATAAGGAGAGAAGAAAGCATCTAGGAATTTCATCCATACCATGCACTCTTGATGGTGAACAAGCTGGGAACACTGCGATTCCAAATTGGAGGCACCAGCAGGTGCCAGAGGTGCAAACACACTGGAGTGTCTTTAGTATGGGGCCTAACTCTCTGCTGCCCTGCAAGGACCTGCTTGTTAATGTGTAGTCTTACCATGATTCAGCTTCTATACTTCCTTCTGGAGTTGCTTCTGGTGTGGTGCCTGGTCTCCTTATTGTGACAGTGGGGAGGAGAAGGGGTTGCAGGGCTTACCCTTCCCACTACCTTACAGAACTCCTTTTCTCCCAGCAGAGACCCGGAACATGCATTGGGAGGCACCAGATCTCTGCATGCCCTGGCCAGGGAAACAGTGCCCCTTGAGAGCAAAGTGGATCTCATAGGCTGCAGGGATAGATGTGGTGAAGGGCTAAGCCTCAGTGACGTCTTGCACTATGGGTAGAGTCTCCAGAAGTGGGGATGACTTTCCTCTGTCTTTGGGGAACTGCTCCATCCATGAAGTGAGACTAGCAAGGAGCTGGGAATTGGTGATGGGGGAGAGGGGGAGTTTTCGCTGCTAATGATACTTGGGGGTGCTGTGATACTGTTTGATATCAGTATTGTGAAAGATCTAAACTGTATCATCCATGACCATAGCTCATACAGATGAGAGTGAGACGCACTATGGCCCTTACCTGTGGAATCAGATGTCTCAGAGCTCCTTTCTTGGAGTGTACAGGGAGAAGGGTGTATTGGCTTCTCATCATACTAAACTGCTTGGTCTGGCCTAGTTTAAATGCTGAAGGGATGGAAAAGGGACACTAGAGCAGGAAGAAATACAGATGTGAGAAGGAAAAAGGTAATATACACGCGATGGTTCTGCTTATGCCTCTGGTGTGTGTGGCTGGGGTTGCACTGCAGTAATGCTGGCAAGAGCAGTGTGACTGTATTTGAAAGGGAAGGGGGCAAGCTGACATCTTACCTTTTCTTGGCTGCATCTGCTGTGGCCTGTCTTGGTTGGGGTTTTTTTTTGTTTGTTGTTGTTGGTGGTTTTTGGGCATCACATTTTTTTGTTTTGTTTTTTTTTGCAGTTTTGATTCCTGTTTAGTTACTTTTCCTTGGAAAATGTGACTGCATCAGGAAACCTTTCACTTTCTGCAGCAGCATTAATGACTGGTCAAGGCACAATGCAGCAGATGTTCATCTTCAGGGCTGGGTGCACCGTGTTCATCTGCTCTGACTTCTTCCCAGTGAGAGGGATGTGTAATGAGGGAGGTGTAATGTACAGCACTTGGGGTGACTTTAAAGGTGGATTCTGAGGCTTATTTCCACAAGACGCTTAGGTGACATCTGTGCTAATAAATTAAATTGACTAGTCCTGGACACCGGAACAAACTCATCACAGCAATCCCTGATGTGGATTTTGCCTATGAAGACTAGTACTCTCCCTAGCAATTTGGGGAGCTGTTCTAGGAGTCTGGGAGTTATATCACCTCCAATGGACAGTTTGCATGAAGCCAGAGTGTTTTGCCAGACTTTAGACCTCATACTTTCCCAGCATAAACCACGTTATTGATTGTGATACTTCAGGATGAAATTTATGCCAACCGGCTGAAATACAATGACTTTTAAGGCTTCATAAAACTCAATGAGAACTTCTTACAGTGAATTCAGATCTTTTGGGCTTAATGGTTTGAATTTCATTTAGTAGAATTCTCTAGAGAAGCATGACTTCCAAGGAAAAACTACCTTCTGAAATAAAAGCTGAAGATCTGATCAGCTGCTCTGCCCTGTGTTCTCTAGAATTGTACAAGCCTGCAAGGGAAATGGCTGGTGTGACACCTGTAGCATCAGACATTTCCCAGGCAAGTCCCAACTTCTGAGAGAGTGTCCTTCACAGTTCTCAGTGAGCTGCAGGAAGGACCACTTCAGGAGTTGGTACTTTGAGTTGCTTATCTGCTCTTCCTCTGAGTCTCCTTGAAGTCAGAGGCCTGTAGAAGTTTGCAAGGGAGTCGATATCTTGCCTTACATCTGCTGTACTGTGCTGTTGTTGCAACTTCAGAGGAGTCCATGAAACTTCTTGGCAAAAGTGGTCGCAGTGAAGTGAGCAGCATAGGTGTATATCCAATACTGAGGAACCCTTCCCAGAGCCTAGTGATTGTGCTGGCAGCACCCTTCATTGGTACCACGGATTTAACTTGTGTTTGGAGACTAGAACTGGTAAAATTCTAATTGATGCCAGAGATTTATGCTCAAGATTTTTAGTAAATATGCAGTTCTGACTCCCCCTCCTTATTGCCTGCTCCACTGTAGTATCTAAATTTTGGAGCCTACTCTCTTACCTGCCACTGAGCAAGCTAAGACAGACCCAAATCCCTTTGTCCATCCCCTCCCCTATAGGCACTCTGCAGGGAGCAAGCTCACCCACATCAGCTGTTGCGTAGTGCTTCATTTTCCTGGGATGTATAACCCTTACATTACATTATCTTCCTTGCACTTTCTCTCTTCTGAATGTCTCCTGCCTTTTCCCAGCTCCAATCCTTTTCATTGTACACTTTTATTCCCCCTTCTCTCTGCCCTGGCTTGGCTGGGATGAACACAGGGCTCCAGGAGAGGGCGCAGGATGCATTCAGAGATGAGCTGGAAGAAGTTTCATACCCGATTTTTTTTTTTTTTCATTTTTTCCTTTTTTTTTTTTTTTTTCTCTTTTCTTCTTTTCCTCTGCAGCGCTATTTCAGGTGTGTAAATATTTATCCCTACAGACTCTGCCTCTAGGACACTCTCTAGATTTTTCTCTCTCCCTTTTTTAGCACAGTCTAGGTAGCTGTTTGCTTTTTATTTTTTTCTGCTGTATTAGGCAGTGTCTTTGGAGCCCCATCTTTGTTGGGCATAGCTGTTTTAAAACTCCCCAAACGGGGCAAGTAAGTTGGCATGACACTGTTGGTGACTTTAGGCTTGGGATATATTTGCTTCTCCTTTACTAACTACATTTCAGTGGTAAAAAGGTAGGTCCTTTGCCTCATTAGTGTGGGGTGTCAAGCCATTGCTGATGGAAGTATGGGGTGTCTGCCTGCTGAGGTTATCCTTTCAGGGTAACTTGTGGATTTAGAGGACAGGAAAGGTGCAAAGGTGACAGTGGGAGAAGAACTAGTTGCATTACAGGGCTGCTTTGCCAGTAGGTTGAGCTTCCCCTGTTCCCTTCCCTTTTCTAATTACATTACATTGCATGATCATAGCAATCCTTTCTGGCTTTAAAATTGATGGCAGATGTATTCCCCAGATAATGAGTCTCATAAAAAATTATATGAAATCTCCTGTTGAATTTGATAGCAGGGGTACTGTTCCAATTTAAAGGTTATAGGATGACGCAAAAAAAGCTAAAGAAAGGTTATCCTTTTCCACTCAGCCTCTGGAACTTGGGTAATTATAGAGCTGACCTTGCCAACATTAAAGCATATGCTTTTGGATGACTGAAAGGAAGATCTCCATGGACAAGAAAATGCAGGAGTGCTCCCCATTTGTGAAATAGCCATGCTGCAGAGAGCTGAGAACTGTGCCACTGAGATTTATCACCACAGGAGAGCAGTGTCATTTAAAGTTTCTCTGGAAAAAAAAGAGAAAATTAAAAAAATCCTTTTTTTTTTTTTCAAACCAGAAGTACTCTATCACATTGCACTTTAGAATTTTTAAATTATTATTACTATTAATCATGGTGCAATGTATTAACATGAAATAACTACAGTACTGTAATACTGTCAACCCTTTTTTGTTATTAAATATGATATAATCTTATAGACAGATCTGTAGGCTAGAGATTTTGCAGCATGTGTTCTTCTGCTTCTTTGACACTGAAGTCTTCACTCCTCTTAGCTGTGGAGCATGGCTGCATGGGCCAAAGCCCTGCTCTGACATCAGCCACTGTGGTGGACCACGTAGGGGTCTAGGACAGCAGCAGCAGAAACCTTTGTTATGGTATTTAGCAAACCTTTGGTCCCACAAGCACATAGCTGTTTGAAGGTAAACATACTTGCTAAAAGCCACAAACATATGTGTGGCTCAAGCTCATATTCAGCAAGAGAACACAGAATAACCAGATCCTTCATGTCTTGACATATCTGGTATAAAGAGAGACTCTTTTCCTTTTCCTGTGGCTACCACAAATGAAGTTCATCACAGTTCGGTACTGTGGCCCATGACTAGGGATGCTAGGGACCACAGCAAACCAGACAATGAATAATCAGGGAAAGGTGTGTGCTAACATGGGAAGGGTGTGAGCTATCACAGACATCCAGGTTTTAGTGATTGGAATTTTATTTAGTGCCACTAGGGGATACCCAAACTTGCCAGCCTGTAAGAAACAGCTCCTTAACCTCAGCTTCTTTGGAAATCAATTGTTAGGAGAAGGAAATGTATTTGGACAGAATAGAGGGAACAGATATTTAGGCACATCTACAACCTTTCCTTCAGATTACAGTAGGATTTCAATTAATAGAATCACGTGCATACTAATTGAAGCAGTGAGTGACAGCAAAATGGGCTGATGAGGTCCCTGTATGTAAAAGCTGTAGCATTCTCAGTGTCAGAAAACAGCTGGTTCCTGCAAGACAGGATGGATATCTCACTGATGGAGCAGCCACATCCTATTGTGAGAGGCTGGAAAAGATAAGGTGGTATGGTAGAGAGAAGGATGTATCTAGAGGGTTAGAGACGGGATTGGTGGGACATTTCTAGGTTTTCTACTGGCTTGAATGCAGGGATCTGGTGCAAGTCAGAGAAGTGGACTTGATTGCATTTAACATTACTTCTAGAGTCAGAGAAAGCAGAAAAACCTTACAAAACTCACTGAAGAGCTCACTTCTGAGGCGTGCTGGGGATGTCTAATAGCAATGGTGGCCTCATGTGGTGATCCAGGAATTGTTTTACTCCTCCAGAAAAAGCAAACCATTTCATACAGGGAAGAGGCTAATGATGTGATGAAGTTCTCAAAGAATTAACAAGAAATCACTACCATTTTACTCCAAAAGTCATGCCAAATAGAGATCAAAGCATTTTCTTACCTTGGCCAAACTAGGCTATACCAAATGCACTGGCAGTGCTGATGATGAATCTGACAGTCTCACCACAAATCCTTGTACTGGGGTGGATGTGGGAAACAAATTCATCTCTGACCTCTAGTGACATTCCCTGCTGGGTAGTGTCTCAGTTCTACCAGGAGGACTGTGTTGAGGATGGTTATCCTGTTATTCAATGAACTGCATCTTTTGGGGATGGGTAGAGCTGATGAAGGCAGTTAATCTGGAACTTATAGCAACTCAAAGTTCTTTTCTACTAATCAAAGAAGTTTTTTAAGAGCACATGAAACATCTCTGCTTGAGACCCACGGCTGAACTTTGTCTTGGTAACGTTACTCCCCAGTGGTCTCATCCAATACATGCAGGACTTACGCTCTGGATTCATTCTGGGGCTGTCTTTTCAGTCTGTGCCTTCTCTTTAAAGGCTGCAGTGGTGTGAATAGGATATGCAGCAGAAAAAAACCCTCTAAACAATTTCCTCTAGAGACTGAAGATAACTTCTTTCACAGGAGCTGGTCAGGGGTGCAGGTGGAGGATTCCATACCAAAAGGCCACGTACTGGGACAGGTAATATGTTAATGAGACCTTCCTTCCCAAGCAAGGCTAGGCACATGCTCCTTTTCCCTTGGTCCTGGTGACACAGATTTCCTGAGTGACTGCTCATCTGTTTTTCAGTGTCATAATACCAGCCCACTTGAATATCATCTGTATGCTGCTGGCATGAGGACCTGGTTCTGCTCTTCCAAGGAATGTATATCAATGTGGAATACTGCTGCCAGAAGTCTCCAGAGCTCGTGTGCTGCAAGTCATTAAACTGGACTGACTTTGGCTCCACACATGGTGGACAAGCTCTTCTTTTTAAAATAGTGATTTACTGTCTTAGATTGTAATAAATACTGCTCTATAAAACAGGGCTCCAGTGAGACAGTTTGTTTTAAGGTGTTTTAAGACCCTTTAATTGTTCTCTTGGTTAAATTATGTTCATTTCTAGTCACTGCCTTCTTGATCTCAAAGCAGGGTATAACACATCTGAACATTTTCTCTAGCAAGTTGTGGTGCTTTTTCACCCACAGGAAGTTTCTCCAGCTGTGCCTTGTAATCTTCAAAATTTCTCTGTTCTTCCCCACCTGCTTGATTTTCTCCTCTTGTCTTAAAAACTGTGCCAAATGCTTCCTTGAGTTCTTCTAAATGCATTCTGCTGCTTACTTGTGGCAGAGCAAAAGATATTTTTTTTACTTGTCCAAGGGGCTTTGTAGTAAGTTAGTCCTCCCAGAATAGAAGGGATAACTTTAATGCTATTTATGGCTATGACTGTTGGGGGGAAAAAACCCAACCTTTCTTTTGCTTGCTATTTCTAGAATCCTTAGAGCTGTGGACTTTTGCAGAGCACCTAACATTAACACTTGGTTTTTGCAGCATCAGGAAAATATCTGAGGACTGATATATCTGTGGTGGTGGAGAAGAAAAGAATGGACAAGTGACTCTTCTTACCAACCTTCTTATGGTTTAGGATGTCATCTGGAAAAAGTCATACTAGGCTTCATAACTCAGCAAAACTGCATTTCTATAGATTTTTCCATTATTTCTGCCTGGCATTTCTGGTGGGAACTAGGAGAAAGAGTTGATCAGTTTTGTTGAATCTGGTATCTTAGGACTAATCTAGGATGTTCAGCTTCTGGGTACAGAACTTGCTGTAACTACCATAGATAGGCAATTTAAAGGGAAAACTTTGATGATCTGAAGCTAGAAAAGAAATGGTATGGAAGAAGGGAAACTGAAGAGGGGTGTGTAGAGAGAGATCTTTGCAAGAAAATGCAAAAGCAGCACTGGTAAGAAAGATAAACAGTTTCTTCTTCAGCTCCTGGCTATTTGTAGGACTCTCACACAAGTCCCTTCCTCTCTGTGTTGTGTTTTCAGCATGTATAAATGGGGGTAGTTGTATTTATGCCCTCTGATGTATCTCTGAGACTGATTGATACCAGTATGTAATGCTATTCTAGGTAATGATGCAGCTGCNGATACTTAAGAAATTTAAAAAGAAGTAATTTTAATGGACAATGTAAATGAAATACTTTTAGGCATCAAATAGTCCATTTAGGGAATATTCTATCTGAGGAAGAGGTGGAGATGAAGCCTTCAGCTGGAACTGGAAGGCTGCTAGGTAACATAACGATTGCTAAAATCTGTGTCTAAGCGAAATAGGTATCTGATGACCTTCCTCGAGTTTGTCTTTCCAAGGAAGTAAAGGAACTAATGACTTTGCTTAGGAAAGAAATGTACATCAGCCACCATGGTAGAGGATGCAAGAGGGAAGACCTTAGAGCAGCACACAGCCAAGCTGCTCGAGACTGCTGACTATGCCTGCAGCATCTCTGGATGTTGTACTTGCAAAAAAAGCCAGCTTAGTTTGGGCAATGGGAAGGCCCCTTGTACTGCTGTTCAGCATGCCAGGTGTGAAGCAGATTCTAGGATCAGGTTCTAAGAAAACACAAAGTATTCAACCTATTTTAACCTAAAGCAATGCCCCCTCTCTGGGCCAGGCACAACACCGTAGTCTCCAATCCTGTCCTGGTGCAGTAAGGTACTGACTGTTACCACAGTCAAAGGAAGAGACTCTTATCAGCTGCTGAAGTGTCTCTTAATTGCCTTCTCTTATGGGTTCCTTTGCCATGCTTCTGGGATCTTTTGGCTTTGCTCTATGTCTTGGACCATTCATTGTTTTCCCCTTGGTTACATTTTTAAGTATAATAAGGTTTCTGGGAAATAATTGAGCTCATGTATTATATGTTTGTTTTTTGCATCTATGCATTCTGCTTTATTTTGAAGATCCATGAGAGAAGGCCTAGCACAGACTGAAAGGTTAATCTTCTGTCTGGCATCCAAGAGTGCCAGTCCTCTGTGCTTTCTTGGAATATCATCCTCGAGGCTGGAAGCTCTGCAGAGTGGAGCGTTCCTTGGCTATTTGCACCTATTAGTGGGCAGGGAAATGGTGAGCTGGAGCTCTGTGGGGAACCGCAGGTGCCTGTGGACCTGCGGGAGAAGGATCACTCTCATGCAAGGTGAAACAAGTGACCAGTTGTCCTGGCTAGGATAGAGTTAATTTCCCAAGGAGCCAGGCCAGGTGATCCAGGCTGGCTGGGGGCTATTCCATACCATCTGAGGCCATGCTCACCATAAAAGGGGGCTAGTCGGGGAGGGGCGGGTTCGGGGTGGCTCCGGGATGGGCTGAGGGTCTGGTTGGTCGGTCACGGGATCAGTAAATTGCTTTTTGTTTTCACTTACTGTGAATATCTGTTATCAGTATTGTTGTTGCTTCCCTCTCCCTTGCTGTCCCAGTAAACTGTCCTTATCCCAACCCACAAGGCTTTGCCTTTGTTTTTCCCATTCTTCTCCCCATCCTGCCGGGGGAGGGGGGGGTGAGTGAGAGGTGCATGATACTCACCTGGGGTTGGGGCTAAACCACGTCAACAGTGAAATGCTTAATTGGTTTTCAGCTTTAAGAATTTTGGATATTTTTGTCAAAATGAAGTTATGCTGGAGGCAGTAAGTCTCAAGAGGAGAGGCAGGGAAATGGCACTCAGTGTGCCCAGGAGGTGAAGTCACTCTGTCCTTGCCCACAGTCTGCAGGGTTAGGTAGTACAGATAAAGAAAAGAACTGGTGTTTCTCCTGGGAGTGCTTGCTCTGGGCCTGGTGAAGCTTCCTGCTCCTCTGTAGTGTTTCTCCCAACAGCAATGAGAGCTGGGGCAAGGTCAAGGTTTATGTGGCTCTGCAGAGGAGCAGCCTGTGAGGGAGGACTCTGCCATGACATCCTTCAGCTGGAGCACCCCAGAGCAGCCTGGGTCTGCTGCTCAGAGTCTACCCACACTGTGAGGAGGGTACTGATGATCACGGGAGGATGGGAGACTGCATGGCACTTCCCTTCCATGGATCCTGATATCTTTTGTGGTTCTGGGCAAAAAAAAAAATCAAAGCTGGGATTGTCAAAGTTCAAGGGAAAAAAACCCTAGACAAGTAAAACTGCTTTCTTTTGCATCAGCTAGCATCTGGCAAGGACAGCCATAGGAAGAAGGTAATCCCACAAAAGAACTGTTGTCGCACTGTCAGGAGCGCTGTTAGGAAACGCCACGTCCTGGAGTGCCACACACATGCAGCTCAGCTTCTGCTGAATCCACTCCTTGGTAAATATTGCACCATATTTGAGAAAGGAAAAGTACATTTAGGTAAGTGCTCAAGTAAACAAAACATCTACAGTGGGCAGTTGTAAAGCACCTGCCAAAAGCACAGGCATAACTCCATTTGGCTGAATTTTGTGGCTACCTGAAAGGAAGATAACTTCCAGGAGGCTTGTAACTATTGTCTGAGGTGACAGTGTGGCTCTTCCGGGGGTGTCCAACCTCTCTTGTACCAATGGCTTGCACTCCTGAGAAGTCAGCTTAGGTTTTTCCTCCCCTGCAACTCTCTAAGTGAGAGACAGATCAGGTTATTTCTAACAAGTGACCATGGCCATTTTAAATGACTCCCCCTTTCCATTGGTGTCTTCCCAACTCATGGTGAGGATGAAACCTGGACAAGGGTAATCTGTGGACAAATCACAGATTTGACAGATGTGCCAGGATTTTAATGTGTGGGAGTCCGCAGTGCGCACGTCTGTCTGCACTGACTATTCCCTGCCCTGGTATATCCCACCAGCTTCAGCTGTTGAGCCCTTTCCATACTGATCATTGGTCAATGCCAAGGTAAAGTAGGTCAGCTAACTCTGAGACCGTCTCTGATTAGCCTCCAGCAAGGTTACAGGTGCAGTTTTGGCCACTGGAGGGCTCCAGTTTTATTTCACAAATAGGATGGAATGATACTAAAAATTATCATTACAGTGGGCCAAAAGGGAGGTCTGAAATGCTGCAGAAGCCTCATGTCTTACCCTAATGCTTGGGCATGCAAATTGAAAATGGGAAGTCCAGTTTTCTTGCATCACAATCAAGAATCTGGGACACTTGCTTAAAATTATTTGGGTTATTACAATGATTTTCTCAGCCTCTCGAGGTCTGTCTCTGTGCCAGTGCAGCAAGGATGTGCTCACAAAATCACTTTTTGTGGGAAGGAGCATTGGCACTGGAGAACAGAGGCAAGGGGATGTGTGGAGGAAGAGGACTGTAGGATAAACAGACATAGATCCACGCCACTTCTGAGAGATGCTTGTATCAAGGGCTAGGCAAGGGTAGGAAGGGAGGGAATCCCCAGGTTGCATTGGCTTGAATTTGTTAAAATTGTGCCTTTTTCTCTCTTCTCCCATCATTAAGGCACTGGTGCAGCACAGGAGGGAATCAAGAGAGGAAGCTTTTATTCATTGCAGAGCACTGCAGTGCATTCATTGTGTGTCCTTGAAGGAACCCCACGTTTTGTAGCTGACCCTGAGCTTTAGCATCAGGAAAGCTTTTTTTTTTTTTCTTTTGGTTTTTTCCTTCCCTCAGCTCAAGTCCTATTTTTAGAGCTTGCCGTCTTCTCAGGGGCTTCACATTCTATTTTTAAAAGACTTCACAGGGTGCCAAACCATTGTTATTTTCTCTAGGGTGGTGTGAAAGTGATGCCCATAGTAAACGTGTCCTACATTTGCAATAGGCATTATTTTAAAGCAGAAAAATATTACTGTTCAATGTGAAAAATGCTTTTGCTAATACAGCCCCAGTGTGAAGTGCTTTATTTCCACAGAGCATCCTTTTGCTTGTCTCGTGACCTTCCCCTTTTCTGGAATACCATTGGTCTGACCGTCAGACTGCTCACTGCTGCATGAACCTGATCTGTGCATTATTAGATCATCTAGAGTGACTGTAAATCAGGTTTGGTCCAAGTCTTGCAGCATGTTTAATGTTTTTATAAAGCTCTTTTTCTGCATTTTATATTTGGAATGGGCTAAACAGCCCAGCTCTGAAAGCAATGTAAGGAAGATTCTGAAGAGCTTTAAATATGAACAGTAGCAAATATTAGTAATAAACATAATTATATCATTAATTTCAGTGGCATTTCTCAAATGAATCCAGNGTAAAGATGTGGGAGCAGATGTACTGCTGGTGTAAGCTGGCACCGCTCCACTGATGTCAGTCAAACTAGTTGATGTGGGGGAACATTTCCCAGCAAGGAAAGCTGGTCTCAGATTTGCCAGGGAGCTACAGCGCCTTCATAAGCTACCACACATCATCTTAACACAGAACTTGCCCATGTCATGCTCTGATCCCCTCACAAATGTGAGAGACAATGTCTGTATTAAATCTCTTTTGTGGATGCTTAAACCAATATCTCTTCTATACTGCCTGCTGCAGACAACACTGCCCAAGAGGACAATTCCTGCTCTTCAACCCATGTGCAGTTGTTTCTTGAGCTGTAATAGCTCAGCTGTGCCTTTGAGCACTGAGTTTACAGGCCACGGACGTGTGCAGATCGCCTTCTTGATCAGCTTCTTGTGCGAATGCCATGGGAGGACTGAGGGAGTGTCTCCATGGGAGGTGGTGAGCCATCCTTCTCCAGAATCACAAGGGCATTGAGAAACATAAATTTTCTCATTTCAGTAAAATTTGAGATTATAAATATTTTTGCACATTTCAACCTATGGATGCTGTGCAAGGAAATAATGCACAGTACACAAGAATGACTCTACTATTTGCCCAGTCCTTGCTCTGAGTCCTTTCCCTGAACCATGAAGCATCCAGGAGCTTCACAAGCTGGTGGTATTCATTTCAATTATAAACCTCCAAGGGGGTTCTCTTCCATTAATTTGTCCAGCTGCCTGCTGAACTCTTGCAAAGGATTACCATCCATAACATCCTGCAGCAAGGAGTCCCACAGCTCAACTCTCCCGTGTGGAGAGTCACCTCCTCTTGTTTGAACCTCCCCCTTTATTTGCTGCCTCCTCACTCATAACTTGACTTCACTGGATTTCATGAAGGCTCTAAATTGCCTAGCATTCAGACTTGGTTCATGAAAGACCCATCTCAAGTTTACAAGGCGACCTGTGAACTTTTGTGAACCTAACCTGAGACTCATGTTTGTAACCAAACCAGAAGATTTTTGCCTGGGTTTGCATTTCATTACAGACGCCTTACACTCTTACAATCCCACTGGACAAAGAGCAATTATTTGGAAGTCCTCAACAAAGCTGCCTGACATGGTATGTAAACTCCAAGTCCTGCCTGAATTCAAGTTATTTTGGTACCTGCCCTCTGCACCATAGCCTGAACTCTCAAGAGAAGCCACCGATTTGGTTTGTGCTCTTGGCAGCTTGAGCTGGTTAGCTAGTTTTGAAGGTACAACTGCCATGGCAGATGGCTGTGAGGTTAGCAGCGAATTTATTCAGAGCTATGCATAAACCAGGCTGTTTTTCCCAGGAGCGAATGGCAATCAAGAGCATGCTCACATACCCACCCACATCTGCATACTAACATCCCAGCACTACGTGGTGACCGAGGAGCGGAGGAGACAGCCTGTCTGTCACACACCAACTCTTCTGTGCTGCTTTACCCCACAGTCTGTGCCAGCTCAACAGGGCTGTTGGCTCCGTCTGCACTGCTGAGCAGCGGAGGTGTTTCATGAATAGATGAACCTGTTCTGTTCACAGGGGAATAGGGATGAAATGGTGCAGAGCATATCTTTTTAGATACCCTTCATGATCCACGCCCAGCCAGCAGTCCTAGGTCGCTGCTGTACTTCCACTGCAAACTTCCACTGCAGTTTGTAGCGTTGCTTTTCTGAAGTAGTGGTTTGTAGGAGGCTGGTGGGAATCAAAGGGTTGGGACAGGAGTGATAGGAATAAATCACTCTTTGCTTTCTTGGGAAACAATACTGTGTTAGATGTTGGTGTTGCAGTGAAGATGGCTGAACAAAGAGCAAGCTTTAAACCCTCAAGAAGTTTCCTCTAAAGCGTCTATAAGAGCTAAGCATCTCCACCATGTGCTGAAGCAGATGAGAAGGACCATTTGTCAGAGCCTGTGATGACTCAGCAAAGATACCAGCAGGTAATGGGATTTGAGCTGCCAGCTCCTTAACTTCCTTCTCTGCCCCTAGAGTAACTGCATTAATTTTTATCTTTAATCATTCCTGCTACATGAAAAAAAAACCACCAATGGTACCAGCTATGAGTCATGACAGTGTACTTGCATTCTGGTGTATTTAGGAGTAAAGCTGTTGGAGTTTGATAAGTACAAAGCAACACTTGATAAGTGAAGTAGTGGTAGTAGTAGGCTATTTAGATAAGGGAAAGGGAGGTGCGGTATGCTGTCAGTAAGTACTCGACACCTTGCAGTATTGGCTCCAAAATGGGGTTGGCCCAGGCTGCTTTTAAGCCACTAGATTTCCTGTAAGTTAAATTCCTTTCCTCAGACTTGGAGGACATATCCATATTATTTGCCTGATGTGAGGCAGAAAAGATTTAGATAATGAAGTGTACTTTGCTGCGGATCTGTTCTTATCACCACAGCATTTGAAGACCGCATCTGCTAGTGATATGACTCATATATCACCTCTGTTTGTCCTTCTCACCTCAGACTGTGGTTGCACAATTGATGACCCCTGATACGGGATCGGTGCAGTATTGAATCATCCAGCCGGACCAGCCGGACCTGAAACAAGGTATGTTTCTGCTGAATTATCGATAACACACATGATAATTGCTTATGGTAGTTGCAGGAAGAAGGATATCACCTGGTCTGACATAAGGCTTCTTGGTACCAAGTTAATCTGATACACTTTGGGGTGCATCGAACGGTCATAGTGACTTTATATGCTTTTGCTGTGTGGCTGTGGCATTTTTGCTTTAGCACCACAAGTCTTAAAAACAGATTTGCAGCATCACTACACAGGGTATAGCCTCTTGTGTATGTAGGGAGTGTGTATCAGGGATACATCTGAAGCGTGGGTGGAAACCTGTGAGGCATCCCTTGATCTGTAATGCCTTGGAGTTTTACAGTCTCTGCTGGATGATGCAAACATCTCAGCACTGGAGGGTGGTGGTCAATTTTGTGCCATCCTTAAGAGACAGCACTGACATTGCTATTGCTCCCCAGCTCCCCAGTTGCTTTATTCCACAAAGAAATGGACCTTGTGAGCAGACCAGCGCTCTGATTGTTCAGTCCTGGTTTCCATTCTCTCTTTGGCAGACATCTGCACATAACCCAGAAACTCACTTGCTCCCCTGAAGCACAGAAGAGAAGCCTTTAATTCAGTTTCTAACCAAGTGCTTTGTTGAGATCTGCGTGCAAACAACCTCTGCTTGTCAGACTGCAGTTTCTGGGTTACTGCTTTGCAGAGCCCTTGCTGATGTTTCAGGGGAATTGGTTAGCTTCTAGGTAATGGGTTACCTCTTTGCTTCCAGCTGCTGGAGAGCACGGAAAAAAGCTAAAAATACATTTCAGCAGACACCTAATGTCACTTCTCTGTGTGAATGTTTTGTGCAGTTGCCACAGGAATGTTAAGCAATTTCACAGGGGATGGGACCTAACCCTTATTTTTATGAATAGAAGGGGAAGTGACCATGAGAAAAATCCCTCTATAAAAAGGCTGAGGAGCCCGGTGCTTTGATGCCTGTGTTGAAAAAACGTGCAGCTAAATACTCACAGATTTAGATGAACCAATCGTGTGTGAATGCTATTTTTGGAAAGCACAGCACAGAAATATGGCACATGCATCACATGTGAATTGGGAAAGTGCAATCTATTTTTGGAGCCTGTTTGCATATGTGCTGAGTCAAGGTTTGCACACAGAGCAAGCCTGCACCTAACATCTCTTAAATCTGCTTTAGCAAGGTTGTTAGCTTTCAAGAAATTTGTGGGCCCCTGAAAATCCTTTCTCCTTCTGATTTTATTAGTATCTCAGCATTGCAGGGAGATTAATTAGAAAAGCCAAAAAATTAATTGAAAAAGTGAGCTATAAGAAAAGGGAAAACATTTTAGAGTTGAAAGGGGGTGGGTTCTTTAAAAGTAACAGCTATGTAAGTGCAGAAAGGCCAGAAAAACATTAAAAAGTATGGAAAGGCAAGAATGGCTCTGAAAGAAGGTGAGAAATTTACACCTTATTCTATCTTTGGTAAAGCAAACCTATATCTAGGGAGTAGTCCTTAAGGAAAACAGGCATCAGAGAAAGAAACTGGAACAGCATTGCATGAATTACAGCCAGCCCTGGCTTTATGGGCACGGGAGAAAAGCCCCTAGGTTACCAGGACTGTCAGGCTGCACGGCAAAGGGATTAAGACTGGCTGGATGGTGTTGGTCTCAGTGGATGGACTCTGTTCTGCAGGACACAACTTTTTGCAGACTGCTTTCCAGAGCTGCTGTCCTCACAAGTGATGGAAACTACAAGAGGTCCCTATATGGTCAGAGGTTTCACCTAGCAAGGGATGCTTCTTTATCAACTATTTCCAGGAGGCAAAGACCTCAAATACTGGAGACAATTAGGCTGCTGCAGACTGCTGTGGATATTAGTGGGGGACTTTATGTCCTTGTCTTCTCCTGTCCTGCCATGCCATTGACACCGCCGTACGCAGCATTAATCTGCAGGGGGGGATGTGAGTGGTGCTGAGGGAGAGGCTCTGACTGCTCAGCTCTGGCACTGGAGAACCTTCTTGGTCCTGTGTGCATGGGAATGGGGGTCCAGGCATGGAGAACACAGTGCTAGCACACCAGCATGCACACCAGCCAGACAGTGGTGCTGGCATATGGCTGGGCAGAGGCCAAAGCAGGAACTATTCTTTAAGCGCAGTTAGTCATAGCCCACAAACTGCAGGCTGTGTTATCACTGTCACTGAGAGCTGGATAAAGCACAGTGTAGCGAGGCCCAGTGAATGCTGCATGCTGGGGCTGCCCACCCAGTCATCCTGCCCTACAGCACACAGGTGAGCAGAAGATGAGGTGGGACATGGCACAACATGAGCTGGACTCTTTATCTGACCATTCCTGCTCTCCAGCAAGTCTCCTGATGTGGAGTGTGGCTGTGGTATGAGACCACAAAGCAACCCTACAGAAAGCTGCGTACCTGCAGCTCGCTGGAGCCGTTCCCACAGTTCAGGGAAAGGCAGGCTGGTCTATGTGGAAGGACCAGGATAGATTTCTGTCCAAATGAAAATCAGAAGGTGAGTGAAGTCAGGCAATATACAGTTTCTGCACATACAGCTTTGGGGGGAAGGGAAGGTGTTTTTATACCAAACAAGATGGGAAGGACAGCAATCTGAGGATTGGCTTGCTGGTGGAGGTGCAGATGAATCCAGAGAGGAAACATCCTGTGTTCTTCATGTCAATACCAGCCCTGCAGAGCTTGTGCTGATGTTATAAAGCCCTTGTCCTGGTGAGGTCGGCTTAGAGATTGACCTGAGTGCCATCTAGTGATCTAAAAGCATAAATAAGTAGTATTCCAGCCAAATGACCATGCCACACTGCAGAAGATGCTCTGCGCAGTTCAGCCAGGAAAAGCAAAGAAGCAGCCCATGTTGATGAGGCAGATATTCATTGAGTAGACAATAGTTTCCTGAAGGCCAGTTCTAGTGATGTGCAGAAGCATGGTCTGACATTGACATGTGAACAGCTCACCTGAGCCCCACTGAAATCTGCACTGCTGCAGAACCTGCAGAGTTCTTGTGTTCCCAAAATGTGGGCAGCAAATGTAAATCCTTCTGTTGCAATGTACACGAAAGGTGACAAGCTCTATCCATGAGCAGCATGCACTGGGTTTTATACATTCCCCCAAAAGCCTTCTGAGGTCGCAGGTGTAGGATTTGACTAACATCCTCTTGCATTCCCCTCTGATGCTACTAGATCACCACAGAAGCTGCCTTTCAGAGGTTAGCAGTGCTTTCTGAAGCCCACCGGTTGCTGAGCCAGTTCAGCTCTAACACAGCTGCTTAGCACATGCCCAATGTATTGTCTTGAGGACTGTGGGTAGACATTGCAACATTAGCCCCGTTTTCCTGCTCCCTTGACACACATGGCACTGCCACTATGCATCCTCTTATGGGCTGCTGGGAAGGCATGAGGAGCTTTAGCAGTGTAAGGTGGAAGAGCCTTGGAGCACAGACTATAGAGGAAAAGGGAGCAGCAGTACCCTGACACTGTCAGCATCCCTCTTGCGCTGATACCATGTCATGCAACAGGATACAGTGAAAAGATGGGATTCACGCTGATGTCTGCAGGGGGGCATGGTTAACTCAATTTGTTTATTCAGTTGCTAGAGTCATAGATGTCAACATAGAGACAGATGTCAACATAAGAACTGACGCACACCTTTAAACAGCATAAGACACAGCATGAAGCATGTCTGGCAGACTACCTCCTACGTGTGCACTCCTGGTGTCTTTAATCCTGATGGAACTAGACTCACATGGACCTTTCTGGATTATTCTCTGCCTAGGTACATATGGTCAGGAAGAGTCTGTTAAAAGGACATATATTCTGTTTTTCTTCTTGTAATCAGAGAAAATAAAAAGTGAAATCCACTCCATCAAAGAAAAATAAAAAAAGTTTGAAAAGCACATAGGATTAGGGATCTCAAGACATAGTTTTGAAGGTTAGCCTGAGTTTAAAAGCATAATAACTTAAAACAAGAATAAAAAATGCAAATGTTGATGCAATTTCCAAATTTGGGAAGTGGATACCAGCCAAACAAATGGCAAAATAACAATGCCACAAAACAAATCACAATTCCCCTTCATTTTTCAATGTATGGTAGCAAAGGCTTGAGTACTTTTTTTTATTTATTCAAAATCTGTGGAGATGCAAAGGAAAATCATGCAGGTCTCCACATTTAAGCAGTTCTACTAGCAACTCTTTTTCATTTTGCAACCCACTTACAGTGGCTTTGACACCATTTCATTGTTCGTATAACCAAACAGCAGAAAGCAGCACTTTTCCTGGTGGACTAGTTTCTGATTAAAACCACTTAGGTTCATAACCTTCCTTTCTGCAACCATAGATCCTCAGCCGTAGAGCTGAGGTTGACTCTAAATGTAACTTGGAACTGCTGGAAATCTGAGCGCTCATTTCATTCAATACTCAGCTCATGCCTGGGAACTTTGATGAACCTAACCTGAGATTCATGTTTGTAATCAAATCTAAGCAGAGATCAGTTTTTCCTGGGTTTTAGTTTCACATAAGAAGGTGCCCACCTTCCTACCTGTCTTCACCTTGACCAGGCAGTGGAACGTCCAGCTATCTCCTCACATGTCATCAGTAGCTTCTCAGGTTATATAGCCTGCTTCCTTGTCCTGATACTGGTAGCCCAGCCATTTCTGGTTCATTCTCATAAAACTTGCTTATTCTGGTTAGTGTTCCCTGCAGCTGACGTGGTCGGCTCTGTTCAAGGAATGAGTCTCTGCCCAGATGGTAACAAGCCTGACAAGGACTCTTTTCAGAGCTGTGTACAAATCATGCCATCTTTTCTTGGATGGATTAGAGTCAACAGCACCATAATTGTAAACCCACGCACCCACCTCTGCATACTAGCATTCCAGGACTGCGCAGGAAAACAGAATGCCTGCCTGACCCACACAGCTCTGCCGTGCCAAGAAACCTCACTGGCTGTAAGAAGAATTAGGGATAATAGATTATTAGCTTAATTCACATGGTGTTTCTTGTTCATAACATCAGAGTGGCCGTTTTCTACTAGACAAACTGAGGTACAGCAAATCAAAATGATTTTAGAGGTCAAGCATACATCCAGGAACAGAACATTGGACAGTGACTGCGCCATGTACAGAAGTGATGATCTTAGTGTTAATTCAGTATCTTCTATATCGCTTTGCAAAAATATTGTGAAAGAAAACTTGTGTTTGCATCCTCTCTACTCTCAGATTGTCTTAACTGTCTGACTGCTTGTGTCTGGAGAAGTATGCCATGTTCTCATGGGACTCTATGGTATTCACAAATAGGTGATTATCAATAAATTGCTATTTAGAATCCTAGTTACATTAGCTTGCATAGATCAGATAAATAAATTGCATAGTCTCTTCTGTTTCTATATTGCTGAATGTCTCAGACTTTTGCTAGTCTGGAAGTAATAGTCTCGTCAATATATTTAGAACGCAGTTCGTTTGGATATTGTGAAAGATGCACTTTGAGTGTATTGCTTCTCTGAACCGTCCCACCACTGGGCTTTTTTAAAAAGAAATTAATTTATTCTCAAGTTTTAAAACCAGAGCTTGACTAATAGGTCTCAGAAGCAATGGGTATAGGATTGGTATAGGATTTTTGTTTTCAAAGCAAATGATGTTCTTACTGGTGTTAATATCAGTGGTAATGTGTCACACTTAGCACCTCTCTCTTGTAAGGACATAGTAAAATTCTCTGGTCCTTGACACACAGCATGTCTTCTAGAGCAAGAAATTTTGAAATAAATAAGCGGTGAGCTTCCTAGGGTATCCCAGACATCCCTAGGGATTTGCAGGAATGGCACGTGGCACTCTCCTGAAGCAGCAGCTGAAAGCCAAAGCAGGGAAATCCTCAGCCTTTTCAAATGGCATCAGATGTCCATGATTAAGTACTGAACTGAGCCATGGAGATCTCATTGATAGTCAATGCAGCCAAAAGAGAGCTTCTGCTTGGTCTGAAGCAGGCCTCAGCTGGTGGGTAAGCTGCATCATTGGGCTCCAGGAGCCTGCACTGCCTGGATTTTCTCCAACTGAGATGGCAGTTGAGGTTGTATAAATACAAGCCTGCCGCTGTTCTCATTGGTAAGAGAAGGAAGAATAAAAAGGCTAACGAACTGCACAGACCAGTAGTAGGGAAGATGTTTTGAAACATCACTGCTGGGCTTCCCATGCAGGCTGAAAATACTAGTTGGTACTTTGGTCAGATGTGCAACTGGAATTTCACATGTATAATAGAACCAGCTATAGCAGCCCTCTTTCAAGACTAGGATGAAAATACACTCCACATTGTGAATGTCTGTTGGCTGTGTGCAGCCTTACACTGAGAATTATAATTTAGCAAAAAGTATATTGTTACCATATGCACAGCATAAGTCACACAGTCTACTACTAGTGGTGGTAGTAAAGTAGGCCACCTTAAGCACTACACTGGTTTTGCCTGCTGGGTTATTTTGTCAGCTGAATATGTGAATAATATATAAACAATAACTAACCTCATTTTAACTTGTGGGAAGAGGCATAATTCTGTGACGCTGATCTTAATATTTAGAGTAGAAGTAGCTCCACTGAAGCAGATGAAAATCTAGTACTATTTGAACCTGGTCCACAGCACACACCCATCTCCCTTTGGGTGACAGAACTGATGACAACTTCCACTGTGTGGCACCTGTATCTGCAGGTGGCCCATTAAATACCGCTGTTGTTAAAGGCAATACAGCCAAGTGGTTGTATAGGCATGGATCCAGCAAAGAGCACTTGAAGCACATCAGGAGTGTTGTTGACTTCATTAAGACTACGTGCATGTTTGAACAGCTGATCAAGAGCCCTGTTGGATCAAGCTTTACTTATCTAATAAAGAGCCCTGAAGGTTAAGGTTCATCTGAACATGACTTTATTTGGTTTAAGCCATCCATCACATTGAAATAATGCTGCTGTTGGGTATGAGATATGACTATTTTTATGGCTATGTGTAATATTTTCCCCTCTCACCAAAGTGCCTTTCTGAGTGATAAATGTGTAGGTTTCCTGCTTCCCTGGATCTGAAGGAGCAGAGGAGGCTGGCTGGGTGCGGTGTCTTTTCCCTGTTTATACAAGTAGCGCTGATGGAATGGTGGAAACGTCTGGGCTGTAAACTGGTAATGATCAGCCTGCAGATGCCCTTTTGCAAGCAGCACATCGGCAGGCTGATGCAGTACAGGAATTTCTTGTTTACACAGCTCACCATCTGCATCGAAGTGGCACCAACCTTCCATCTGTGTGTACAAACTGGAATGCTGCCCCCCATGAGCAGCACTCCTTTTTAACTCCTTGTAGCCTTCCAAGAAACCAAAGTCTTCTCACTATTCTGACATTATCTTTTCCTCCCTGCCCCAGGACAGCTGCTGTAATCTGAATCTGCATGACACTGTTGTAACCATTTAATGCCAGAAAGATCAAGGAAATGAAGCAATACATGGAAATGAAGGACTCATTCTATTTGGTAGCCTGCTGATTTTTCGCTGTGAAATGTTTTATGCATCCTGTTGATCTCTACCTGAGGAAGAACCATTAGTTAAAACAAAAATAAGATTATTCTTTTTTCTTAGGTAGTGAAGGCAGGAATGAGTCATGGTCAGTTGTTGTAGTCAAGTATGCAATCACCAGAGGATTACACCATGCCCTAGACGATGACAAGGCCATCAGTCACAGAGCTCAGTTAAATGCTACACCCTCCATGGACTTAATCACAGCCAGGTGACATATTAAACATGGCTTGTCCCTCTCAGCAGTTATAAAAGTGATGATTATAACTGTTTTGCTGAAGATATCTTCATCAGGTAGTATGCTAATGCTGCAGTTTTCCTAGCAAAGGCTAATGTGATCCTCTAATGGTTTCACTATGAAACTTAAGCTACAGGTTGGAAAGGACCATGAAGCAGTATCTCAAGATGAAGCCATGCTTTGTCTAGATGCTGATTTCTTTCCAAGTCTGCAGTGACAGAGAGAATTGCAGAGAAGTGCATGTGTGACGCCTAACAGGTTAGCTGTACAGGAACTTCTTCAGGTTGGGCTCATGTCTCTGCTAGGTGGAGTTCTGAAAGTTGCCTGTTCTCAGACCAGTTGAAACACAGCATTATTTATCCCTCTCGGACAGGGACAGATCTAAAACATCTGCAAACATCTACTCTGAGGTAAGCATGATGGCATCTGATAGCTCCCTCAGCAGAACTCTTCTCACTTCCTACACCTATCCTGCATCTGTGTGACACTGGAAGGCAAGTCAAGTCGCCAGCTCTTTCCTGACATGTTGGTAATTGTCTATTAGGTCATTCAGTTGTTGTTGTCCCATCCTTAGAAGCATCCCAGGCTTAGCCTCTGCCCAGATGGGGTTTGCTAGATCCTTTTCCTCTCCTCATGACCTTTCCATTACGATCTCTGTTCTTTTGTGGATTTTGGCTTGCCAAAGAAGTCTTTGTTCTTTACCTTTTTCTGTTTGTTTTTAATAATTGTGTTCCTCCTTGAAAAATATTCTGCACTCCATGTTAGCTGAAACAAATGCTGTTTTCTTTTACCCTTACACCTACGTTTGAAGACCCGAAACACTGTCAAAACTCCAGTATTCCCCAATGTCCTTAAAAGCAGTAAAGATCTGTTTTCTTCTTCAACACTTTCTATCCTTTCTGCTCCCCTCTGACAAATGAAGGTGTCTTTTCAAATGTAAAACAAACAGGTGGTGGGTTTTTGGTTTTTTTTTTGTTTGTTTGTTTGGTTGGTTTTTTGTACTGGTGAGTGTTTTTGTATCAGGATTACTCCCAGAGAGGATTGCCAAAATCTTCAGAAGTGACCCCACTTTCTGTTTGTGGAGGCTTACATACTCCTTTTAGAAGCAGCAATTTTATGTATCTTGCCCTTAGCTTGACAGTTTGTTGGAGAAAGCAAGGCACTGGCTCCAAAGAGTACCTTTGTCAGCACCCTTTGTGCCAGGCACTAGCAATCTATATTCGCAACCAGCTTTCCCAAAGCAATGACTGTTTCTTTCTCATGAGACTTCTGCTGCTACGCAGGTCTAAGAAACTCATGTATATGCCCTCCAAGCCCATCATTTACCAGTACAAAGACCACTGGTAGGAGTGATGTATGTGGCCCTGCCTGCAGTGCAGGCATTCTCTGCAGAGCAGAAGTGATACAACCATGTGGTGCAAGTGATGCTTCTGTATGCATATCTCCCCCTAGCTCTTTATCCCTCTTCAACTTCACATCAGCCTAAACTTAAACTATCTATGTAGTAAAGGACTTTCTTGGAGTTATGAGAAACCTTTTTTCTTGTTTTCTACTCCAGCTGCAAGGGTGAGGTACTTTCTTATGGCAACAGTTTCTCTACAGCTTTTTAGTGAATATATAGACCTAGCTGCTCGGACGCTTCTTTCAGCTCATTTCATGATCTAATTCCCACTGAGCATTAACAGAAATACCCTGAAGAACAGGAGGCAAACTGAAGTGCATGCTGCTTGCATTGGGACCAAGGGCTCCCAGCACTTGAGCTACTGGAAACATACAGTTTTTTGCAGACTGTTTTTTGCTTAGTGGCAGGGGGCATGTATTGTGCTTTATTGCATGTTACTGGTTTAAGACACAATTCCAAATCATGAAAATTTTCAGTGTAAAACTTGATATAAAATCCCAATTTTTTTCACATGTTCAACTGTCTTACTCTAGGTGCCTGGAAATTAATCAAAGGAGCAATGGAATTTGGGTCATCCTATGGATATGCCATTGTATCCACCAAATCTCAGCATATGCCCAAACATGATCTTGTCTAAATCTCCATACAGTTTTGCAGAGGCCACAAGTAGAACATGAAGGATGACTTTGACCCATTGCAGAGCAAATCCTGGTGAAGAAAAGACATTTCACTCTGAAGGGAGTAAAACCGATACTTTGCAAGGTAATTGTGAAAAACCCACGGGAAGACAGGATAAGTCTAGTGACAGGTGGGAGCAGGTCACCAAGTCCTTATGCACATACAGTTTAACAAGCCAGTACAACCTTTTTGCACTTCCCCTCAGCGTAAGAAAACCTGCTTGAGTTTTACACTGGCAGTTTTCTTATCCACAGTGGGAGTTTGTTTACTGTTACACATTTGTAGAAGGTGTGAAAGAGCTTTTGTAGAAAAGATGCTGGTAGTGAGGTAATTAAAGGCAGGGTGATGAACATGACAGGACTGCCGTGCTAGCTGTCAGCACTGGATTCACGGCTGTACAGCGCTTGTGCTTCCTACGCCTACACTGAAGGCCTCCTGTCCCTAATCCTTCTGCTCCCCCACCCCTTGGAGTCACCGCTGCCCGGCTCCCAGCTCCCTGGGCTGAATAAGCAATGGAAGCACAGCCTGAGATTCCCACAGCCATTTTGCTGGGCTCATCACTAGCCAGCTCCCTCCTTTGAGCATGAGAAAAAGGGGTGAGGGTGGCTCTGCTGGCAAGTTCCCATGCTCCCACTCTGGTCATAGACCCACAGGGGAGAGATACGCGGTTCATTTTACCTGGGGAGGTGGTAACTCCATGTATTACTGTCTGCAAAACACTCATCTTGCAGTGGAATTTGAAGGATTAGATTCGGGGCCTGATGTAAATGGCTGCTGATGCTGGAGCTACCCCCAGCAAGCAATGGACCCAGCTTGGTGCAGGGATCATGTTTGTCTACTGGGGATTGACAGCACTCTGCTGTTGTGGTCAGAGAGTCTGATACTCTCTGCAGAGGGTGCTTGCAATGGGAAGCCAGCCTGCGTGTGTTATTTACTCCCTCTTCATGGTCTGGCAGACCAAAAAACTGCACTCTGGGAGTGCACCAAGAGTGTGTACGCATATTAGAGGACTAGCCCATCCTCTTTGGTTGGAACTAAATATTCCACAGGCAGCATCTGAACTCCTTGGGTGAAAGGCAAGAGGTCCTTTGCAATAGATCCTAAGTCTAACTAGAAGCTAGAATGGAACCTAAGTAATGCTGGTTTCCAGCAGTGTTATATTGTTTTCACCTCCACAGTCCCTCGCTGAACCTCTGCCTCCTGCATTGTTCCCTGACTTCTACCTTGCTTCTGTGAATTGGGTAGCCTTGCCTGTATCTCACCAGTCTTGCCAACTGGTTGAGCCTGAGCTGACAGAAGCAGGGTTAGGAAAACATTACTTTGTTTCATCAATAATGAATTAATGTCAGTTCTTGATCCAGTTTATGACCACCAATTAACCTGCAATTCAGAGCTTCTGTGAGCATATTAGCTGAATTCAAACAGCTTCTGGTACTGTGGTTCCAGCCCTCACTGCCCTGCACTAACCACAGCTGTCCTCTTGCTGGAGTCTCAAATTTTGGCCTTGGTCAGTGAAACTCAGTAACTACAGAAGATTATTTTCCTGTTTGGTCTTCTGAGCTTGCATGGGAATGGTGTTGCTGACTACTCAATATTCTCTAGAAATGTGGTGGTACTGTTAGTTTAGCCCCACAGTATTTAATTAGTTCCTCTTCTGGTCTGTGGGGAACCATTTTGCCCTTTTCCTATTCCACTTCTGCTGAAATCCTGAAACTCCCTTTGAAAAAACGCACAGCTTTCAGTTCTAGTTTTCATTAGGGATAATACCATGGAGTGAGGGAGGTGGAGAAGGGTGTTACTTGATGGTGTAGCTGCCAGGGTCCTCCTCTTCCCTCCTCTACTGCTAGGGGGTAGTAGAGCTAGATAGTGCTCTATACACAGTGTGTTGTACAGTCACATCCTGAGATTCGATGCAAAGATACATGACCTGTTTAAATGCTGGGATATGCCCACAGAAGCAATACAGCAGATTGTGATTACAATTGTCTTTGCATACATCACGTCAGTCTGAACTGGAGATATACGTGCATATATGTATATATATATATATACACGCACCTCTTCTTGGCTGCAAGCAGCTAATGGGACCGCCTCTGCAACACAATTGGATGTTATGAGCTTCTTTTGCTAGCAGTTGAATCAATGGCTTTGTTTTGACAGAAGGCATCCTGAAAGAAGGTCTACATAGGACCTTGTAGTGGAAATTAATAAGTGTAGGTCTCAGATACTAGACATTCTGGCCCAAGCAGGCTTCTGGAAAAAAGCATAAGGTACAAAGAACCAGCTGGATGTGTTTTCCTTCCATTTGAGAATCAGATAGCAGTGCAAACTGCAGGAATCAGGACAATTCACATGCCTTTGGGAATTAGTTATCTATGTATTTTGTCACAATTTAAGCATATTTTTAGCAAGTAGCACAACTCCAGAGTGCTAAGCACCCTCCTTTGTCAATGATGCAGAGGTTTCCTTTGCTGGAAATTTTTCTGCTTGTGTTGCCAGCAATTAAAAAGTTATTGTCCTCTTCCCTTTGGTATTAAGGATTTATGCCATACATCACTGTGGCTTGTCCTGTCAGAAATGAGACCCATTTCTTTATCCCACTGAGAGTCCCCTGCCAGAAATTTAATGAATATGCACTTCCAGCTGAGGATGCCCCGTGGATTTCTTGTTTTTTTCCAGAAAGATTCTTTGTGCTTCTTATTCCCAGAGTGTGAATAGGTCATATGGTCAAATCAATGTGTATGTGTTTTTCTGCTTCAGACTAAACTCTGCTTTCTAAACATTGCTTTGTAACGGTGTTGTAGTTACATCTTTTCACTCTAAGTTGCCCTGTGTCTGTTTTCTACATGGTAGCCTTTCTTTCACTCTAATGTGTTTTAAGCAGCTTTATGACAAGCCAGTATAGCAGCTGTCAAGAGGTTAATGTTTTCCTTTCTGCAGCATGTAACAGAAGTCAGAGAACAAGAAACCCAAAGAGAGAACCTTTGAGTTCAGTACATAAACAAAACAATTAAAGAAACCCCCCAAACCCAAACAAATAGAGAAATAAGTGGCAGAGCAAGAATTTCAGCCAACTTTCACTGTTCTCCAGGGCAGTTACAAATCAATTGGAAAAATATAGGCAAACATTGTCATGCAGAGCATCCCTACTGGTGACAGATACCCTGAGCATCAGACTGGTCATTTGCAAATCTTTCTTCATTTATGCTGCTTAGGGGGGATTTGCTGAACTGATGTTTAAGTACTGATTATTTTTTCTCTTGAAATACCTACCAGCAGTAATTCACAAATACCTTTCAATTCAGAGGCCAGTAAGAGAAGCTC
Source organism: Aramus guarauna (assembly GCA_013400195.1). Classification (NCBI taxonomy): domain Eukaryota; kingdom Metazoa; phylum Chordata; class Aves; order Gruiformes; family Aramidae; genus Aramus; species Aramus guarauna. The sequence continues at coordinate 46,302 of VXBL01006302.1, read as the reverse complement.
ATTTATGATTTTTTTTTTAACTAACACCATGCTTGGAGTGATGGACTCAGCCTTGTATGGAGAAGTAGTAGCTTTTATTAGGCCGGCTGATAAAGCTGGCAAACACAGGCAAGTTTTCTGTCAGTTCCTTCATCAATCTGAGTGCTATGTTTATTATCGTGTTACTGCAATGTAAAACTACTGTAAGTCTACAGAAATCAATGGAGCTACATTAGCATAATATTAGGGTAAACCAGCAGTAAATCAGGCCATGATTTGTTGTGGTTAATGAGCTCCAAAGCAGAGCTTTATTTCCTGGAAAGGTCAGGGTGATGGATTGTGCATCAAATTTTACCTCCCCTGCTACATGTTTACTTCTAAATGGCCTTTCAAAACCCTGCAAAATAGAGCATATCTTACCCTTCCACACAAGCTAGAAATTTTCTGAATTGAGTCAAGATGACAAACAAGGTCCTTGATCTTCCTTGATTTGACAGAAAGGCTGTGTCTGGTGTGGTAAGTCCACATGTGTCTGGGAATATTCCTGGAATATTCCAGGTCACTACTGAAGCCCTGCAAGCACCTAGGTATGAGCTTGACCTGTTCTAACTAGCACTCTGGTTTGCATGCAGACACCTTGTGTGGATGGGTGTGATCACTTACAAGTACAGATGTAGGTCCTTCCATGCCAGTTGGCATCTGCGCACAGGAACACTGCTGGGTATGTTTGGTCTAGTACAGTGCAGATTTAACCAAATGATCTGAGGACGAAAGTGCAGCAAAACAGTCAGAATCTCCTGTACCTCACCCACTCACAAAGATCAGCTCTGAAATCAGGGAAGGGTTTTGGTCAATATCTCCTGTTCAACATCTGTCAATTTAAAACTGCACCTTTTATAATGCAGTTACCCTAGCTTGCTGGAGGAGAAGAACCAGAACAAGCATGGTGTCCACATGCAGGTCCACGCTCACTCTTTCCTGCTTGTCTGGGTTGATTGGGCATGGGTGAAGCTGAGTCATTGCTACCTTCTCTACCAGCAAGTAGTCTACCTGATCTTGGCCCTTCTTTAGCACTGGGAAGATACTTTGAGCCAGAGCTGCCCCTCTGCTAGTCACTGATCAGATGGGAAATATGTGGGTTATGGGTCTCCACACCTGATCTCATGTCATTTCCCTGCCTCAAAGTGTAATTATCCCTGTCTTCCAAATGTCCCAGATGGATAGGCAACATAATACAGTTTTACACTCCTTACCATGTAGTTAAAGTGGATTTCAGCAACTAGGAAGATGAGACAGCAGTGCACATGGATGTATTGCTGTGGTGATGATGACAGGGACATTTACAGACAAAACGAATGGTGGTAAAATCAGAGTTCAGGGAGAAAGATGATGGCAAGGTGATGGATCACAGAGATGAATGTGAGCTCCAAGTTAGTGCAGGAAGCCAGAGGAGTTTGTACTATTTGCTCTAAGGAGAATTTTATGCTTTGAAGGCATTTGGCTCGTGGAAGCTTTGAAGAAAAACAATGTTTACTTAAGTCAGGCAGACAGAGACACCTATATTTGAGGAGAGTGAATATGTGAGCAGCAAATTTAGATCTAACAGACTAAAATTCCGTGTTGAGGACTACAGTGACCAGGCAAAAAGGACCTGAGATGACTGGGTAAATATGAGTAAGGATGAAGCTTTTGGATTTCACGTCATGAGACACTATAAATGGAAACAATTCTCTGACATGATGTAAACAGCAAGTATAGAAAAGGGGTGACTAAAACTGAAGGAGAGTGAAAGAATTAGGATGGATGTCCAGAAATGCCATGAAATGTAAAGGTTCATCCCACTCGCCACACAGTGTTCCACTCCTTCTCCTGCATATAGACTTCTTGAATACTGAGCCCGGGCTCCTAGACTCTATGAATAGAGCCTATAGGCCATAAGCCTACATCTCTGCATTGAGGTCTGAGAACATATATTCACATTTCTTCACAGTGGGTATTTTATTTTTACAACCTCCTTTTGTGATCCTTAAAGGCATTATAAGACACAGCTCGGGAGTGTTAGTCCACGGAAATTGCTCCTGCAATCCTGACCTCAAGCCTTATCACTGTCCAAACCGAATATAAAAACCCATTAATTTTTTTTTATTATTTTTTCTCAGCCACAAAAGCGCTCAGGAGCCCAGATTAGTAAGCTCTGGAATGCAGGCTGAAAATACAGCAAACTCTGCAGACTGCTTCCTTAACAGTTCACAGGGAAGACAGAGATCTTTTATTTTTTGTTTTAAATATTTTTACAGTGTAAAACTTTAAAGAACATTAAAACTGAAAAACAGAGGTCTGAAAAGATAAGAAATGTCAGAACTGGAGTAATTTGTGCTATACAGAGGTTTCAAAGCCTCCATGGTGGGACAGAAGAAAGCTCTCAAGATTTCCCCTAAAGTACCAGAGCAAGTGAGCCAGACATTCACTCAGAGGCTGGGACAGTCATCAGGGACATGCGAAACCTGGGGATGAGGTCTTGCTGTGCCCTCTCCTGCATCCTCTGTGAGTGCCCCAACCCCAGAGCCATTACTGTCTCTCACTCCTTCCTACTGCAGCTGCCCCACTTTCCATAAATAATTATTCATTGATGCAGGGACCTGAACCTCAGTTTCCCACATCCTGCGTGAATGCCTGAACAACAGCACTGTCAAATCAATCTCTTGCAAAACACTCTTCTCTCTCAGCAAGCATTTAAGTATTTATGTGGGTTAGATACACTCTAGCAGGGAAAACTGTTAAAGACCTGTCCTGGGATAGAAAGTACCCTTCAGATGGGGAGAGGCGCTTTTCTCACGCACGAGAGAGACAGGAGACTCAGGCTGCAGTTCCCTGCCCAGTCCTGGTGTTGAGAAATAAACCTGCTTGTTATGTACATGGCTAGTCAAGGAAAATATGCTCTTTCACACCCATTTTTACCAGGGCTTTCCTCTTGGATTCAAGAGCTGTCTCCCCAAAGCTTTGACTGAATGAAAGCATTCCTATGAAAGGTTCCTTTTTGCCATAGCCACATTTCCTAATAGCAAGCTGGTTGCTAAAGCGTCCTTAACAAGCAATACAAACTGGGGCTTGCTGCAGCCTGTCACTCCGGCTAACTGAACGGCAAACACCACACATGAGCTAACCATCCACTGCTTAAGCCTTCTGCAGGGAGCAGAAACATCACCCTTTATTGGGGAATGCACACGGAGGGGATCCCAGTTTTCATCTCCTGGATTTCATAGCTGTGCCTGGAAGGAGAGCATGGCGTAAGGGTTAGGGCTGTGGCTGCAGACAGAACATCTAAACACAGACTTGGCATATCCTGAAAAGCAAAACAAATGGGAGTCAGCTCAGTCATATCAGTGACTGGTTTAAATTTCCAGCTTTGCCTGTAATGACCTTTTGCAAAGCAGGATGCTGCCTCTCTGGCCCCTTCAAGTGAAGCCAGAGGTTTTGAGCTGTGATAAAAGTGGGATTGCAGCAGGGGATTAAAGCTACTTAGAAGAACTGATGAGAGAGGACACAAAGTTGTTCACCTCTGCATAAAGACAACCAGCTTCTCTCTGACTGTAGCTGTGTCTCTGTCATGTCTAAACTGAGAGACTCATGGGTTCTGCTATGGCCACCAGGTTTGCAAATTTGCTAAACGGAAGAGAGGAAAGCAAGGAAAGGAAAAGGAGATACTAGTGATAGGAGATGTTAGTGAAAGATACACTAGTAATGCGGAGGACACTTAGAATAGAAAGAAATTTCATGGAGGATAACAGAAAATAACAGAAACCTTTTAGAAAACAGAGCTAAACTCTTTTACAGCTTTTCCCTGGAAAAGGCACTGGAGATGAAACCCACACGCTGTGCAACAGCATGGGGTAGGTCCCAATCAATCCTCCTTTTGGTCATTCCTGAGAAGGAGCTACGTCTGGAGTCCTTAGCAGCCATCCTCCCTCAGCGTGGTACCCAGGGATCCCACGGCATGGGTAGCTGTGTTTGAATTCCCCTGCTTCCTGTGCGGCCAGGGGCTGGCATGCCTTGGAGTCACTGTCCCCTCCACACAGGGAGCCTAGGAATGAGGCAGGAGCACACTACGAGACCCCAAACCCAAGAGGCAGCAAAGGACCAGGCAGCAACATTGCTCATCTTTGGCACTGGCACTGCTGAAGGGCACAGCAGAGCTGGGGTAGGAATGGGTGAGGAGGAGGATGGCAGCATCAGCTGTCCTGGTGTGCAAGCCAGGGGAGTAGAGGGAGTGAAAATTGTCAGGGCTTTAGCATGAATTAGGAGGTGGTGACAGCAATGGTAGGAGTTAGAGGGTGGCAGAGGGAGAAAGGGAGAGAGTGCCGTGGAAGTACAGTATTGCCAGCTTATGCTTGTGAGGCTCAACTGTAAAATAATTGGCCTGATCTTAGAATTTCATTGATCCCAAATAACACCACAAATGGAGGTGACCCTTTTGGCACCAAGCAGACAACTGCACACCTGCAAAAAATGCAGATCTAGCCTTATCATGGTGCTGATTGTAAAGCTAGAAAGAGTTTCTCTGAGGGTAGGGATGCCCTATAGTCCAGTTTTGAGGCAGACTTCATGAAAGAACCAGTGGAGCAAAACAGATCAACCTGACCTTCCTGGTGGCAGATTTTAACTGGGTAGTGAGCCCAGACCCTGAAGTACCAGACGTGCTGGTGGAGAGAGCAGAGCCTTGGTTCACACAGCATTGCCTTTAGTTTCCCACTCAGAGATTCAAAGCCTTCATGAGGGTGCTTTGCACAACCTGGTGCTTGACATGCCCGGAGATGGCAGTCTGATGGGGACCTGCTGGATACCAAATCAAAAAATTTGCAGGTAAGCAAAAAAGTTGTGGCAAAAGGGGATACAGGATATATTGAGTTTAACCCTAAGAAGGAGGAAGGAAGGGAGACTGAGGCTGCAAGTCAATCAGATGAAAATGTAAAGGAGAAGCCAGGAGACAGTGGAAGAGGGTCTGCAGTAGGGTGGGGCAGCAAAGAAGATTAATTTGAGTGAATAAAGACCCTGGGAAATGGGAGGGAAGGCTGGGGTTGAGAACTGATTGAGAGAGAAGGATGGAGACAAGGGTGCAGGGGAGAAATGGACTGCGCAGAGCGGAATGTTTCTGTGGCTAAATGAAGACTCTGGGACTCAGGAGAAGAGCCTGAAGAGAAATTCAGGGCATGCAGAGGAAAGACAGCAACATTGGAAGCATGTGGGGCAAGAGGGGTCAGCTCCTGCAGGGAATGGGGTTGATGCTACTGTGTCAGTCACTGTACTTTTACCTCCATGAGGCTGAAGAAAAGCTGAGACACACAAGTTTTATCAGTCCTCTGATGCTGAGAAATGCCTTTGAAACCTACTGATAAAGTGTTTGGCTCATTCACCACCTAGGCGTCTGAGCTAGGAGACTAGTATCTTCAGGCTCCTTTGTTCCCAGAGAGGGTCCTCTGGGGTGGAGGCAGAAGGGTGGGAGTGATTCAGTGCAAATAAATTTAACCACTGGAGAATCCACTCCCCTTATGGGAAAATATCATCCTGATATAACACTAAGCTACAAATATCCCCTCCTCTGTTGTAACACAATATAACCCATACTTACCGGGTTATCTGTTAGAGCTGTTTGTTAATAGTGGTTAGTCCTTTTATTGGCATTATCTGTCCTGTGTAAACAAGACATGCAAACCAGAGACCAGAACAAAAGGCTTCCCAATCCAGTCTAAATGTAAAATTGCCACATGTAGTCTTGTCCCCGCTGATGCCAGTGATAACTTTCTTGCTGACTTTAGTGGGAGCAGACTGCAGGCTTTCTAAAAGTAACCTCCAGAAACAACATATTCACAGAACATTTTTCTCTTTCCCTCAGCTACAAAGTTGTTGCTGTTCTTCAAGGACAAATACACAAAGTCATTAGGAAAAAAAATGCTCTAACAGTGCTTCAAAAGTTCACTCTCCAGGAGAGTGAGTAAAGCATATTTCCTTTGAGTCTCAGACTACATGTTACCTTTAGAGAAAGCCGCAGAAGTGGGAACAGCTCTCCCAGGACCCAACGGCAGTTGGTTTATAGGATGTATTTTAACTCTCCTCAGAGCTTTGAACTTCAAAGGTGTCTTTGAGCACCTGTTCTGAAATTCTCCTGCAAGTGGGACAAACTTGTAACCTCAGCAGGTAGAAGGCACCTGGCTGAGTGGTGTCTGGGCCGTACAACCCTATAGCTGCAGGTCAGAAGACTATGTCGCAGGTGGTTCAGAGCCTCTTTTCAAATAGGCTGCAAGCGGTTGAGAGGGCAGCATTTAATTAATTCAACAGTGAAGCTTTCTGCACCTTTTTTACGCTGCTAATAATCTGCTAACATTTTAAACCTTTACCTCTGAGGTTTTAATACTGTCAGGATCTACACCCACTTCTGCCAAAATTAAAATTCATTACAGCTTTTTTCTTGAACTTGGATTCTCAGAAATCAACACACCAGTTCTCTCTTCCCCCAGGAATATTCTGCCCTTCAAAACCCAGTTTCTCTGTGACACAGCTTGCCAGACCAGCATGGATTTAGAGTATTTTCTCTGTTTTTAACTTCTAATAATCCTGTCTGATGGTAAAAATTGTGGATCTTTTGGCATTCTAAGTTGTTGCAGGGCAGATGGGCATCTTGTATTCTTATGGAAGACTTGACCTGTGCTCCCTCATCATCCATGGCTTATCAGTTGTTTTGGGACATAAAAACACACCTCTGGAGAATCAAGGGATTCAGGGGTGGAAGTAATAAAAGGGAAGCATTTGCACAGGGCAGGCTGGAAAGGGTGGTGGCACAGGCAGAGATGCACCTAATCACATTAGAACTTAATTCTTTACGTTACAGCACATACTGCTTTGGGTAGGGGGAGAGAAATTACTGGGGAGAGAAAGGGGAATCACCATTCCTAGTCCCTGTCCCACCCCTCCCGGAAAATCCATCCCTGTGTGAGAAAGTTAGATCTTTTCATGAGGCACTGCAGAAAAATAGAATATGATAGAAAAAGATTTTTGGTGCATAGGACAAAGCTGCCCTTAGGCACTGTTAACTTGTCTTACTGACATTTAAATGGCCTAAATCAAGGTGACAGAGATGTTAGTGGCATTATGTGAAGAACTGTTCTGTAGGAATGAATTGTTCTTTAGAACAATTTATATTCACAGCAGAGAATTAAGCATAAGTGGGTTTAACATGAGGCTCACATGTCATCATTTTCCAGCTCTTATTATCTGTGGTGTGACTAATGCAGGATTACTCTTCATCTGTGCTCATGACTAACTTATCTCTGTTCCGTATCCTGCCACAGAGCCTTGTTCCAAATTACCACTCAGAACCTTAACTGCCGCTCCATCTCCCAGAGAAACGAGGCACACGTGATTGTGTTCAGTCTCTCCTTTCCCATCCCAGGACACCGTTTGGACAGAGAGGGGGAGACCACAGATTCTCTTATGGGGGAAAACCAGCTCAAAAGGAGTACTGCCTGCTGGTTTGCTTTTCTCTACCATTCTCTACATTCTCTTATTGTTTGAATGCTTTTAAATTCCTCAAATGAATCCTGAGGATGGGCACAATTGCTCATGCATTTAATGTTGGATAAGAAAGCAGTTCATAAGAGTACAATGAATCTACAGAAGACCACTGCGGAGTTGGAATGATCGACTTAGTTGACTTTTTTCCTTCTGTTATGAGTTTTATTCTCCCAGAAGATGCTGCAGAAGCCAGATGGATGCCAGACTGGTCAAAACTAATAGCAAATATGTTATTAAGTACAGTTCTTCACTGCTCCAGGACAGAAGTACTGAATGAATGCTGGACCATTTCCACACTGAATATCATGATAAAAGGATATTTGTACATTAAAGATGATCTTCAGTATCATGCAGATGGACATAAAGTAAAGCTGGGAAAACTGGATTTTGAGGAAAGAAGAAAATTTTTGCTTCTACCTACTTCTGGATAATTGTTGGTTAACTCAGAGCATTTTACAGGTTAAAAAGAATTAACAACATTTATTCCAACACATAAATTTTGCAAAAAGCCTAAATAAGTTCGGGGCGGGGGGGGGAGGAGAAAGAAACATTTCTTCTAAAAACAAAATTTAGATTTGAGGCCCTGATTCAGTCAAATGCTTATTATGTAAGTTTTTAACCTTAACCATTTTAGCAGACATTACATAAAGTATTTTAATTGCTTTGCTACTTAAAATCAGGTATGTTCTAAAGCATCTTGGTTATCAGAATCCTGAGTCAGTCACTATTAAACATGTCTGCACTCTGATTAGCTAAATCCATCCAATATCAGAACAGTTTTTTACAGAACAATTTGTTAACACTATGGCATTCAATACAAAGATTTCATGCTAGAGGATAACATGTATTAATCATTGTTTAATCCCATCACTTCTTGATTAAAGTATAAGTAGAGTCTTTGAAATTCTATATGAAACATAGGAAAGTGGTGGTGTTTTTTTTGTTTGTTTGTTTGTTTTTTGTTTTTTTTTTTGTTTTGTTTTGTTTTTTTTTCCCCCCCACACGCAGTAGAAGAGAGAATTAAAAATTGGCCTGACAAACCAGAATTTAAAGGGAGGAAGAGAAGAAGAACTATTGTTCACATTTCCATTACTTTCTGGTTTCAAACCAAAATGGTGAATAAATAAATAAATAAACAGATGATTTCAGGCAAATCTGAGTAGGAGTTCACTCTTTTTGTTTGACAATTAAATTAATTAGCCCCTTATCTTGCAAAGCTTAGCTGTGTGCTTGAATCATGTGAGACTTGATATTCATGCTGAAGGTTAAATCCTCTTATCAAGGTTTGCAGCGCTGAGCTTTCCTGGGCAAAGGAAAGGCAGCAGACATATAGACAGAGTTTAATGAAATGTTGAAAATGGCAGGATGCAGGGATGATGAGAAAAGAGGTGAAAAATCACATGCTGACAAGGACTTGAGAGTAGGTGGGTAGTTGAGCTAAGCCTCCAAGTGAGCATGACTAGAAAGGAGGCTAATTACTTTTCATTTGTCAGGCACGATGCCTGTGTAAGATATCAAAAGGTACAAATAAAAGTTGTGAGTTGTCCAATCTCCATGAAAAATGGACATTCCTAAGATCCAAAGGACTTTGATTCAGAGGCTAAAAGGATAGTTGCAGGTTTCAGGGAAAGTCAAGTTTTGTTTAAAAATTGTATTCAACAAATCTTCTGTGTCTTTCCAGTTAATTTTCAGACAACACTCTATTTTTTTTTTTAACTTGGTAAGTTAATTGTAAAATAGTTACAGGATCATAGTATCGACGCTTCTTTTTTATGTGATTGTGTGTGCAAGAAAACTGAGATCAATTCCCACTTCTGCCACAGACATTGTATGCTGATAGATAAGACAGATAGAGGCTGATGTGTATAGCATTCAAGTGTGTATCATATAATATGCATGATCGATACATGTCTCATTTTTCCATAAAACATCCTCTCTATCTGTTTAGATTGTAGACTGCCTAGGCATGGACTACTAGATCATGTAGACTGCCTAGCTGGTACCACAAAACAATATATTACAAATCTGCTAACTTAGGGCAATGTTAGAAATCAACAGGTAAGTGATCTGTATCCTTAACTTTATGGAAATGCACAAATATTCTAGGCTGAAAAAGTCAAAACTGCAAAAGACAAGATGTAGGTATAAATCTGTTGGTTTTATGAGAAAAAGAGGGACTTATTTCAAAGAGAACTCCCAAGAAAAATGTATCACGTTCAAAAGTTAAAATGTGAATAATAAAGAGAGGAATACGGGGAAAAACAATAACAAAGATATCAAAAAACAATTACATCGTCACATGTTCCTGAGGGACTTCTTAGATTTCTTGAGGGATTTTCTGATGATAAATTCCTGCTGCGATCCAAATCCTATGGCGTGATTAAGTGTCATTGCCATCCCCCCACCAAACACACACACTTAAATGGAAATACTGATTTTCCAGGCTGAAAATTTAGATGTGATTACTTTAAGTCTAAAAGTCTTATGGGTACCTCCTATAAAATGAGATTCTTCAGTTCTGTCAAGTGAAAAGGCTTCTGGACAAAATAAATGACACTGTTCTTTGCATTTCCTGACATGCTGCTTCCTCTACTGTTTAACCTGCTGCCTTGTCTTCAATATCTTCCGTCCTCTGGTCAGAATCAGTAGTTTCACAGAGAGATTGCTGATACCTTAAAATTACTTTGTAGTTACTCATAGAAGAGATGATGGAGTACTGCATTCTTCGTTTACTCAGTTGATTAAAAAAACTTTTAATGTAAAAAAATCTACTCAGGCATAACAATTATTTTAAAAAGTAAAAAAAATAATAAATTGCTCCAATCTGAAACAAAATGTTTCATTACAGCACCAACAAATAGCAACAGTTTTATCAGATTGAAATAGTTCATGTGGTTCAACAAATGAAAAATTTGAACTCAGGATGGGTTAATATAAAAAAACTCCCCTCAATCTTATTTGTTTAAGAGGGAATTTGAAAATTTAAAATTTGAAAAAAAATAATTTTGATGAGAAAGTGTTTAGTTTTCTGCTTGAAAGATAATTTGAAAGCAAATTTTTCAAGGTACTTGTATTCCCATCTCTAAATGTATACTCTTATTTTAAACACTGGAATTCAAGCTAATAATTAAAATTTCTGAATACATAGACCCAAGACATTTTCAGATCTGCTCTGCATCAGAGCAGTCTTTGGGCCGTTGGATTCCCTGCTCAGCTGGAATACAAGTAATTCTTCTTTATCCAACTGAAGAGAGTTGCTTCAGACATTAGTATGAGTGTGTATTGTTTTTCTTTCAGTCATTTAAAAAGAATCTTTAGAAATAATTTTCTGTTCTGGGCCACAAAAAACTGGGGCCTTTGATTCCTTTCTTGTTTCCTCAGGACTTCTTTAGTCTGTTTGGAAGATTCTAATTTGCAACCACAATATTATGGGATAAAATCTATTCTGATTCAGGTCAGCAGGACCCCATTTGCTTTAGCATGAGTTGGATCAGACGTCAGTTATTTCTAGGTCTGTTACAGAAGGTTCAAAATCTTACTAAAAGGTCAGTGTTCAGAGCCTTTTATCTTTGCATAGTATATATAATACATGAAAAGGAGAATCTGATAGGAAATTCAGTAGTATTCCAGTGCTACATCTGAGAGAGGAACAGGAAATGGTGGCACAAGGCAAATGTTTTCAAATATCTGTGTTTTAACTAACAAATCCATCTGGAAAAAAAAAAAAAAAGATGATCAGGGAATTCATCCAGTGCATCCAGTGCATCTCAAAGTGAGTTTCCTGTCATGCTGATTACAAGTGACTGCAGTTATGGTTTGTGGCTTTAGTTCACAATAGACAGCTGGTGTTCTGCCATCCATTTCTTGGAGTGAAACTAAAATTTTGCATGAATTGAGGACAGGTTAGATTTTGCACTTACAGTTCCCATCATCCTTGGAAGGAAAGGTTCAGCTCAACAGATCTGTATCAAATGCACCATGTGAGTGTTGATCATAAAAACGGCTTATCTGAGAAAGAAAGTAGCAGATGCTGAAGATTTGAATAAATACCCTTTTTTTATATACTAAGGGTTCAATGCAACGCTGCCCTTTCACCCTCTTCTTTGCCTTGTCTTTCTTTTTCCCCTTCCCCTTCTCCTTCTTTTCCTAAATGCTGCTTGAACTCCATGCAAATGTCCTCTGAAGAGCAACTGCAGGTTGTGTTGAAGATCTGACATACACTGTGCAGGACAATGGGTACATTATAATCTCAAAGCCTTTACACCCAGCGAATTCAAGAGCTCCACTAGCCTATAAACACTGGAAATTAATGACATGACAGCCTCAGGAAATAGTAGCTCAGACGTGCAAGTGCCTCATGGGAGGAACTCATTACTGGAGTTACAGTAAATTGCCACTGAATGAATGCTGGAGGAGCTTCCCACATTTCATAAGCTTGATCTTATCTGATTTCAAGGGCTAAGTGAATTTTGGCATGATTAAATACTAGAAACTGTGACCATCTGAAAAGGCTTGGAGCTTCAGGCTTGTTACATCAACTTGCGGTGATAGCAATGCACCGTATGCATTGTAGCAGCCTGGTAGAGGTTTTGTATGTTTGTTTTAAAGGCCAGCTACTGACTAGGCAAGTATATGCTGATTGAGGCTCTACTGTTGTGGTTTTAGACTGGTTTTGTATATATGTGAGGTGATGGGAGTTTGGCAGAATGGGGGTGCAAAAAGGCATACTCCAGATTTTTATTGACACATATTTTTGGTCCCTAGCAGATTCAGTGCATTTGTCTAGATACACATCTAGAAAGAAGCTGAGCTTGAACTGATATTTGCTTTGCTGTATGAGAGACTTCCACTTTCATTTTTGAAAGTTATTTTTTCCTGTCTTAAATCATTGTTAAGTGACATAATAGCAAAGTTATCTGTCCTGAAACCACCCTACCCTGAGGTATGATCTCGATAAGCCTTTATAAACTGAAGCTGGCTCCAGTCAGCAATTAAAGTGCCATAAGGACAAAAGCTGTCTCATATATCACCCCAGACTAGACAAAGTGTTTCATGCTGGACAGAAGTTCCCTCTGCAGCACAGTGGTGTTTGCTTCATTCATTATTGTTGTTTTCATTAAAATCGAGCTCTCGGTTATAGGTGTGCAAGTTCAGAATTGCAGTTGTTCCAGAGGGGATGGCAAATTCAACTGCACCCTTTCTAATGGATGGCTGACTGATGAAGAAGAAAAGAAGATGAACACCAATGTTCACCAATATTGTGAATATTGACAATGTGTACCTTGTGCTCATCTGTTCAGATACGTAGGGCCATGCCACTTGGTATGGTTGCACCACTGGTGGAAAACAAGCAAGTTCTGCTCTTTTCTATAAAGACTAGTGGTGTCCATATGTGGTCTTATGCTGCTTTACTGCCTGTTGTTAAAGATACCTGTAGCAAAGAAATGAACTATAAAAAAAGCAAATGCTGCCTTAGTGAAATTTCAAGTGGTGTTGGGAAAACAATGGCAAACATATTAAACAGAAGATTTCCCATCCAGCACATTCTGGGCTGACATACCTGGGATTAAAGTTGTGTTAAACTATTGCTAAATTGGCAAAATGCTAACCTACACCTTTCCCAGCCACTGTGCTGCCATTTAATGTAAGTTGTTCTGGGATAGACAAGATGCAGGCTTAATGCAAGAACTAATGAGCAAGATTCTCTGTCATATGGACATGCAAGCACTAGGTCATAAGCTTTCTTTTAGTGCTAAAAATGAAAAGAATACCCACAAATATTCAGGAAAACTTGGTATTCCAGAATTTGTGGGTGCTACCAATATCCAACATACATTGTTGTTTGCTCTTCTGTTAACAAGTTTCTGCTACTGACTGGATAACCCAAGCAATACTGTGTCCTTGAAAATCTTTTTTTTTTTCCTTCTCTAGTTGCCATTAAGAAAACATGAGTTTGATTCTCCACGGCCACATTTCATATGCCTTTAAACCAGAGTCCTGCAAAAATTGCTACACTTCAGCTCAGCATTTTGATGTCTGGTGCTTTAGTGTATACTGTCAGCAGAGGAGAGGAGAAGACAGATATTGGGGGCTAAAATCTTATTCAACTGCTGCTCACTCTGCCAGTGCTAAGAATGAGAGCTTTTGTATGCATTCTCCACATTGTGTGCTACTCTGCATAGCACTGATGACTTCTGAGGAATTTCTAACAACATGGGTAGATGGTGGCTGTGATCCAACTGTCTTCATTTGTGTTCAAAATTAAATTTCCATCAATTGAAAACATAAGAATATAACTTTTTCACATCCACCTTTCTTACAGAGGTATTCAAGTGTGTGCATGACACCAGGGAAACAAGACAAAACTGATCAAACACATAGTACAACCTGCAGGACTGTTGGACCCACGTTGCAAGAATCCAGTATTCATCTCATAAGAGACACAAACTTCTAGTTTCTTAGAATCTAAGGGAAGTAGGATGAAAAATGTCAAGGGAGGACTGTTCTTAACAGGAATGTTTCTTCTGTGCATTTGATGAATTGCTCCTTTAAATGGTCCTGCGTGCATGAACAAGCAAAGCCCTAAACGTGCAGAAAATGTTGATGTTTGTTGAAAATTACACCTTTCTGGAGGAGTGCCTACATTATTTGTGTGTTGGGGCCTTTCCCACAGAAACCATTTCCTTGGTAGTGTGGGAACAGAGTCAAATGGGGTTACTTCCAGGGTTGAGCCTGTCCATGAAGCAGAGCCCAGTGTTAGGGTCTGGCTGATGTGCGATGTTGACTTCAGCGATATTCGTGGCATGAGGAAAGACTGCAAGTTTTGGTCTTCCTCTAAAAGTTGATTTATCCATCATTACTGCTGGGATTTGAGACATTGCCAGGCAGACACTGACAGGAAAATATAATTTGAGGTTACCTTTGGGACAAAATCAGTAGCCTGGTCAAAATTACACCAGCAGCCATTTAGATACATTTTCAGCCCTGGATAGGTTCACAGTGGCTGCCTGCAACAAACAGTGTTTCTTAATTTGGGGACAATCACTAGTTCTGATTAAAAATACAAGTAGAAGCACATCTTTTCTGACCCAACATCTGTTTTCTATTTAATCCGCTCATGGCTAATAATCCACTTGCAGTCAGATAAGATCTATTTCTGTTCCACAGTGAAAAGCTCAAGAAGAAAAACAACTAATTGTTGAGAAGGAAATTTAGGCACACATCTGTATTCTGAAAGGGCATGCAGTTACAATCATTGATCACTTTACTATAATAAGTTTGTGTGATAGGGTACGTGAGGTAGTGAATTGAAATGAACCTGTGAAGAAATGGGAGAGCCTTCCATACTTCCATAAATACGTTGTGTTTGGTTTGGTTTTGGTTTGGTTTCAGTTTGGTTTGTTTTGAAGAAAAGATTTTCTGTTGAACAGTTCTTCCCCAAATGCTGAAGTGTTCTGAAAGGTAATTCTGGTGTAATCTGATCAAGCTAATATTTTTTTATTGTTCTTCACATCATATTTCCAGGGAGGGATTCTTCCATGCTGGAATCCCACCCTGGGGTTCATCTTTAATTTCCTTCCTCTGACAACTTACCTTCTTTGTGGTGTTAAGGCAAGTTCATAAGTGCAAGTCCACATTAACACAGACATCTCAGTTTGCCATATGGTCTGTGGCTCAGGCTTTACCACTGTGGATGCAATGTCATGCTAACTGCTTGTGATTTAGGCACTATAGCGTAGCTCTGTCTCAGGCTTAGCTCACATTGCTTCTTTGCTTAATGCTATATCTAACGAAAATGGGGATAGCAGCATTCCCTGACGTAGGGAGGCAGAGGAAAGGAAGGGATTGTTATGAGATGTAAAAATCCCTATTTAAGCAGTTCATCTGGTTTGGCAAACACAAAAGATAATGGAGTCAGTCTATGCCTGTGCTTGGAAGGTACTGGAAAATGTGGTATTAAGCACTGGGTATGTGACATCCATTTCGTTAGGTTGGTACTGAACTGTTGCACTGTGTACACTGTTAGTGGACACTGTGGTGTTGACAGCACTATCTGTCCAGTGACACAAACTGATATCCTAATCACTTATGCTCTCAAAGAGATCAATTACACTTTTCTCAAGTGTTGTAGGACCATTAACCTTAGCTTACCGCTCAAATTCTATGTGGTTAATTATAGCCTAAGTATCTAAGCTTTCATCTTGCAATGGCAATTAGATATGGTAATCTGCAATCCTGTGATGCACAGGAGTATTGTGTGCTGCTAAATGGCTGCCATGTTCTGCTCTAGAAGTGGCTGTTTTTCACAGAGGGAGATGCTGAAATTTATAGACAGCAATTTCTAAATATATTCAATGTCAGTGGAAGTGAGTACGCATATAAACAACAAATAAACATGGGCTGAAAGGTATATTGCACTTCAAAGTAGTAGAAACATAAACATTCCTTCTCTAGATCAGTCATGAGGAATATAAAATAACCTCAGTATCAAAACCTACCTTTTTTCTTCCTCAGCAGTCAAGCTTTGAACTGCAATTTGCTGAAGAAAGTCAGGGCGACCATTTCAACTGATTCCTTCTTCAGATGACATATCTTTGGCCTCTTTCATTTTGTCCCAATCATATGCCTTTGCAGTCACCTGATATTGCCATGTCATAGACAGGAACTGAGTTAAACTGGCCTTTATTCCTGACTGCCATATCATTTCCTAAGCATGCCATTTTACACACCTATCCTGTTGGTTCATAAAGCTCTATCCTATACATGTCTTCTACAGGCTAAGTCCTGCATGCCCTATTAAAGTCAACATGACTCTCTAAAGTCTTGTTGTGCCCTCCTCAGTGTCATGCACAACCAGAACCTAAATTTCTATTAAGAGCTACAGTAGTGCCAACCACTGGAGATGAACTGGGAAAAATTTTGAAACACAGACCTTATTTAGTGAACTCAGACTCTTTTTCTTGAGATTGACTTCAACATTTACATAATTTTCTGCTGAAATTCTTAGATGGGTATTTGATGAACGTATATGTCAGTCTGGGGGTGTCTGTGAACACGTGTACTCACTCTGCAACAGGTGCTGCAATATTTGCACTGTGGACCGAAGCATGTAACACAGCTGGTATTTTTTATCTTTGCCCTTCAGAAGCAATTCTGCCCCAAACCAGAAGCTGCCTCTTGGTGCAGAAATCACCAGGGAATTCAATGAACCTTGATTACGGCCAGAAGTGTGGTGTCCCTTTGTAGACATCTGGACAAACTTTAATGGAAAATGAGGAGGAAAAGTTATTGGCAAGTCACTCCAGTCCTGTGACATGGAGAACACACAGGTTGCCATGGCCTTGGCATGCTTCCACTACACTTGTCACAGACTGCTGGGCCTTACACATCATTTATGAATCACCATTTGCTGTATGCAGAGCTTCACAGCACTAACAGCGACCAAAATGTACATGGATCATTGTTGGTACTGATGTACGTGTTGATACCCGGATTCTAGAAGAGTAATTCAGTGGATTCAGGAGAAGGATCTGCTGAAGGATCCTTCTGTCTCCACTGTATTCACCCATAGCCCTCTAAAGATTTTATAGCCCCTGCAATGATACTGAACCCCTTCAGCCCCCCTCCACTCAAAGGTGCTGCTCTCACTTGCAGTTGTATCAACCCTTCCTAGATTTTTTTCTTGACTTGCCCTGTGTCAGGATCCTTCCCTCACCTTTCAGCCATTTGGAGTGCCAAACATTCACTGATTTTGCCTGTTTCACTCCTCATCCTGGTCCAACTCTGGCGCTGCTGCAGAATGGAAAGATCTCAAAGCAGCAAAACTAAATGGTGTCTTTTGTGAGGTGTGCTGGAGAGAAGGTGTCTTTGAGTCAGCTCTGAATCATGAGAAATTCGAGATAAAAAAGGCATTTTCCTCAGAGCCCCAGGGGCTGGGGAAATGTTTGAGCTCTTTACATTTTGGACAGAGGAGGAACTAGTTTGTGTTTCCTAAACTTTACGGTGAACTGTGCTGGACAACAAACTTGAAGCGAGCTGTACAGTTTTCCTGGACTGGGATGCAAACCAGCTGGAATGGAGGAAGGAGGCAGGGTGGGACTGCCTAGGACTGACATAAGACTGAGGTAATGCCTGGCCAACATGCAGGTGGAGGCCAGGAGGTCCTACATTCCTGGTCCTGTTTTTCAATGCCTCCCACTCTGATTCTGATTCTGCTCTTGGTAGTGAAAACCTTGAGCACTTCCACTGGAGATGCTGGGCAATCCAATTTAGACACAACCGTGATGCGAGTAGTAAGCCAATCATTTTGCTCTTCTGACAAGCACAGGATGAGAAATTAAGCTCATGTTGCAGAACATGAGCCAGCCAGTGATAAACTAATTTTCTATAGCACTGGGTATCCCAGAGCCCACACAGCAGCAGAAGCAGCATTTTCTCTGTCACTGCCATGTTTGAAAGAACACTAGACCCTAACAACAGGCTTATCTACATGCTTTTTCTGCCATTTTTTTTTAAAGTGAAAATTTGGAAACATAGCCTCTAAATCTCTTTCCAAGATGAAATATCTCCTTCCCATTTTTGCCAGTATTTCCTTCCTCCTCCCAAGTCTAATCAAAGGGTAAACCTCTAAAAGCAGTCTAATCATCATTACTGTGTTAGAAAGTTGATGGCATGGAAGCCTCTGAGTAGCCAGCTTGATCGTATTTATTGGGATTTAAGAGCTTACTATAATTATGATGTCCAGTAACTGCCTGGATTGATGTGTGAGGGGAGAAAGAAAGGAAGCTAGAAGCATGTCTTGTTTTCAGGAGGTGTACAAGATCAATGAATAAATGGATGGACAGATACGGATGGATAAGTATTTATTCCGTCATGCATTTTCATGTCTTCCCAGCCAGCTATCCCTATTCTTCTGACATGTCATGCAACAGTTCTGAAAAAGGTTATGCCTACCTGTATAGTGGGATCATAAGCAGATGTCATTTTGTCTGGTCTTTGTGACCTTCTTTTTTCAGTGCCTACATACGTCCAGAAACCCAAGTTTTCGGTAAGATTGTTTTTGTTTTTCCTAAAAAAATGTTGCTTTAGCAGATGAGTTCCCAGCATATAGATAAAACTCACTGGAGATAGCACATTTTAGATTACTCTGGAAGCTTGTAGCCAAAGAAAAGTTACATCAGAATCCAACCAATGAACCTTTTTCTCTTGAAGGTTCATAACCTTGCCAGGGCCTCTACCCATCTATCCCAGTGGGCTGGATCTACCCCTTCAGCCCTTGCTATGGTATAAGCATATTTCTTGCTCTCTTTGGAAAGTCCTGGGAAAATCTGAAATGTCCTAGGTTTTTGGGTCTCCATCACAAGCTGAAGTGGAGGTTCCCTCTTGTCAGCCCATTATGTCCAGTTAAGTTTTTTTTTTCTTTTACCTAAAGAAAGAAAATAAAAAGAAAGTCTTGTTCTAATGAATTACTTCATAAGGCAGCTTTGTGCTGCCTTGAGGTCCAGGCTGAAGTAATTTTCAGGATGATGAACACACATTATTTGGTGAACTCACCATTACCATAGTAGCACATGTGAAGTGTAAAATGCATCTTTAACGGGAATCCCAGTAGTATATGGCCCATATACATTCATGTCCACACTGGATTCCTCTGACACACATCTACCTTCCCTCAGTCTATGAAAGAGTAGAAATGGGATTTTGATATTTTTAGGTCTGAAGAGGCCTGGAGACTAGACTTGTTGGTTTTCTGTTTGGTGGGGGGGGGTTTGTTGTTTGTTTGGATTTGGTTTGTTTGGGGGTTTGTTTTTTGGGTTTTTTGTTTGTTTTGTTTTGGTTTGGGTTTTTTTTTTGTTTGTTTTGTTTTGTTTTGTTTTCATCTAGGATTTCTGTTGAGCTCTTGAATGTTTATTTCATATTCTTTCTGCAGGGCTTCCCCATCTGCCTTTCACTTGTTCCCTGGGATCCTCCTCTAGGCTGTCTTAGGAGGGCCTGGCTGCCACAGCAATCTCTGATGAGATTAGTCACAATAATGCTGCAGAGTTAAGCTCCTTATACTGAAGCCTGGGAGAGCTGGTAATATTATCCAAAGAGCAAAAGGCTAAAGCAATGTTTGGCCTGTGTTTTATTTAAATTATGGCTTGAGGTGGTGGCAGGTCTGCTGCAAATATATAGGCTTCTTTCCACCAGATGTAAACCCAAATTTCCTTGAGGCTTACTACAGGACACATGAAATTCAATATTATATTCCACCTGTGATACCTGGGTGTATGTAGTTCCCCACTTATTTCCATCTCTCTGAAGACAATAAAATTACATGGGTGAATGCATCTCTGCTGGATTTGGTCTTAGTTCATTTCTTTCTCTTTCCATGCATTAAAGGGGAGTTACATTGAGCACTGAAGTTAGCCTGACACCATAATGCAACAGCATGAAGAATATGAACAGTTAACACTACTTAATGGCAAGAGTTGTAGTTTTCCCAACTGAAAACACTTTCCTCTTCCAATATAGCAGTATGAATTTTCTGCAGTTATCATTTTCACCATTCATGTGTCACCCCATAGGGGTGTTGCAATTTACTCTGTGTAATTAAAGTGTGTTTATTTTGGCTATGAGTGGATAAACATTATTTGATGCATTTTGTAATCCTCTCTTAAGCAGGATGCCCTGGTATGACATTAATTTTGTGATCTCATGAAAATGTTTCTTGTCTAGTGCCCTGCTTGGGCACACAAGCATGAAACTAACATTTCATGTCTGTCCATGATGCTTTATATACCCTGAGACCAGTGATATCTAGCTAGTGTCTTTGCATGGTCAGTTTGCAGTTCCTAATTAGCTTGTAGCATTAGCCTGTCATCTCAGTAACTACAGAATACAAACCTTGAAAAATAACCCCACTATAAACAAGGGTCATCTCTGAATGAAAAGTTCTGATAGCTGGAGACAATCATGTCTGATGGTATTGAGAACCTTCTCTTCATTCAAATCTGAGAAGACAACACAGTAGTCAATTCATCTCACAGTCATTATTAAATAATTTCAAAAGGCTTGCTGAGTTCATGGAGAATGTTGTTGCATTTTCATTCTTCTCCTGCCAACATCTTTTTCTGGTCTTTATTGTACTCTGTGATGTAGAGCTAGGAGTTTTGGTTAATACTGTGTAGATCAGGGGCTGGGTTAAGGTCACCAAGGGAAAACATGCCCCCTCCTACCCCACCACCACTCTCCAAAGACTTTAATATTCCCCAAAGACTTTAATATTCCCAGACAAGCAATACTGGAGCTTTTCTTCCTCTGCAATGGAGTGAGGTTGGTCAAAGGTGAAGCAGAGCAAGAAGTGGAGCCTGTGCTCTACTGACATGTCCTCACATCCCCATTTCTTTATAACTCAGAGCCTGGGCCTCAGTTCAGTTTCACCATCTGCACTCTATCTTATTTCTCTTGCATCAGCCACAAAGGTTCATCCAATTCTCCATTGCACATCTTGCCTTCTTGCTCTGTGCAGCAGCTCTCCGCTGCTAGTTCTTGGATCTGGGCCTCTGGAACCTGCTTGATTTCTGAGATGGGAGAGAGAATCAGGGAGACACTCAGTCCTTGGCTCCCTCCCTTCATCACCAGAGCTAAGAAAAGCACGCTCTCCTCAATCCATTTTCTACAGATCTGCTTTAATTGTTATCTTCCATGTGCAGTGTTTCCTGGACAGGCGATTTCTTCAGTGCTGCACATGATACCTTCCGTTGTATCAGCCACATGGTATTACCATATTAATTACATGTCAGAAAGTACAGAATGAACATATGGGAAGATGAGGCCGTAAGATTTCCCAGCTACAATTGCCAGAAGACAATGTATGCTCTGGAGTACTACAGTTTAACATTGAATTGGTTTGAGGCAGAAGGATAAGAGTAGTTCAGCAATGCAGCTTATGCATTGAAGTCCAGGTTGAAATTCAAACCTTTTTTTTAGGGTTTCCAATAATGCAAAATATTTATGTTGATAAAGTTTTCTCAAAAAAAAAAAGATATTTTTACAGAAATAACTTTTTGCATTGAAAAAAAATCACTTTCTCACAAACTTTGTCACCCCTCAATGGAACAGAATAGTTAATCAAGTCTAAGTTGTTTATTGAAGAGTCCCAAATCGTGTATCAGAATTTAAAAGTTTCCAGTGATTGGGATCTTTTGATCCATGGACATGTGCAAATTAGATTATTGTAGTGTTTTTCACACACAGAATTATTATTGCAATATCGATCCTGAGTTTTGCTCTGATGGTAATTGATTTTCTTTGCTGTTTATAGTATCTGCATGTGGAGGAATGGAGGAGGGAGACAGCTGTTGCTTTGATTTGATCATCCTAAAAGGCATCTTTCACACTTCAGTTTAAGGTGGTAAATTGTAGTTTTGGTAAATTTGAATCCTAGAGATTTTTTTTTTGGTGCCCACAGTTCATGTAAATCTGGCAATGAAGTAACTGAGTTATCAGCCATGTAGAAATATCTTGGCTCATATTATATAGAAACATGATTATTAACAAGATCAAATGTGCCAATAACCTTGATATTCATTTAGCATAACAAATGCTGACTAGGAAAAAATAACGCTGTGAAGTAAATAACTGTTTGAAATTACATTTTGACATATAACATCTACTTGGGAAAGTCACAGAAAGAGATTGTAACAGCAAAATACTAATAGGTACAATTTAAGTTTAGTCCACAACACTTACTCTGCACCACCTCTCTATGGATAAGAAAGCTCTAAAGAAGAGCCTGCGTGAAATAGCTGTTGAAGGCTTTTTTCTATTTCCACTTCCATCTCTGTACATTTCCATTG
Source organism: Aramus guarauna (assembly GCA_013400195.1). Taxonomy (NCBI): domain Eukaryota; kingdom Metazoa; phylum Chordata; class Aves; order Gruiformes; family Aramidae; genus Aramus; species Aramus guarauna. The sequence continues at coordinate 23,917 of VXBL01006302.1, read as the reverse complement.
TATATACATATCCCTAAAGGATAACCTTGCATTCAAAGCATGCAGTTAGCATGAGTGGCTTCTGACATGGAATTTACTGCTAGCTTTACCTTTCACAGTTAATACATTTTAAGTCAGCTTTATTTAAGCCTGAAAAATACACAGAGGAAGTTTGAGAAAAATACACTCAGAAGTATAACATTTTAGTGTGATTATTTTCATTTTTGGGACAGGAACTCAGAGCACTGGAGGAAAAATAGCTTGTTAAAGACAGAAGTTCAGTGTCTGAAACCCACTAAATATATAGGAAAATAGCTGTCTCCAAGAGTCTTAAGTATCTGGACTGTGTCAAACTGATGCATTGAGTTGATAAGTCTTTAGTCATCAGATTTCTATTCATACTTTCCTGTTTTCACAGAGTCTTATTCAAGACACTGTGACTGAAGCCTGGTATCCTGTCATTTTCACTGTCTTTTTATCTATATCCAGATAGCCAATGCCTGTGTTCACCCAGGCAGAGAATTTTGTGTCCAGCAGTTTCTTGCAGCTCAGCGAAATAAAATGGTTTTGGACTTTGGAAGCTTTGCAGAGTCTAATTGCAGTGCTTTGAAATATGCCTCCAACTGTCCTCCCCAACTTTCTGCTATTGCTTCACCCATAGTAGAAGCAGCATAGGAAAACAGTCTTTCCTTAACTTCTCTGGTTTGTACTCCAAGATATCCACCTAAACTGCTAAGGTAGGTGACTTTGCTCTAGGTATACACAGGGATATATATATATCCCTGTTATACAGGTAGTAGCCTGTGGCCCAGGGCAGGATCACCAGCTGGAGGTGATAATATCCTAAACTTGCACAGACATGACAACCCTAATTTACATGAGTTAAAACTCCAGCAGAGCTCAGGGAAAAATTCTGCAGAGCCTACATAAATCCCATTGTGTTGGGAAAAGTGGCTTGAGTTTTCTGTGTATTTGGAAATATAAAATGATCCCTTAGACTTAGCTGAAATAGTTTAAATCGTCTTTTTTTTGCTTTCAAGTTAAACCAAAAATTTATTATGGATGTTTCACAATTATGCATCAGGACAACATATTGCTGTTCTGTAATAAAAATTAAAATTAAGTTCCTGACAGAAGAAGATGAAATCGACATTTTAGCTATGACGTTTGCATTTCCCATTTTTTTCTGTTTGTTTTTTTTTTTTTTTTTGAATGCTTGAATATTTATTTTGGATGCTGAAATGATACTATCTTTTGCCTAATTTGATTTGCAATATAGCATTGCATTTATTGTACATGGTAGTAGAAATGCTGCATACTTTGAACACTTTGTTAAATTCCCTGGAAAATGATGTTCTAAGTAAGTTGAAGTGTACTGCTTTATGCAACACATTTCCCAGTTCAATTGCATTAAAAAGAAAAGAAAGAAGTTGAAATTTGCAACACTTCCAAAGACAGTCATCAAGCTTTGAAAATATTACTGTAAATTTTTACCTTAAAAATATAAGGGTGATTGCCAAAATCCCCAAATTACTTTAAGGTAGTTGTAGTGGGATCCATTCCACAGGTTGAAAATTGGTTTAATGCTGCCAGCGAAGAGCTGCATTTGCCAAGGCAATGCCAAAGGGAACAGAAGTGCACTCTCTCCTGCAGAAACTACTGCTGAGTGAGCATGGAGTCGTTCCCACTGAGCCAAAACACACATTAGAAACTCTCGCTATAGAACAAAACCAGCACAGAGCAAACCCCAGGTTAGCATAACATGTGGTATGTCCTTACTGGGCTCTCTGTCTCTTAGCTCTGCTAACTTGCCTGCTGCTGGAGACTCATCCTTGAGACCTGTATCCTATCTACCTGACTCCTTACTTTCCCTCTTCTGGCATCATCACTGAGGAGAAAATCCACCGCAGGCCATGGCTCTGTGCTGCTTGAATCAGGCTCTTTGGCTCTCTTCTTCTGCCAAAGCCATGCCTAAGGGATCTAAGGTAGCAGAGCAGTAACAGGGACCTCTCTGAAATTCTTCAGGTCTTGGGATGGGAATAATCTAAAAGTGTCCATCTCTTTATTCGTTATTGAGGGAGCCTAGAGTATCCATTTCTAAGGCAGATTCAGAATTTCACGGGGCAAGGAAGGCTGTGCTTGTATTTTTGAAGCTTTGGTCTGTTATTTTGAAGACATTCAGGTCATGGTAAATGTTGCTTAGGTCCAAAAGAGGAAATTGGAAATTACTGTCTTCAGAAAATATGAATTTGTGCTAAACTGAACACACTGTGGGCCAGAGAATAACCAGAAGGAGATAACCAACCCCAACTTTGTAATCACTTCTCTGTTTCATTTGTCCTATCACATCCTCAGGCTAGAGAATTTCATGGATGTGAAGGATGAGGGAAAGTCTAAGAAACACTGTATCAATATGAAATGGCAGCACCACCACAATGAATCCTCAGCTTTGCCTTTGGCAGAAGGTCAGTCAGATTAATACATTTTTCCATGAAAAACGTTGGAAATGGCATCACCATCGGTACAGATGACACTCTGACAATACCAGAATACCCCAGATGCCATTTGCACAAGTTTCATCAAGACATATCTAAATGAGACGTGTCCCAGCACTACTGTGATATCTCCATTACCTGCCTTGTTCACCAGACATAAAATCAGGTCCAAAACAAGGATCCAGTGGAGTCATTTCACTAGGGTCTGTCTGAGAGGAATGCACCTTCTGGGCCAGGTCTGCCTCAGCATCTCGAAAGGCTGACTGTGTGCTACAGCTGCTCCTCAAGACTGCAAAAATGGTGAAAAATCTAAGGGCAGAGGCATCACTTTCTGGGATGCTGGTAAGGACAAGGCAATGTAGATCTGAAGCACAGTCAAAGACCTTGTTGAGTAGAGCTGACCTGTGTCCTTGACTCATGCAAGAAATCATTTGGTAAATGACCCATGATTTTTGCCTTTGCAAGTCTCTACACTATTATCAGATTTCCACAGTGTATTTGGTTTGCATGGCAAGGTTTTTGTAGCTGGGAGGGCTGCAGGGGTGGCTTCTATGGGAAGCTGCTAGAAGCTTCCCCCACATCCGACAGAGCCAATGCCTGCCAGCTCAAAGACAGACCCACCACTGGCCAAGGCCAAGCCCATCAGTGATGATGGTGGAGACTGTGGGATAACAGAGTTAAGAAGGAGGAAAAAAACCCACCAGGAACAACTGCAGCCAGGAAGGGGAGTGAGAATATGTAAGAGAAACAATCCTGCAGTGCAGAAGGAGGGGGAGGAGGTGCTTCAGGCACCAAAGCAGAGATTCCCCTGCAGCCCTTGGAGAAGACCATGGTGAGGTAGGCTTTCCCCCTGCAGCCCATGGAGGGTGATGGTGGAGCAGATATCCACCTGCANGACTGCAACCCCCATTCCCTGCCCCCCTGTGCTGCTTGGGGGAGGAGGGAGAGAAATGGGGAGTGAAATTGAGCCTTGGAAGAAAGGAAGGGTGGAGGAAGGTGATTTTAAGATTTGGCTTTGTTTCTCATTATCTTGCTCTCATTTGATTGGTAGTAAACTAATTTCCCCAAGTCAAGTCTCTTTTGCCCATGACGGTAATTGGTGAGTGATCTCTCTTTGTCCTTATCTCAACCCACGAGCCTTTTGTTGTATTTTCTCTCCCCTGCTCAGCTGAGGAGGAGGACTGACAGAGCGGCTTTGGTGGGCACCTGGCCTCCAGCCAGGGTCAACCCACCGCACACAGGTTACTGAGGAACTAACAAAGGTTCTCACCCTCTTGTGGCGTAACCATTTCAGGCTGTTCATAGATATCTTGTGCACTCCTTGCTGTGACATCTGATTCCCCATTTGAAGGTTGCTTTTGTTTTTGCTGTAACTAAAAGTTTGTTTAGACTTGTTTGTCAAAAAGTAAGGTTTTTAATTCTACAACATCATGTGCAGTCATCCAGCAAAATCCAGGCTAATGCTGAGACATGATGCGACAAGAGTGGAAGAAGAGAGCAGATATGAAAGGTATAATGTCACAAATCTAGTTGGAGATCTATGGGAAAATGTTCCATTCATATATCATGTTGAGGGCACATGCTCTCCCCTCCTCTGCCAAGAGCGTGGGAAAATAAGAGCTGTTTAAGAACCAGGGGTTGGGATTCTAGTTAACTGTAGTTTCTCTTCAGGACACTGGAACAGGTTGCCCAGAGAAGCTGTGGCTGCCCCCTCCCTGGAAGTGTCCAAGGCCAGGTTGGATGGGGCTTTGGGCAACCTGGTCTAGTGGAGGGTGTCCCTGCCCATGGCAGGGGGGTTGGAACTAGGTGGTCTTTGAGGTCCCTTCCAACCCAAACCATTCTATGATGCTATGATTATGTCAACCATGTCAATAAGAGCTAGCATGAGGGCCAGCTGCATGCTGTTTCTAGACTGCTTCATTTGCATATTTCTTAGTTATTTGCATGAGTGTGCTCAGATTGCTGAGAGCCCCACAACAGGAAATACCTGCCAAGTGTTCTTTTTTCCTCTTTGTCTGCTGCTTCATAGTAAGATGCAGACGATGGAAAAATGAACTGGCCTGTCTTGGCAGCGCCCACTACTGCATTGCCATCTGCTGCAAAGCAAAAGGTGTTCCAGCATGGCTGCAGATGGCTGCAAGTTGGAGGATGAAATGGAGGGAGAGAACTCATGATAGGTATTGAAGACAAGGAGGGTTGCAGTGGGACCGGTGAGCTTTGAATCACCATTTCTTGCTAAATAAACAGAGTAAAAGCAATATGCCTCATGGTACAGGAGATGCCTGTGGTTTATAATTGCATTAAGGCCACCTCTAATGGTGGGGAAGCAGTTTCGTCTCAGCAGGGACAAAGCGGTGGGAGTTTCTGCTGCAGCTGGGGAACTATCCACTAACAAAAAAGGACACACCACAGTAGGGAAAGTAGCACAAAAGGATCCAGGAAAGATTTCTTTTCTTAAGAGATCAAAGTTGGACAGAGCCAGAGGTCATGCTCCATTAGGAACAAATGGTGCTATTAGTCCCTCTCCAGCTTTCCAGCTGTGTTGCTGAGTGTCAGGCTGAAGATTTTCGTATTCTTCTACTGGCACAGGATCAAGGTCACCCAGGTCAGATGTGGCACAGACATATAGTGCACTCTTCCTCCAGAGTGCAGTCTACGTAGAAAAGGTAAGATGAAAGATGGAAAGGGAAAGAAAAGTGTCTGGACCAAGATAACACTGCTGCTGAGGGTCAGAAATGGGAGCCATTCTAGCAATAGCATCAAGCATCTAGAACTTTATTTAGGATTCGCCATCTAGCACTTTATGCTGTCCTTCATATTCTCAAGAACCACTCTGTGTCTCTAACAGAGAAGACCAGTGACTCTGTGAGATTGCACTCCTCCACCCACTTTTGGATTTGTTCTCTGGATGATGATTGCTCTGTCTGGAGTTTGTCTCTGATACTTTTTCATCACCAATTTTTCTCTGCATCTCTCAACGATTTGAATTTCTGTTCCCTTGCCTGTAAAGAAGTTAGTAAAATCAGGATGCAATTTTCAGGTCAGATTTACATTATTCAGGCATTTTCTTTTGCCGTTTAAGAAAGGAGAAATGAAAGTATCAGTCCCCCTACAAAGAAACTGAGAGCTCATGGGCCTAGCAAGTGGTGAGAGTGCATGTTTGTTTCCTTTTATTGAAAGATTCTTAAGCATCAAAGTGGCTCAGACACAAAGAGAAGTAAAAGCCAGAAGCATAATTTCACCTTTATAAGCTTATATAATATCTTAAGGAGTGTCATTTGACAGAATTATAGATCAGAATTGTCTCCTTTCCGCTGCATGCTGCAAAACTGAGCTGTGATAGATGCAGGAGTCACTGCCAAAGGGCCTGCAAAAAATATGCAAGAGGAACAATAACAGATTACCATAATGATGCATAAACCAGAAACCCAAGCAAAATAAATTCACATACAGTATACAAAAGATTTCTGAAGCCATATTTTGCAGTTTGCTTGTTACCTTCAAAAGCAGCAACATTTAGGCACTATCTTACTGTTTTTGGCCCATTTCCCAATTTGCCATATTCTCTATGAACAAACAGACATTTTTCTATCCTTTGGGGTGGGTTTTTTGTTTTTGTTTTTGGGGGATTTTTATTGTGGAAAACAGACACTCTGCCATGCTGGATCAGATCAATGAACTGTCAGAAGAGACCTCCTGCCTTTATTCCTGGCTGATGCCTGATGCTTTGGTAAAAGCTCCTCCTTGACTTATTTTCCCAGCCAGATATGTAATGATGCCGGTAAGAGACATACATTACTTCCAGAACCCTCTAGGGAATCAATGCACACCATAAACCATGAGTTTTGATTATCGGTATGTTAGATGTTAAAGATACAGCTGCAATGGTCAGACAGAGCATCAGCCAGACCTTCTTGAACACTGCAGTATTATTCCACTGATGTGACCCACTGCAGAATTTTCCATGTTTCAGCTGACTGTATGGTGGGTAAAAATCATTCTTGTGCAGAGAACACGCACAGGGCTTACAAATCACTTGAATGTCCTTTAAATCCTCAAAGCAGGGATTAAGTAGGACTTAAGAGGAACATATGACTTGTGCTTGTCCTCAATACAGTGGTGACTTTCATATTATGCGAAGAAATAGCTCCTTTGATTGTTCTGTATTTACTTGGTGTTGATGTCACTGGATGTCTTTGTTGTTCCCCTGACTAGTGTAAAAGAGCATCTTGGTCTGCTCATAAAGCCTTTTGGCAAAGCAGGATTCCACACCTGAATGGGCCCTCCAACCACTGCTGTAATAACACATAACAGTATTTCCATAAATGTAATGCTCCCCGTTATAATTCACAGATTCTTCATCTTGCTGGCTAAATAAGTAGAGTCCTTTGTCCTTCACGGACTAATTGGAAAACCATATCTTTGCACAAGCGAATTTGATTTCTGTGTCCTAATGCCATGTACCACTTCCTCTTTAATGAGGATTCTCCTTTATCTCCTTCAGTTGATTGTTTGCTCCGATTTTGCAGCAGAAAGGTCAAAGTTCCACTCCACGTGCTTATTTTCCAGCTGGAAGCAACCCAACAAGATGTGCGTAGTCATGACTGCCTGTGTGTTAGAAGGGTGATCTTTTTTAAATAAAGTTAACTCTAAAAAATTTACAGTTGTGGATAATCTGAAACTACTTACAATTTGTGATAAATTTAATAAATTGCAGTGACCAATTAAAGAAGGATTTGGTTTATGTTGTAATACTTTATTTTTACACATTTTCTTTTTTTTCTATACCACCTTCAGTTGCTATATTCAATGCATTTTCAATTTGTGCTTTTTTCCCCACAAGATACCCAAACACAGATCTAGTGTAACAGATAAAGATATCATCCAATATCACATCTTAATGATTATATTTCCATTTCATTTTATTAATCAAACAAAATGTCATAATTACTTTTCTACTGCTTCACTTTCGTAGGAAATTTTCATAAGGAAACCTGAAATCTGTCCACAGATATGTAAGTGGTAGTTCGTAAAATATGTAAAATTATAAACGAATTGGTAAAAAAATTCCATATTCATTCACAGTGGAAAAAGAGATGGATTTGTCATGTATAAAACATGCTACGACACAGGAGGCCTGAGTGATAGGTATTATCTGTTCTTGCAGCTAGATTGGGTGCCCTTCATTTCACCCAGTTCATGGAGGGCACTGTAGGAAAAATGTTGGCTTATGAGGACAGAGGCAAGGAAAAGGTTAATGCTTGTAAGCTGTATCAATGAGAATAAGGCAAATAAAACATTATGACTGGATGACAGGGTCTGAATCCAAATAAAGGTAGCGAGTGGGTTGAGCGTGGAACAAGGATTGTGCCTCCCCAAAAAGCACACCCACCAGTTCAATTACTGGGTCACCTTCAGGTTTCAGGCAGACACCTAGCATCCTTCTACAAGTGGGTTTGCTGCCTCCTACCATACATGACAGTGGCTGAGATGTTTACCCAGGATTATGTTGCTGCAGTCCCATTTTGAGGAACTGGCTTTGCCCAGCAGATTACCTGTTTCAAAGCACCTCTTGGAGTGTAGGAAAAAGAATATATTTGGTAAGACTGAGTAAGAACAGTGGTTCAATATTCTGATTCAGATTTGGAGAATCCTAGTGCGTGTCTTCGTCTTTTATAACACACTTATTAGTAGAACATTTTAAAGTAGCTCTGGCAAGACATTGTGCACTGTGCTGTAACGTTTGCCCTACAACATACATCTTGCCATACTTACTGCTATCTGTACCTTGTTGAAAGGCTCTTCCTGGCATGTCTTGCATTAGCAATGTGTTTCTCTGCTGTGTAGTACAATGGGATCATTATCCTGGGATCAATCCTTAGACACTATTAAAGTCAGAAAATACTGCTGTACAGTGTTGAATACTAACTCATAGACTATTGCTTTGAGGCAATGGGACACAAACAGGAGGTAATGCAGATGAATGTCCTTTCTCTTTTTCTACATAATGCACAAGGATTTGAAATGTGGGACAAATAGGGCAAAAGCTTTAGAAATTCAAAAGGCAAGCAATTTGTAAATAAATCAGCAAGTTGACATGTAGGGAGGGAAAGATTTGTTGGAAGTGTAATGGCCCTACTGCAATATGCTCACTATGCTCTCAGTGGCATTTTAAACATCATGAGGCTTGATTCTGAGACTTCAAGGGAAAATAAATCATAAAAAGAGATGCTCAGAACTCAAGTGCTGGGATCTAACAACGCACTTAAGAAATACACCCAACAGAAAGCGGATCGTTCCCTTCTGCCATAGGCAGCACAGAAGAGGGGAGGATCCAGTCCTGCAAAAAATGAATAGGTCACAAACCTCTAGAGTCCAAAACAGACCCTGGCCCAGACACAAGTATTACAAGACACAAAAAGGTAAGATTGAGAAGCTAGAACAATAGCAGAGCCTAAGGCACAGGAAAGATTGGACATTGACAGACTGATCATCTCTGAGGGGTGCCTAGCTGCCTTCATTTTGGGTAAGACTTAGAATTATTTTGTAGGGCTTACAATTACCTGAGGACAAGGCTTCAAATCATTTGGGTCTTTCACTTTAATACACAGTAGCTGCCAGTATTTTTGCTTATTCAAGTTGCTTCTTTTTATATAAATAATTGCTTCTGCTTCACTTCAACTGTCTCTCCAGTATACAACAACCATTATGGCCAGGCAGGTCAGCAAGCACTTCAAAAAGAAACCATCCTATCCCTGAAAGAGGATGTACAACTGTAACTCTAAACTGAGGCTATAAGGTAAGTATAGGTTTGAAACACACCCTGCTAGGCATTTTTGCCTCTCCTATATGCTGATAATAATGCAAGAGGAAGCCTCACTGCCAAAGCAGCTCTGCAAAACAAACTGCACTGGGAGGTTTCATCATGGAAGGACAACAGTAGCAGGGAGTAATTCCAATCCTGCGCCATAGACACAAGCATTTGAACTGTACCCTCAGCATTTTCTGCCCTTTGGTGGTTCTTTCAAGCTTTTTGTAGACTTGGAGTTGAAGCTGCAGATTCTGAGTACCCCCAGGGGAGATGGAGCCCCTTACTGCAGGGCTTTTAATTTCCCCCAGACCTCTAAAGTTGTTCCCCATTTCCCATTCATGCTGTTACATAGCACACGAAGCTTGATGCTGATCTCTTCTGTGGGGTCCTGCACTTGCTTGGTCTTTGCTCAGGTTGTGTCAAGTAATTTCTCCCAGCTCTGCAGCTATCTTCAGTTTTCCTTTACTACTGTCCTGTCACTGTAGTTATTACCTGTGATCCATGCTAGATTGCAGCTTCTTTCCTTTGGCCATTACCTGTGCTGCTACTCGCTGTCTGTCTTCATATCTGTTTCACTCTGAACAGCAGCTGCAAATGACTGTCTATTTTCTTCCTTTTTTTTCTGTGAGTGGCTTGTTTAGTGTAACTGCTTCTAAAGCCTGGCTGCTGGATTGCAACCCAGCCCACTCCACACCTTCTTCTTCAGGTGATGTGTTCCTCACTTCCCATCTAGTCTTAGGGAAAAAGCATTGCTATGGCCCAGCTTTAGCAGGTAAGGATCTCTTCCTGGCTGTCTTGGTTTTGCTATCAGTCCCTCTGCCGCTTATGCTGCCAACTTTGTTTGCTCTCGCTCTTTTTCATTTTTGATACCCACGGCAAGACATCTGGTGCTCAAATCTGCCCTGTTAAGTGCTGAATCGCATAAATTCTGCTGCAGCGTGCTACAAGACATGTCAGAGCAGAGCATGTTAGGCACGTCATACTGTGCAAAGGTGCTGCTTGACTCCTGATCAGATCTTGCCAGAGCTTCCTCCAGAGTCACCTCTCAGAGAGCAGACTATCTCCTGTCCTTAAAAATGTTCATTTGCAAAGGTGTCTTGGAGTGGCAGAAGGATCATAACTGATCAGTGTACCCTGCATACACGTCACGTTGGGTCATATATGTTCTGCAATGCACACTGGTGCCCAGCCAATGGAAATAGTCTGGCTCAAATAAAGCACCCTCTATCCCTAGGTATGAAGTTATTCATTTCCTGATGTCAGCTCTTATATCTGCAGGGATTACTGCTTGTCCTGCTTTAAATAAAATCCCATCTTGCACATGTGTGCACACACAAACAACACTCAATCCTTTGCCTAGTAACAAGACGGGCGATGCCTGTGGTCCTTCTTCCTTCCAGTACAGCCACACACTCTGTGTACAAACTGTTTTAATGCCTTTATCATCTCACCCAGACAGCTTTCAGGAGCACTCAGCATGCTTTCTTTTTGCCGGAGCTCACACTGCATCTTTAGGCTGTGCCCCAAAGTGACACAATGGGATTGTCCCACCCCCCTACACAGGGGCAGCGGCTCCTTGTTTATCTGACTCCATCCCGGTTGTGTCAGGGCTCCACCAGTAAATGCTCAAGGTGCTGACTTTGCAGCAGTGTGGCTCCAAGCTTGCTGTGGCTCGGTCTGTTCCAGGGGTTTATAGCAATTTGGGACTGGTTCCCTGCATTGGATTGCCTTTACCCCATCACATGGGGCTCTGACTGCTGCCAAATGGTGTCTCTGCATGTTAACTGCTTAGATGATTCTTGTGTCCTGAGGGGTGGGAGAATAAACAAGACGAATCTAGTAGTTTATCTTCTCTATGAACCCCTAAAAATCCTTCACCACTTTTTCTCTGGACATTTCCTTAGTGGCTCTAAGTTTTTTGAAGTATAATTGGAAGCGCTCAAAAGTTCACAGAAGTCACTGTTCTTTGCAAGCTTCAGCTTACCTGCATTCGGGCTAATATGCTGTTCTCAGCATCTCCTTGAGGCCAGACACAGTCTGGAATTATGGCTGGGGACTCCCTCTTTTTCAGCACTTTCTGTCACAGTAGAACGTGTCATCAGCCATCGCCTTGGTGCCTGGGAGTCCCTCTACTGCACGTTTCTGTTTCTGCTAGGAATACTGTAATCTTGATGATGTTGCTGGTATTCACGCTCTGTCAGGTGTGATAAAGGTGATCACAAATCCAGTTCAAGATCCTATCCAACCTCATAATAAACACTGTATACTTTTGAAGTTGATACATCAAACTGAGCCTGACTTCTGTTACTGCTAAAGACCTGCGACTTCTCTCCAATCCTGTCTGCACTGGTTTGGCATCAGTGTAGATTCTCATTTCATGCAGATGCCTGTTGTTTTTCTTTTTCCACTGCCACTGATTTATTCTCTGCTCCTTTCTCTGTAGGTCTCTTGACATCTCTCCTTTACAGAGTTTTTCCTCAGTAACACTTAGAGTGCCAACAGAGTTTCATGCTTATGTAGCTTGAATGTCAGGTTTGCAATCAGCTTTTGAGGTAGGTGTCAGTCTCCTTAAACTATAAGGCAACGCTTTTTTGGAAGACTAATTGGGGCCCATGGGACTTCTCCCTCTGCTCTCTCAGACTGAAGATAGTCTGGTGGTGTACTGTGCTTACCACATGGCTTGCTTAGCGATGGATGGATGGATTTTTTTCAGTGTCCTTTATCATAAGACCAAGTGTTAACGTGCCATATTTCATGGCAACTTACCAAGAGCTTGTATCTGTCCACTGGCCTCAAAATAGCCTCAACTGTAAATTATCACTGTAAATTGTAAGGCCCATTACTGCAGTCTAATGTTGCTGTTAATGAGCGTTCCTGGAGTTCTATTGCAGTTGACCTTGCAGCCCAGCTAGGACTAAATTTGGCTCTGATTCAGTGGGATAACTAATTATGGCTATTGTAAGACTGGTAGATTATTTGAAGACTGTGAATACCCTGAAATGCCTTGGTTTACTAAGTCACACTTTCTTTTCTCAGAAAATTCATCTAAATGTTGATGCTTGTGTTCGTCACTACTCTGTCTTCAGCCTCAAGCTTGGGATTTCACAACAAGACTTGTTGTGCCATAAGTACCACCACTTTCTGATTATTTCCTTGGCAGTCCAAGTATAAATGCCATATGAGGGGGGGTTTCTTTAGATATGTGTCAGCTTTGTTGAAGTATCTTTCCTATAAGCTGGAATCGTCTTGCAAATCATCTCACGCAGGAGAAACTTCAGTGTTCCCAAAGCTAACTTCTTGGTTGTGTATTACAAGGACCCACTGCCAGAAGTGCCTTTTGGTTTTAGAGGAACGTACCTGCTCTGGTGTTCTATCCTCCTCAAGCGTTCCCCTTCTCTGATAGCAGCGCTACATGTGATGCTTGCCCCTAGTGACACGGGGAAAGTTCACTCTCTGGTCTCTATACCCTGTGGCCAGCAGCATTCGTGAATGAAGTTCTTGCTCCAATGCTTGTATAAGGTCTCATACTAAGTAATACAATCATAGGAAGCCAAAAGTGGGTACTGTTAAGAAAGAACTCATGTGTATTAAATATTTGAGTATGTTCAGGCAATCACAGAAAGAAGAAGCTGTTGCTAAGTCATTCAGGACTTCTTCTCCAAGTGCTGTTCCTGGTGTGCAAAATGGGAAAGAGAATTATTTTCAAAGACTTGGTGCACAGGTCTCAATAAAATATGCTCTCTTCCTTTCACAGGCCAGACCAAGGTGCTTGAGCAGGGGGTTATTTCAATAACAAGCAGCCAGTTGGGTGAAACTCTGAGAAAGAAAATGTAGGACCAGGAAAGGAGGTCAGAGAAGGAGGAAGTGATATTAAAACCATGAAAATATTGTTGCTAAGCATTTTTAATTACACTTGCTGTAGAAGTGTGTACCTCCTATGGGTACATGCCCACAAGAGTTTATTTTCTGTAGTGTATCTTGGGCACTCTGGGGTGGATTAGCACTTTGTCCTTCCATTTCTTCTGATTACACAGCTGCTTTGGAGGAGGACAAGAGCAGGCTGAACCCTTGCCTAATACAGCACATTTTCTGTTCTCCCCTGCCCAGTCATCCTTCCACACTTTGCCCATATCCAATCCACTGATGAGGGATAAAACGCAGCAAGGTGGCATCATCTTTTCTCTCCAGGCTGGTCCTAACAGCAAAACTGTCATGTGAGTGAGGGCAGTTTCTGCTTCCTTCTTCACAGAGGTGTACTGCCAAGCTCTCATCTTCCCTCTGTGCAGTACCAGGACTGGATCTACTCATTACCTCTTTTCATCATAGAGGGCCCATATTTAAAGGAGCTGGAAAAACAATGAAACGATATGACAAGAGGGAACAAAAGTCATTGTCATCTCCCGTCAGCTATCAGTATGCTTTGAAGCATGAGATTTGATTATCCCAGTCATTACAATGCCTAATAATACTGCAGGATAGTAACAAGACTCATAAATCAGTACTGAAAGATAAAAACCTTTTAAAAGATCCCTTGTTCCCCCCAAGGAATAAAATCCAACTGTCAACACCACAAGCTCACCTTTGGTTCAATCTGTTGACTCCATGTCATAGACCATTATGACTGATACAGACTCCGCAAGGCAAATTTAGGCCAAAACATTTCCCTTCATGCACAGTATCCTCTGTATCCAAGGCCATTAAATGATTTCTATGGTGACACCTGCACAGTTCATGTGTGGGTTTATGCAGCTCTAAGTGGAACTATAATGTTACTAGGTTGTTTTCCAAGCTTCGATGAATTGGGGCTACAATACCCATGAAGATCCATAAGGTTCAAACAACCAGGACATCATTTGCTGCTTTGGATTTTACAATGGTTTCTATCCCATGACCTGTCTCTTCATGTTGAGGAAATTTAGCATGCTGAGGATGTCACTCATGACACCTACATGAATGATGTCATGCTGGGAAATCCACTCTGCTTCTGCATCCATTGATTTCAATCAGTAGTTTTCAGGTTCCCTGGTGGCAGTGTTTAAAGCCTATTTCACTGTGTAAAACCAACGGTTATTTTTTAATCCAGCTTCAGAGTCACAGTTATTAGATACAATTTTTCTTTAATTCTTGATCCTCTCTCCCTAAAAGAAATAAATAATTCTTTCTTGCCAGGGGAAATCTTTCATTTGCCAGACTGAAACATGGGAACCTGCAGCTTTCTCTACAAGGAAAGACTTTGAACTTGCAGAAATGGTTCTGCTTTTGCTGTGCTGACCTACCTTTGACACAATGAGTCTATCAGTTCTGGTTACCTATGAAAAGTTACATCAGCAGCCATCAAAGATGGCTCCTCAACCTGTGCAACTCAGAACGCCTGCTGCTTCCCCATCTGCTTGTGTTCATTCACACTACCACGCCAGGCTGGATGCATTTTCCATGGGGGAGCTCAAGTGGAAGTGTTTCTCATAGCGAATGGCTATCGGAGAGGGATTGTACCACCAGACATACCACCACACAAAGCTGAGCTTTGGATTGTTTGCAACTTGTAGTTTCCCTGCAAAAACTTTTATTCCTGAACAGAGCTTCTCAGTTTAACTCTTGGGGGAGATTACCAGTTCAACTGCTGGTGATCATTTTCTGTAACGTACAAAGTATGAAATAGCAGCAGCCTGACTTCAAATTTGGCAGCAAGTTGGAATCTCCTTCTATTCCTCAATACTTAATTCAAGCTACTTAGCACTGTAACATATATCGTATGACCTCTTTGCAAGCCTTAATTTTACTGCTCATTAGTCTATGTACCTTGACAAGATTTTCAGTGACCCTATGGCTAATAATCTGATTTTCTTAGAAAGATGTCTACCTTCCAGCAAAATTGCTTATCAGTAATGTCAGTTAGATTAGAACAAGAAATCAGACTTCAAAGCTATTGAAAATGAGGAAGGGGTTAGCAATATCCCAGTTTGTCCTTTTGCTACCCTGTAATATATAAAAAAGGATGCAATTATTTTATTTTTTCTTCTACTAATGTACCCACATCTTCCAATGAGGATTTTGGTTCTGCTGTGCTAAGACAGCCCTCAGGAACAAATAGTCTAAGCAGTTGTGATAGGCAAAGGAAGCACTTTTAGTCCTGTTTTTCAGATATAAAAGCAGAGCATATAGATTTGCCTGCAATCATGCAGGAAACCCAGGGCAGAACAGCACATTGAACTCCAGACTCTGATTGTCAGATCTGCATTTTCATCACACTCCTGAGCATACATATTTGTCTTTGAACTAGTACAGGGGGATATAATACTGCTCCAGAGCTGGGTGAGTGCTAGCTCACAGAGCTATTTCTGCAAAGCAGTTCCAAGCGCACTGAATGCAGAGCTCTCCGAATACTTTGCAGTCAGCTCTGTGCAGCATGTCATCCAGGCGTGGAATTCACTGCCATAAGAGGATGTTGAGTCAAAGGCTGTAGTCGAGTTTCTTGAAAGGTTGAAAAACAGCCTGGTTAGTTCAGGCAACGGGACTGCCTTTCTTTTTTTGGGGGTTTAGTTTTTACAGGGTCTAGGGTTGCTGGGTCCAAGGCTGGGTGCTGACACTGAGCTGCTAAACTGTCAGACAGAAAATTAGTGATTGTGATTTTCACTAGGGGAAGACTCTCTTTTTATTTAGTGTTTTGATTGTTTTGTCCAGGAGTGACAGAAAGACTTTTCTCTTGCTCAGAACTTGACCAGAAGTTTCTCACCAAACTTTCAGCATATGTGACTGGAGGGGAAAAAAAAAAAAAAAAAAAACAAACACGCCTATACCAGGGAGACAGGAAATCTGTTTCTTTTTCTTTGCACTTTTGTTTCCACCAGGGCTGGTGAATGCAGCGTGCAAAGTAGCTGTGATTACAGCACAGCTAGGACTAGCGGATTTTAGAATGGTCTGTACTCTAGCAAAAAAACCCCATCCCGAAACAACAAAACATGAGGATAAATAAGGGGAAGGGAAGAAGAGACAGAAACCATCCATGAGGTCAGGTGGTTAAGTATTTTTGGACTGCCAAGGTGGTGATCTTAAGTGAAGATAATGCATTATGCAGTGGAAAGCTAATGAGAGCAGGTCTGTTAAACATGGACTTGGTGTTACTTTGCTCTGGAGTGCTTCAAATTACACAGGCCCAGGTTGTATTTGATCACCTCTCCTGCTTTGACAAAGTGAGCAGCAGGCTTTTATATAATGTACATGATCATATACTGTAGGGAACAATCCGGCACTGGCAGGGGAGGGAAGCTGATGACATAATGGGTCTTCTCCATCTCGAAGTTATGTGATTCATCAATTAAATGAATTCAGTGGGATAAAGCAGCATGAAAGGGCAATTTCCCTGTAATATGCTGCCTGCCGATTAACTCTTCCCTCCCAATTTCAGCCACACCGTTTGGGATCCAGCCTCCACCTCTACACCCAGGAGCCTCCGGCTGCGCAGCCCCGTCCGCTACCGAGCACACAGCGGGCCGGAGGTCGGGACCGGGGCCAGCAGCAGCACCAGGACCCCGGGCCGAGCCATTCCGTGCCGGGCCGGCCCCGCACCACAGGGGCTCCGGGCACTGCAGCCGCAGCCGCCGCCCGCCGCGGTTGCAGCATCGCGCTCCGTGCGGGATGTGTAAAGCCCTGCACCACTCCGGCCGCCTCCTCTGCAGGTGCCGCGGCGGGCTACCAGCCGGGGAAGGGGGGGGTCGGGCGGGGAAAAGC
>VXBL01006301.1:60222-155954 GCA_013400195.1 Aramus guarauna | reverse complement strand
CAGGGACAGCTGTGTGGGGAGACTTGTGTGTGGGCCCAGCCGGCACTGCCTTGTGTGGCTCTCGGCAACCTGGCTGCTCTGGAAAGGGCTTTATCTTCTGGTGGGTTTAACCTAGAGCTTGGCATTTCACTATGGCCTGCAGCTCCTTCTCTGGTGTCACCTGAGGGTTTTTTCCCTTTGTTGTGCACCAGCCTGGGTCTTTCTGCTTCAGGGCTTTACAGAGCGATGCTTGTGAGGCCGCCAGCTCACACACAGTGTGCTGCACTTGCTCAGGTATTTTAAGCATTTTGCAAATGTTGACTGAAATTCCAGCTGTAAGATTCACTGCTTCAGTTTGTCAATGTGCTGTCCTTGTGTAGCCAAGACATGATTTCCAGTTCCAACTCATTGTGTGCTGCCTCTTGTTTGTGAGGTTTGATACTACCGGGGTCGTATCTTTTCAGTGTCTTCAAGTGCTAGTTAGGCTATGGGTGAGTTGTGCCGTATGTGGTTATATCAGAGTAGATATTTCGGAAGCCGTGCACCTGTATGCATGTCCCTCACGTTGCAGGGAGGAGTACTGGGTGCTGCTGTACCGCCAGCATTAGCAGCCTTTCTCTTTCTGAATATGCCTTACTGTAGGTAACATTCATAAGACAGCTGATCCATGAACCTGCCTGATTCAACAGTGCTGGCAGGATGCAGGTGTGCTCTTCCATGTAACAGCTGATGCTGAGATATGGGTGTAATTGCCTAATTAAGGCTAAATATGTGGCAGATCTTTTGCCTGCTGATGTCCCCCCACCCCTCTCTTTTGCAGAGCCTGGATTTCTGGAGGCTGCTCTACGCTCTTCTGAAACAAATCCATGGAGGCAAGTGGACCGAGTCTGATGCCATAGGTAACCTAGTCAGTCTGGCTGACTGCGTAATTTCTCTGCCCAGGGGAACTACTGGGACTGGTCTTGTAGCATCTTTTCTTTGGCTCCTTGCTCCCTGTTGAAATGCTCCATTTTGAATACTTTAGTTTATGCCACTGGTTCTTACTGTTGCATCACAGGTGTGCAGGCAGGTTTAATCCTCTTTGGCTTGCTTTGGCCAGGAAACTGGGATGTTCTTGTGTCTGCTAGGCACCCTTGCTTCCCTTGGACATTTCATTGCAGGTAGGTCTCTGCAGTGATCTTATGCATTCTCTAAACCTGCAGAGATAATTACAGAAATAGATTTATTTTTGCTGTGATCCCTTCTTTCGACATTCCAGATATGCATGATTCTGTGGTTAATTTTCTATCAAGTCTTATGTCAGGGCTGTGAATCAGTATGCGAACTGTAAAGGCAGTGTTTTGGGTTGAAGTCCTAGACAAAACAAAAAGTAAAGTGTTTGATTATTTTAGAGGGACCATGAATATATCTGTGAACGGGGCTGCTACTCCAGGGAGAAGCTGAATGGAAGTTGGCTTCTCACAACGACAGAGTACTCTTTACTTCTTAAATGCATATTGTTCTAAGTATGATACTATTCCTCAGGCTTCTCTCTTGAAAGATGTCTATCTGGAGTCTGTTCATTGTTGGACGAAGTTTTGAGAATGGGATTGTCTGTGATGGATAAAGCTCTCCTCAGACCAAGACCGTTTAAAATCCATTTTTGCCCTTGAAAGCAAAAAAACCCCAAAACATTGTTTAAGCTATAGAAGAGCTGGGAATCTGATGGCTCTGTAAATGGAGTTAAAAAAGGCTAAGCATCGTGGATGGTATCTCACGAGGAGCACAACTAGCATAGTTTTGCTGGTAGCTCAGCAGGAAATCAGCATGGTTCTGTGTTACTCACAGGACTGCTATTTTTCATTTGGCTGTTTTTGCTTTTCCACTCATCCACAATCTGCTGTGTATGGTAAGTCAATTTATTGGCTGTCTCCTGCATCTTTGTGGAGGTGGTCCCGCACAAGTGCAACCTCACTGAATCCTGGCTGCTCCCATACTAATTGCTTGTAGCATTTGGAGATGGGATTTCCATGTGCATGTGGCAAGTTGCTGGCTCCATAGGGGGCAAACCCAGCCTCTGCTGGTAGTTTGCGAGGTAGAAATGTGCTCAGAACTGCTGAGCTGATTTTTGAGAAACTTTAGTCATGACTTTGTGATTATAGCTGAAATGCAGGTTGGAGAGCTGTACTGTTTTTCAAATAGTACTAATTACCTTTGCTTGGCCGAGTGAATGAATTGTCTGCTGTGAACAAGATCGATATTTTACTGCCTTTCTTCTCTCTCTGCTCTGGAGCACTTGTGGTCTTTCATGTATTTATTTCATGCAAATGAAGTGGAAGCCTTGGGCACAGGAGCTAAACAACTTTCTCAGGTTTGCACAGGGTCCTGTAGCACAGCAAAGAATTGAAACGGATTCTTCTAATCCAAGTCTAGTACTTCAGTCCATGAATCAGGCTTTCCTTTCTTTGCTGTTTTTGTACAACCTCTTAATTGTCATAGCTAAAACAAGGAGAGCAGTGGTTGCCAGGTCCCAGAGGAAGGCTCTGAAGACTCCTTCAGTATGAGGGTTACTGTGTGCATAGGAACAGATTTCTGGAAGAGAGAAACCGTACTCCACTGGTCTTGTAACTTTTTTTAGATTAAAAGTTTTTCCAGAGGAAACATTGAACTTTGGCCTGTAGTTTGTGTGTGTTGTTGGGGTCACAGTGGTTCTTCTCACCACTCTGTAGAGTGAGACCTGTATTTCAGGGACTGCGTGCCAGATGTTGGGTCATTTACGGTTGTGAGATCCCAGCAGAAAGCAGTGCATTGCAAGGACAGAAGCTCTTACAGATTTTGTCCATAGAAAAGGACAGATTTTTCTAGAAACTTTTTCTTAATCTGGGAAACCCTTTTATCAGGTGACTTTTGAAGTTGCACTTTAGTGTGTATTTTTGTTTTGAGTTAGTGGTTTTCATTAGTCAGTAGTTTATCTGATCTCGTTTATAGAAGTGAATTTTAGAGAGTATTAAAACTTGCTTTGCATAGTCATTCCCTTGTTGTGGTTGTGATGTGGTTAGAAAAACACTCCGCATCAAGTTTTTAAATGGTTTGATATATTTTATTGCCCAGCTAGCAGAAAATAAAATATTTGAAAAATCACATATAAAAAATTTGCACAGATTGATGTTTTAAAATGTGGGAACTATTGTGTTCTTGCAGGAAGACACCAGAAACCCCACTGAAGCCTGCCAGTTATAAAATCCTGCAAATGGCGCTCTTGTTTTCTCATTTTGGAAGAATTTTTTTCTTCACTCAGTAAAAAGCACTTACTGTAAACTTTGGTGGGAAGCCATTAATACAGTCCAGCCTCTTAAATGTCTCAGAAAAACAGGTCTCTCGTCAGTGGAGTACGAGGCAAAGTAAGCTGTGTAGGAGTAGTCCGGGCATAACTTTACTGATGAAGTCGTGATTAGTGGTTTCATGCTGCTCTTTCTTCAGAGGCTGAGAGCTGATGGATGTGGTTAACAACCGAACAGCCACACCAGGTAGCAGTACAATATGCATTTAGATACTTGGAGGAAATGTTTCTTTTCTGGAGTTGCAATTCATTTTTTATGCTATGGGAAAGAGGTCTGGAGCCGCAGTATAGTTTTGTTTGATAAATGAAGCAGAAAACATTCTTCTGCAACAGTAGTTTCCCATAATACCACTACCTATGCAGGTGTTTCTTGCCTGAGTGTATGAAGTAATGTATCTGTGTCTGTTCTTGTACTTGATTTAGTTCCTTTCCATCTTAGCCTGCTAGGCTAATGCATAACCCTTATTTAAATATCATGTTGTAATTCACTGAAAATATTCTGCAGGATTTGGAAGAGCACAACTTGAGTATCGTTTTAAGAGAGCGGAACCCTGAGGTTCATCCACAGCTTGGTCTTTACTTGCTGAACATACTTTTATAAATAATGTGCATGCAGAAGGGGATTAGTTGGAAGGACTGTATGGGTCTTTCTCTATAAATTGCCTAATCCTAATGAAATGCTCTAAGAATATGTTGTCAAAGAGGAGATGTTTGAGTGACTGGTGTTATCTCCTGAGTGATGGGTTTTCTCTCTCTTGGCTGCACGCTTTGGAGGAATCCATCTTGGTCTTGGGTACTTACATAGCATCTCCTGCCACTTATCTGAGCACTGTTTCCTTGTAAGCAGAGCACTGCAGAGATGAGGAAAACTAAGTGACTTCTCTAAGGTCATGGAAAGGCTCTTTGAGTCCCAGTTCTGGATCTGTGCTTTTGACTGCTCACCCACAATTCCTGCCTGATACCCACACCAATGGTGCCCCCTCGTATGAGGGCAATGTATTGCAGAGAGGGATGAAATAGGGGGAGATGGAGGACCAAAGCAACACAGAAATCCAGGCAGTGAATTGCCTTGGTGGATCTGGTCCTGAGTGACATATCAGAGCAAGGAAATGACAATAAAAGAAAAAAAAAAAAACCAACACCTAGCTTGCTCTCTAATCCTTCTTTTTGATGTGTGATTTCTCAGTGAGCTCCTTGAACTGCAGATGGCAGCATGTGATGCTTGTTTGCTTTGAAGAAGGAGGAAAGTAGGTACTGATCTTCCTTCCTTTCATAGTATTTCTACCTTTACCTGTTACGGCAGTTCCTTTCTTGACAAATACATAAAGAAAAAAGGGCAACATGAAATCCTAGCTCATGTGAGGATGTTCAAGAGATCAGAATAAAATCTCTAATACCTGAGTGCTCCCTGTGTGCCTGAGTGATTGGAGTGCATCTCTACAGCAAGATTTTTAGCAAACCATGGGCATTTCTGCCACCCTAGCATGGTGAAGGGAAGCTGCTTGTTTTTACGTTCACAGGTTCTGCAAAAAGAGCAAACAGTGATTTAGGCGTTTTGGATTTCCTTTTTGTGTCTGTAATGCAGAAACAAGCTAGGTTTAAAACCATTTGTCCGACTGTCATTGTCACGTGTCTCTACAGAAGCTCTGCTACGCAAAACACTAGTCCTGCAAAAAGTTAGTAGCTCTGCACCATTGTGTCAGCTGCTTAATCATGCTCCTGATCTTGTGTTTTGTTCTTTAGTCATTGGCAATGTCTCTGTCAGGAGTTCATCTGTAGCTTTCACATGGCAAATCACGTATTCCCGCTACTACTGCTGAAGATGTGTAGCAACATGTATAACAGTTTCAGCTGTGTATTTGGACTGAGGAGCACTCTGAAAGTAGGCATCTTCTTAGGGATCAGCACTCTCGTTTCCCTAAATCCTAAAGTTGGCCAATATAGCTTCCTGTGGTTTGTCAAGGCGCAAAGGGCTCTGTGGCTCTTAATGACTACCAGCTCCTTCCAGCCTCAGCAGCGCAGTAGCCATGTACTGCTCCTATAGGGTTACTAGCATAGGACAGCTTATAGCTCCTCCCTGTGTCTCAGCTTGGTATTGCTTTTGGTGGATAAGACTCCTTTAGCATTTTGCAAATCAAGTTAAATCAGCTACTCTTCACTGTGAGAGTCTCTTGTAATTGACAAATTCTTTTTGAGAGCTACAGGATTTTTTCTTGGTTTTTTGTTTTGAAGTTTGTCATTATGTGGTTTTTGAGCTTCAGCAGTTGATACTAGACAAAGAAAGATTGCAATATGTGTCAATGCTAAGGGATGTTTTTACCACAAGTGGCAAGGAGCAGGCAAATGACTATGTAATATAATGAATTGGTATGTTAATTAAGGACAGCAGTGACAATCCCTGATTGTGTGGGGTTTGTACTCCCAGTTTTTGTGTGTGTGTTTTTTTATGAAACCCTATGAAAATACTGAAGCATTACACTGGAAGAGGGGAGCAGCTTTCTTCCTTACTTCATAAGAATGCCTGAACTGGATCAAATTTTGAAGGTTCCTCTAGCTCCATCCAGCTGTGGCAGCTGTCAAAAGTGGATGCCCAGGGGAAAGGGCAGAGCAAACACAGAATGATGCTTTTAGGGAGGTATTCTTTCAGCCTCCAGTAATTTACATCTCAGACTTCCCAAACCAGAGAGGTTGTCTTGGTATTTCATAAGCTTCCATGAACTACTCTTCCATACATCCAGTTCCTCCTTGAGCCTGTGTAACTCTGTGTCCACAGTGTCCCAAGGCCAGAAATTTCAGAGCTTTGCTGTATGTGTGAACAACATCTCTTTAACTTGTCTTGACTCACATGCTTGCTAACTTTGGTGGCTCACAGTTCTTGTATTGAATGTTGTGCAAACAAATTATTCCCTATTCACCCATTCCATAGCACTCATGGTTTTAAAGAGCTTTGTCATATCCATTCTCAGTCAGCATCTTGGCCTATGTCGTCAGTTCTTACAATGAAGCTGTTCTGTACTTTTCTCTTTTTTTTTCTCCCAAGTCTTCTATAACCTTTTTGGGATTGAAGAAATAAAAGTACACTGTGAATTTGAGATACGGTATCACAGTGGATATAGACAACTATATAATGTTGCTCCCTCTATTCTGTTGAGTTTCCTTTCTAGGTTTTTCACATTCAGTTTGCTTTTGGGTGCGTATGAGAACCAAGTGCGATATTGCCATGAAAAATCTTATCTAAGATTGTTTTCCTGAGTCCAGTGTTCAGCTCCAAACCCATTGCTATGTCAGTAAAGTTAGAATTGTTTTTTCCCTTGTGTGCATCCTTTTTCATTTTTTCTAAAATAATTTTATCTGTCACTTTAAAGCTTGGACTCATTAGGTTCTGCCATCCTTCACGATCTGCCTGAATTCCTTACTACTGACTAATATCACATCAGCACCAAATTTTCTGTCACTATCTCATTGTCTGTGTGTCATTTTGAGTTAGTTGAACAGCAACTGTTTAGCACAGAGCCTTCATGTGAAACCACCGCTTGTTCCTACCCTCTGGTTCTTGTCTGTTAGGCACTTGTCATTGATTCAGGGGCCTTCTGTCTCCCTCTACCGCAGTGGCTTAATTTCTTTGTGCCAGTTGAATCCCACTGGGAAGTCTAAATGTCCTGCATTGGTTGAATCTACCTTAATCACTTGTTTGTTTTTGCCTTTGGAGAACTCCAATGGCTTTTTGAGCAGGACTTCCTTTTACACCAACTGTTGGTTCTTCCCCAGTATGTTTATTGTTGTACCCCCTAATTATGTTCTTTATTATAGCTTTGACTTAGTACAGAGCTGAGGCTTACTGGTGAGACCCTTTTTTCATAATAATTTTCTCTGTGTTTCCTCAGTGTTTTACAGTTCTGTAGTGCCTGTCTCGTGGCTGCCAGGTACCATTTGCTGGTTTGAAGGAATATGGATCAGGGCGTTTCTGAGAATTAAATAGCCTATGCAGTCTGGTATGCAGTGTAGTGTACTGCATTATCTCTGCCTGCTCACTGGTGCTCAGAGATTTGCAGCAGGCTGTGAAAATCCTATCTCTAAATTCCAGTTTCATTCTGGAGTAAAGTGACTTAGAGTGTTTACTAATTTAGAGCACGCTTGGTGGCTCATAAAAAAATGAATAGGTGAATTGGAGTCCTGATATAGCGGGGATGGCTATTTACCTGGTTTTGCCTTTGTTAATCTCCAAGAGGCAATTACTGGCCTTGATCTCAACTTTTAATTTCTTTTTTTACCTTAGAAGTAGTTCCTGTAGATCAGAACGGGACAACATAAGACGCTTACCCTTTACCTCCTGTCCTTTATCAGTTATTGATAAAGACTGTAGCCTCCACTGTCTTCCACTAATCTTAGCCTTGATTAAAAATCTTGCTCTCCGAGGAGGCAGCGGTTTCTGGAACTGAATGGGTAAATGCATTGAGTAGTGCAGTGTGTTTATTTTCAACTGTTTTCTTCTTTTCAGATAACCAAATTAGGTTTGTAAAATCAGCATTGTGGTACCATGGCTATGGCAGGCCAGAACTCTATCGACTCCCCTCTGATGGCTCAGCAGGTAGTCGGGAGCTGCTGCTGACGTTTTCCTGGCTGCTGCAGAGACTTGGCCTCTTGGAGCAGCTTTTGGCTCGGAACAGAGTAAAGACTGGAGATGAAACCTCTGTGTGCACGGTGAGCACGTTTGTGTCGCTCCATCTTATCTGTCCATAAGTAATGTTCTGTGACAGCGACCGTGTTATCACTGGTCTGTAATGTGTGGTGTCTTGGTACCTTTACAAATAAATACCTTATTCCAGCTTTAAAAAAAGTTAGAGGCCAGCATCTGGAACCTGTTTTCTTTCCCTTCTCTAAATTTTTTGTGTGCAGGTGATCTGGGTTCCCACCCCTGCCTGAATTACCTGATTTTTATTTCTAGCATAGGTGAGACCAGTGTGGAGGAGCGCAAGTGCGTGGATGTATTTGGTCTCTGTGCTTGAGTTTTGTGCTTCCAGACTGTATCATGAGTGGTTCTACAGTGTAGGCAAACAGGTTAGCTGTGAACGTTGGCACTGGGCAGAGCAAGTAATCTTAAGGCAAATAGCACTTTTTAAAAACATCAAGATCTCAAATGACAGCTACTGCTGTTGGGATAACTAATGACCTTGTAGCCTCCTTGAGAGAACAGTGGGGTGTAGTGTTGGGTTTCCATCAAGAAAAAGGTGTTAGCACATAGAAAGCCTGCTTTGAATTAAGCTAAGGATAGCTGTGTGTCTGCTTTAGCTGCGATGCATATCTGTGATCAAAAAAGGCAAAAAACCCCACAAAACCACAGTCTAATATTTGGTAATACTGCTTTTAAAATCCATTTCTCACATTTAAAACTGCTTAGACATGTTACTGTATAGACATTTGTTCTGGAACGTAGAGTTAGAAGCTCAGGAGAGAAGATGATGGTTTTTTCCATATTTCTATCTTGTTTGTAGCAAATAAACTATCCCTGCTCTTAACAGGTAACATAGGCTGAATTTAAACTGATCAGTGCAATGCGTTGGTGTGGCTGAGGCCTCTCTGAATGGTTGTGGGTTTGTTCTAAGTCATCTTCATCAGGTCGGACATTGGTTGCTGGTCAGTCTGGTTCAAAATGACAGACTTAGAGAATTGTCTCATGTTTTGGCAAAGGACATTGTAGGTCAGAAACGCTACCTGCTGGTATCTCATAGTGTCTAAGACCTGGTAGTCTTCATGAACCCATATATGTACTCCCATAGACTGTAGGCTGCCTGGTTTTCTAGAATTTTTTTAGGTGATGGGAAAGCAAGAGTTTGGAAAGCTATGATATAGATACAATGTCTTCAGAAGAAAAACATTTGTACAAATGGAAAGGGTTCAAAGGGAACAGTCCACTTTGTAACAACATTACTAACAGTATTTTGAGGAAACAGACCACTTGTGCTACACTACAATTGTTTGTTGCACTGAAGAGGCCATGCTTGGTGCACGGGGTGTGAGTGGTGGTGCCCTCCAGTGATGTGAAGGGTGCCTTGAGACTTCAGGAAAAACACACTTCTGGAGAATTTACTTTAAACTTCTCTTTTTTTCTTGTTTGGTAGCAGATAATTTTTTTTGTGTGTCCTTAATTCTGTTACAAAAGAGTGATGAGTGAAGTGTAGCAGTGACATGAATTCAAGAAATAGGGCAGTGCCTATGTTGGTTTTCTCTGAAGGCCTTAAGTTTTTCATCTCTTCCAAAGAGAGATGAAAGAACTATGGTAATACAATGTTATCTCTTATGGCCACACTGAGAAACTTACTGCTGTGCCTTTCACTGCAATTCTAACCTGGTCTGCTTCTGTTTCTCAAAACACATGGAATACATAGTTCATGTTTTTATGCAATAACTGTCCAAAACAGTGTTTGGAAAAGTTTACAGGTCTGGAAATTTTTTTCAATAGGACAAAGAAAAATTTTATAGACTGAGAGTTGGAGTTAGCATGTGTATGTAAAGTTCATTGCATTAATGGCAACTTTTTGTGTATGTTATTCATCTAGCAAGTTTTCATGCTCCAATAAGAATAAACATTCATGGGGGAAGAAAATGGTAGAATGTTGTTACAGCGTAACCAGTGTGTTTTGTGATTCTACATCACAAGAAAGTTAAAAGAGAATTTTGAGAGAGACGTTTTAGCTTTTATTTGATCAACTAGGCATTACAAAACTGATGAATTCAACCAGTAAGCCAACCAAATTAGGTTGATCTAGGAATGTGCAATTAAGGATGTAAGGAGGTAATGGTGGGTGGGAAGAAGATAGGTGGGTCACACACCTCATTTTGGTTAGTAAGTCAGGTTCTTGTAAGCCACTCATGAAAGCCTGTTGCTTGTTGCATAAAAGTGTGATAGTTTATTATTGTTGTTGTTTGATATTTTTATTTTATAGGATGCTTTCATGTAGCAAAATCTACTCATCAGTGCTCAACAATATAGGCCCTTAAAATCATAGTAAGAAAGGAAGGTGGTGAGGGTCTCGGTTTGATATCTAACATATCATATGAGTTAAAGTACAACTTGAACAATTGAAATACTGAAATTTTGACTCTGGAAATGTTAAATACCAGGCATTTGTGATACTTAAGCTGAAGTATTGGAAAATGTGTATGTGGTGGGTTGACCCTGGCTGGGGGCCAGGTGCCCACCAGAGCTGCTCTATCACTCCCCTCATTCACTAGACAGAGGAGAAAAAGTATAACGAAAAGCTTTGTGGGTCAAAATAAGGACAGGGAGAAATCACTCGCTTATTATCGTCACGAGCAAAACAGACTGAACTTACAGAGGAAATTCATCTAATTTTATTACTGAACAGAACAGAATAGAGGAATGAGAAATAAAATCAAATCTTAAAACACCTCCCCTCACCCCTCCCATCTTTCCGGGCTCAACTTCACTCCTGGCTTCAAACCTCCTCCCCCCTCCAGCAGCACAGGAGGACGAAGAATGGGGGTTACAGTCAGTTCATCACATGGTGTTTCTGCCATTTCCTCATCCTCGGTGGTAGGGCTCCTCTCATCGTTCCCCTGGTCCAGCATGGAGTCCCTCTCACGGGAGACAGTCCTTCCCGAACTTCTCCAATGTGGGTCCTTCCCATGGGCTGCAGTTCTTCATGAACTGCTCCAGCGTGGGTCTCTCCCACGGGGTGCAGACCTTCAGGAACAGACTGCTCCAGCGTGNGCGGGTCCATCTTGGAGCTGGCTGGCGTTGGCTCTGTCAGACACAGGGGAAGCTTCTAGCAGCTTCTCACAGAAGCCACCCCTGTAGCCTCCCCGCTACCAAAACCTTGCCATGCAAACCCAACACAGTGTAACAAATTGTAAAGGCGTTGCTAAACGTGCCAGAGATGTCTCTGCAGTCAGTTGAAGGAAAAAGGTAAAACAAGAAGAAAAAAACTTCACTGTAGAAAGATCTGTCTCAAAAAAGAAGAAAAGGAAATGTTCTTTAAAACAACTGAAATCCTCAGCTGAGGAGCTTGAAAATTCTTCCACTATATGGAGTCTTTTTTTAATGATTATAAACAATTGAAAATATTTCCTGAAATGAAAATGTTGCAAAACAAAAATCCATGAAATAGTATTTGGTTCAGTGCATTGCTGAGATCTCTGCCAGAATCAGCAAAGCATGAAAGCCAGTACTTACTGGCAAAGCACATCTGTTGGTCTACTAGTGAGAATAAATGTGAAGAAAATCCTTACCCTTTGTCTTCATTTAAGAAAAATGGAGTCTCAAGGACTGTAGGCATAGTTGTAGTTCAAACTGATATTCATATGGTTTGCTTTTAAATTTTGACTGAAATCCACACAAAAGTGGACAGGGTCTGTTGTATGAAGGAGAATGCAGCTAATCCCTAAATTAAGGGTGCAATCATGTTCTGACTATTCTTTCAGCCTAAGTTTGAAACAAAGCCTACAGCCTGGTAAATTGCTGATAATATGCCAAATACCCAACATATCAAGGGCCAATTAAATTAATTCATTTCACTTCAGATTACCACTCTCTGGCCTTTTCTTTGCAGTTCCTTAGCAACACAGTTTTCGTCCCCTGCAAATTGAACACTTCCATCAGCTCTAAAGGATTTCAGGCTGGTTATTTATAGAGGGACAAGGGTATTCATGGCACAATGATGGACATGGAGCTCAGCCTCTGCAAGGAATTCATAATCTTAACATCCTGAGCTGGGGAAGGCTTCCACAAGCTTAATTTTACATGCACTTACATCTTCAGAATCAAAAGTTAAGTGATTCTTAAAATTATAAACTAAACAGTGGTGAAAGTGTGAGAAAAGGCTTAAGGTGGTAGGAGGCTTAATGTGGCTAGTGTAATTAATAAAAAAAATAAAAAATCTTGAGGTAGTTGTTGGTAAGGACAGGTGTGGTTAGTAGCCTAGAATGGTTATGTGGGTTGAGTGCTTTTGTGTGTTAGGTAAAAAAGACCTTCAGGGCACCTTGTTGCATGTGGGTGTGTGGTTTTTGTTTTTTTTTTTTTTTTTTAAAGGGCAGTGCTGCAGTCTCTCTCCTGAGCCAGGGTACTGCGTACTTGCTGCAGGATGCCCCAATGAGCAGGACTGAAGGAGCCGCTGCCCTCTCTAGCCTTCCATCCATGGCTCTCTTCCAGTATGTAAAGTTAAACATACCGGGGTGACAGTTGAAAGAGTGGAGCCCATGTTACTGCACAGGAGGAACAGGAGAGGAAAGAGGGGTTGGATGGTGAATGTCAAGCTCTAGTACTTGGCTGTTGTAGTGCAAGTCCATTCCCTGAATTTACTGTGCTTATCTGTCAGCAGGTTGGTGATGCCAGCAGCAGTGAGGGAAAGTTCAAACCTTGCATTGGTCATCTCTAAAAAAAAAAGTAATCGCTAATTCTATTAGATCTATAAAGACTTAAGTACAATCTGAATTGGAGGTTCACATCGATTTACTGAAGTGTCTACTTGGGAATTCTTGCCTGTTGTTATTGTGTTAAAGTGCTGGGCAATTAATTGATGGACATTGTCTTCAAAGACTTTAAACCCCTTGTGTATTCCTATCTCAAATATGCACTGCCATGATGTGGACTTAACATCTTTTGTTGCTTTGGTGATTGTGTACATGCAAATTATTCTCAAGTGCCATTCATTGATTCCTATTTACACATGAAAATCCTAGAGTACAAAACACATCTGAGAACCAGTAGGTGAAATGCTGTCCTTCACTGAACCTGGAAGGCAGGCCTGGGGAGTTTTCCATTCTCTCTCTCTCTCTGAAGCAGATAATTGTTTGATATAAACCTGCCTTTTTAGCACATTCAGTATTTAACTAATTTTTTTTTGCTTCGCTTTTTAAATTTCAGTGATATGATCACAGCTTTCTCCAGATCTATGATGGTTTGAGCAGATAATAGCAGTACTCTGTGAGCATGTATTCCTTCTGTTTCCAGGGAGTAATACTGCCTGTACTGGTGTTATTTCTACAGCTGAAATTAATCTGTGTGCCCCTAATTTAATTATGTGTGGAGGCTGTTGAGCTTTTTAGATGGGAGTAGTGATGTTATATCCCTCATTATCACCAGGATATGTTGTACAAACACTGGTTCTTGGTTCCACTAATTCCCTCTGCCTGCTTTTTGCCCTCTGAAATTGGACGCCCCTCCCCTTTTGTGAATTTATAGTAATCAACAAATAGAGCTATTATGGCTATTATAGTTGGAATTCATGCATGTGTCTCTAGCATGCCAAAGCGAACTCAGTTTAATTACTTCTGGTGGGGAAAAATGAAACTAAACATGCTTTCTGACTCTTAGATTTGCAATTTAATTAATCTTTTGTTTGTCATGGTCTAGTTTGACTCACTGGCTCTTTCCAGTGTAGTGTAAGCCTTACACTTAGTGTTGTTGAAATGCCTTTCTCTTACGGAAATCTTGACCATCACTGCTGTTCCATAAACCATCTTATTAGAGGAAAGTGTTAATGTAGCAGCCAAGCTTGATGTTCTCCCCAGCAGAAAACCAGAAACCTTTGGCACTAGTGTCAGTACGTATAAATTCTCTGGGTTTTTTTCCCTCTTCACCTATTCCAGTGAGGGCGGAGGAGGGAATTTTATTAACCTATTGATTCTGACTCAGAAGCATAATTACTTTCCAGATCTTTATGGGCTATATTAGTCTGTCAGCTTTCATTTTTTGATTTCCCTCCCTTATTCCCTGTGCTTACGCTTCTATTCTCTTTGTCCTCCTGTCTTCCTAGTAACTCTCACCATTTATCTTTTTGCCCTTTTTTTGCTACTAGTGCTACCCTATTACAGTAGCTGCTAAGGAACTTTTTTTTAAAATCTGTCCCCGAAACCTAAGCAGAAGGTACAGGATACCTAAAGTTTCTCTTGCAGAGTTTCCCTCCCTTCATTTTTGCCAGTGAGCAGCATTGCTTCACCTGGGACAGCCTGATGCCTTTGGTGTGTGCTGCACCCCTCTCCACGCTGTCTCTGCTGGGGTGGCACCAGGGCCGGACCTTTGCAGCTCGCTGGGCTCCTGCCTGGCTGACAAGTCTAATGTAGCACTCCTGTTGCACTGCTACCCACATGGTAAAGGCTCGTACCAGAAACTGAGGGGAAAAAACCCTTGCATTTTGCTTTTCTGCCGTTTGTACTCTTTAAAGTAATTTCCTGAATAGATACCTATTTAACCCTGAAGTGTGAAATTTTATCTCCTTAGTTACTGATATTGCTTGTAGGCTTAAATGTATTTTGTGGTCAGAGGTGATGAAATCAGGAATATGTTTTTGCCATACAAGAACTGAAGCACATTGCAGTTTGGACTCTTGAAATGTGCTTTTTTGCATGTGTGTTAAAGCGCAAGTTACA
Organism: Aramus guarauna; assembly: GCA_013400195.1. Classification (NCBI taxonomy): domain Eukaryota; kingdom Metazoa; phylum Chordata; class Aves; order Gruiformes; family Aramidae; genus Aramus; species Aramus guarauna. The sequence continues at coordinate 141,268 of VXBL01006301.1, read as the reverse complement.
CATGATAGCTGAAATTGTCTGCCTGTCGTTCTGCATGTGCATATGTACATGATATTTTTTGTGATATTTTGTGGTGGGTTTTTTTAATTCCGTGCTTCATACTTGTCATGGAACCTTTTTCCCAATGAAAAACACTTTCCTGTGGTGCACGCACCCTGTGGTTAACAGCATCTATTTTTGCCTGATGCAGTGAATATGCTTTTAAGATTTTTTTTTTTTTTTTTTAGACAGCATGTCAAGGTAAAATGTTCTAAAAGAGGAGTCTGAAATGATCAGAAAGATTTATAACTTATTGAATTTGTGGTTTCTCTGGGTAATTTCTGAATTTCAAATGCAAAATTGCTTGAGCCTGGTGTTACAGCTGATGTGTTCTGGATGGGGTTCTACCAACAGGCATTGGAGTCACTTGAGCTTGCACGAGAATAGAGGAAGATGAGGACTGGCATGCTAATAGGAAGGCTTAGCAGGGTCCTACTGGTATTCTGTACTTAGAAGCTGCCTACACAGGATTGCAGCTTCCATGTCTGTTGCGGAAACCGAGTGATTTTAAGGTGGTTTAGTGTCTCTCCTGCCCTCCAGTGGCAGGGAGCAGCCAGTACCTTTGGTACCTGCTGATTATCTTTACTCTATGGCCTTTTGATTTAAATGAGAACATCCTCTGCTTTGGATGTCCCACTTCAAGTGATCAGGTTTTAACTCTCATTGGAGGATCTTTGAAATAAAGCACTTTTTCCTCAGGAGGACAAAAGGAGTGTGCAAAGAAGGGCATGGCAAACCTTCTGCATACGACAGAGCGCTGTCTCTCCTCTCCTGGAGGGCAGTTACTGTTTCTTCTCGTGTTGGCCTCTTGCTCCAGGTTTGCTGCTGATGTAGCATGCTGCATCTTTCTTCACTGGTTACCCCCTGTCACAGGGGAGCAAAATGGATGTGGGCAAGCAGGGCTGCAGGCAGAGGAAACACAGTGCAAGACCTTACCTGTATTGCATTTCCTGAGCCCTGCACAATGCGGTGTTCTGTGAGTTAAGGTCTACCCTGCCATGTGTTTGTTTTAGTGTGTTTGGTTTCCATGTTTTGTCTGAATACGTGATGCGGTGAGCTTTGGGATTTAAATGTTATTTTAAAAGTGGTGCCCTCAGCCTTGCAGCTCTGAAGATTAGGCAATGCTGCTGTGCTCTGTTAAGGCATAGTGCTTTTGCTGTATTGCAGGGCTCTTAAGTAACCTCCGGAATGAGTGAGGAGGTATGGGATAAGTGACGGACCTGCTCTAGTGCCTCAGGCCTGTGGCTACTGCCAGACAGACTTGTTTGAACAAGGCAGGCATGGGTAGGAGCTGTGTCCATGTTTTGTCTTTCCTCTCAGCACTTTCTCTCTTTCACTCTTTGCCAATCACATATTAGCAGAGCTCTTGGGAGTGCTGTTGTGAGTAGTAATTTTTACAAAAGGCATTGCGATTTAAAAGCTAAAAGGCCTTGCGGAAAAATAGGACTTTACTGGGTTTTTTAATTGCTGAATACACTATGAGCATAACTTCTATGTTGTGAGCACTTATGTTTGTGGAAAACATACTCTTCTATGTAAATATCTGGATATTTAACTGGTATGTGTATCATGCGGGAGTGGGCTCTTATACCATCTACCTTTCCATGCATATGCCTAATCTGGATCCTACCTTGTCTAGGAGGAAATTCAATTAGTGTTGTTGATGCTGCTGTTACTGAAAATAGTGTTGTCCTTTTCACATTTGTCTGTTCAAATTGTTCCTTTTCACATTTTCCCCTCCTGCAGATAGATGTATGGTGGTATTAATTAGGAAAGCATGTCCAATACTGTTATTTCTGGCTATGGTGTTTAATTTAAAAAAAAAAAAATTACACTCTGTTTAAAGATCTGTAATTACACAGGTTAACATATGTTATGTCACATTAAAACCATTGTCTGAATTATGAGCAGTTCAGAACAAGCGCTCAGTAAAAGCTGCAGAAGCACTTTATTGGCTTGATTGATGTGATTGCTTTTGCCTTTCCAGAGTCCTGCAGCGAGGGATCTAGTTATGCTTCTTCCCACCTTTGTGAAACCAGGCTGCCTGCTTAGTGTAGTTAAGATTTGAGTAGTACCTGAGAGTAAAGAGTTTCTGTCTGGACCCAGATTAACTCAGGTCAAGGAGAAGAGTGGGCTGGGATCATGCGTTGGAGGTTTCAACTGACAGTTGCTTTATTTTGCTCTGCTCAAGGATTAATGTCAGGGAGTTGACTTAATGCATATATCCATGGATTAAATGTGTTATCCATGTTCCAGTAGGGTTGCTTCTCCATGGGAAGAGCAGCAAGCTGTTTGCTGGCTGTCCAAATATGGAAACAGAGAGCTGGTCCTTGGAAGGATTTGGAAGATGTCTGGGGAAATGCCACAGTATGCCAGGGATAAGCTGATGGCAGCCGGGGCCTGTCCTTTACCGAGAGGTGGCAGCTCGTAGTCACAAAAGAGCATCTCTTGGATAGCCCTGCCATCGCCTTGCTTTTACAGCAATGCGGGCAGCATAGGTCTTTTCGTTCCCATTGTGTGTACAGGGCACAGTAAATTTAAGGTAAGAATTTATAAGCATCGAGACCTATGTGAATTGGAAAAGTACAGAAAGTGTGGCAGTGGGATGAAGTTGCACAACAAAGGGTTTTCTTTGCAGTACTGCTTGTGGCATATTGTAAGATCTCCACTGAATCTGCAAAGAATTTTGCTTTAAAACAATTTTTGGAGTTTAATTCAAAGCGTATGAACAGGGCAAGGTCAACCACATACCAGGTCACTAAAATCCTCAAATGGAGCTAGTAGTGCAAAAAATACTCCCTTCTTGCATGTCTACAAACACATTGATGCTTATGTTGTTCTTTGATAAACTATTTATATGATGAAATACTTGTTTAACTTATCTCCATCCACTGTTGGTAGAACTGCTCTCTGATTTCCAGTAAGACAGGATTGCTTTGTATTTCAAACTGGAAAGAAAAGCTTTATTTCTGCTATAAAAGTTGAAACTCCTTAATCTTTAATTTTTCTCTAAGCACGTTGCATGCAAGTTGTTTGCTCAGATGTATGGAATGTGAATGAAAACTGATAGATTACCATGTCGTCTTTTTTCACACCCTCCTTTCTATCACCCCTTATTCTTTACCTCTAAGTACTTTTATATCCGATGGCTTTTTTCAGTTCAGCATGTTTCCTGCTCAGAGCACTTCTGCCATGAGGACTGTCTTGGCTTTTTTTTTTTTGCAGTTGTTACATTTATCTAACTACAAGTCCATTCGTGCATTTTGAGAAGGATCTGGCATCTTTTTTCATAACAATTAGACTTGAAATAGTCTGGGGAGGAATGCTTAGGGCAAAACTTGTGTGGTGTTGGACCCTGAATTCTAAGCTGCCTTGCAAAAATTTTAAATCTATGCTCTTAGGACATAAACAGTGTTTAGCTCTGACTAAGCCAGAGATGTATTTAGGAGCTTGGGGAAGGTTTTGTAGTTTGTGAGCTACCTTAGTTGGGATGGTGACGTGTGGTGTCCTGGAATGTGTATTTATTATAGGACTTAGCTGGTTATTTAACTGGATCTTTTGCCACAGGAGAGCTGAGTTTGAGTTCCGCCTAATTGCGGGCAAGGTGATAGTTCAGGAATTGGCTTGAAGAGAGTTCATGTAATTATATGCATGTCACCTTCCTCAGGCTTGTGCTTGCTTTTCTGAGTCTTGGCAAGAAATGGATATTGAGATCTTCTAACAGTAGTACTTTGAGCTTTTAGGATGAAAAAGCTTGATTGAGGTGACTTACAGGGGGAGTGGAATTGAGGGGCTTCATTCTAGCTTCTGCTTAAGTTATGCTAATCACAGATGCTCTGTTGAGTCAGCATTGTCCAGTTTGACAAGACTAGCTCTGATATCCCAAGTGTAGTGGGAAAAGACTCGGACGCTGCAATGAGGATATCGATATGTGTTGATGTGCCTTTTGTACTGTGAATCTGTGGCACCGTTTTGTAGCTGGAGTCGGTGCACCTCCCTTCTCTGAAACAGAATCAGAGACACACATTAATTGTAGCAAACAGTTTACAAGCAAAAAGCTTTTCTGTTAAGTGGCTATGAAAGGATCTCTTCCAGAGCTGGTGGGGAGCATTCTAACTGCGGGGAGGCCATTGAGAGCCCTGGGTAGTGGCCTTGGCTTCTCTCTTTATGACTTTGACTAAATAATATGCACTTCTGTATCTCAGAAGTGAATGTAGGTGTATACCCACATTGCTGCATAGATTAGATAAGTTCACAGTGATATTTGAAGCAAAGGCTCTAGCTTGGGCTGGTATTTTAGTGATTTTTCTCCCACTGGGAGAGCAGTAAATAGTCTTAGATTGTAAAGATGGGACTAGAAATTGAGGTCACAGTATAACATGCAAGACTTCTTTTTTTTACCTTGTTTACTTTATGCCAGGCTAAGTATTTCATAGCAAAAGTAATTTTTTTATGCAGTTTGTGAAATAAATAATAGAGAGATCCTGTTAAAAATGCATTGGCTGGCTTCCTTATTTTAATATTAATAAGGCAGGTTGCTACAATAAAATTAGCTCTGCATGGTGTTTGTCACTGTACTGCCAGAGCAATCGAGTCTAATGCCATTCCTTCCTGAAATGAATCCCCAGGAGAGCAGTAGTTGTGCTGTTCTGAAACCTCTAACCAAGGAAGCTGGAGTTGAACTGTAAATTATGGAAAATGCAGATTTTAATCTGGGAATCCCAAGTCTGTCTTTGGCCTTGAAGTTTTCTGGCTGCTTATGTGAAGTATTGTAATGTTGTTTACAGATGTGTCTTCTCTGCTGTAGTGACTAACATCCAATTGCTTGGCTCATCATGTTTATGGACAACTTGGTAATCATATCTGTATGGTTTTGTACTCCAGAAACCTCTCCTGGTGGGGGCAAGACAATCTGAACCATGAAGGTACTTAGCTAGGACCACAGTGCCCTAGGACACAGTGCCTTTTGATTTAGGGGCACGGGGCTGAAGGTGTCTGAGGAAAGAGTAACATTGCAGCTGGCACAAAGGAGATACTGGTGTTTTGTTTTTTGTTTTTTTTTTTTTAAAGATGAATCTGTGCCTTTAAAAGGAAAAGCCCTTTACCAACCCTGTGTGCCTGTGATTTATAACATGCATTTATCTGAGCCACAGAGCAAAGGGAAAAAAACTGTAATCTTGATACATTTTGTTATGTGACCAGAACAGCATTTTTGTGCTTATAAATAATATGAATGCTTATTGTATTAGAGGCCCTGTCAACTGAGGTGATGTTTAGGTTAAAACAAACATTAGGGGGTCCTTTGATCATGGCTATAGATACACTTCTGCTGAAATCTGCATTGAAGGCAAGATTAAACTTGCTTCGTTTTCCAATTTGCATTTTTAGTTTAGGATCCAAATTGGAATTACGTTCAAGCTTTGCCTGCCAACTGAATCTTTGTAAGATTTTATTGAACATGGAAGTCTGTGAAGCAGGGAAGCACATATGTTTAAATACCATAAAGGTCTATGGGTCCAAATATCTACTTCAGTGTTTTCTTGAAACAGTCATGTTCCAAGTAGGCTTTTTAAATTTCCACTTTAAAGAGATGTCTTGAGAGTCTAACAACTGGCAGACACTTTCTTAGTTGGTGAACACCTGTTCTGATTAACCAGGCCCTCACAGTTCTGTGTCATTTCTACTTCTTATGATATGCTGTAGTAAAAAACTTGGAATTATATGTGTTTGTTGCATGTACTTTCTATAGACTGGATGAAGTTGACAGTTCAGCCTTACTTTAAGTGATGTTACTGGCATCAAAACAACCCATGTCTTCCTTCCCCTTTTAATTTGCAATCTGCAGGAGTCTTAGCTGAAAATGGAGAGAAATCTGTTTGTAAATGTGAATGATCTCTTTGTGCAAGAGGCTAGGGGAGGTGGAATTCCCCCCATGTTCCTTGTGAAAGAGATACGCCAGAAACGTCTTGCTTTCTCTATGCCGTTGGCCAAGCAGAAGTTTCATCCAGAAGATGAAGGTGGTTGGGTTTTGTTTTGTTTTTTCTGCATCAGAAGGAAAGTGGGACAAGATGAGCAAAAGGAAACTGCTTCTTCCTTCTTCCTTCCAAATTACTCTAGAGAAACGCAAAATAAGGCAAGACAGGTGGTGCAACTGTAGCTGGAAGTGCCTCTGTGGAGTCCTGGCTAATGTCATCTGGATGATTGTTTCTTTTCCTCTATCCTGCAAGAGGGGAAATATTGGATGGAGAAAAGGAAATAGCTGGGTAAGCACAAGCCCACAGTGCGGTCCCTATATAAGGCATTGATTTACAAAATTGGGTCACCAACTACAGCCTGCAGCACTTTTGAGAGATACTGGAGGAGCTAAATCTGGTTTTTTATGTTCTTTGACTTATTAGAATCTAGTCAAAATGTGATTTTCCCCCCCCCGCCCCATCTGGATAAAGAACATGCTTGCTGTCTCAGGAACACTGTGTCTTCCTGGGTACGGAAATTGAAAAATGGGAGAGAAGACAGCACACCATGTCATAGCTGAGAAGCTGATATTTATTCCAGACTTCAGTACTTGTTTAGGCTCTTCCCAGTCCTGTATATTAAAAGATTACAATTACTCTCTACTGCTGGAATTTACTACTTTTGCGGGGGGGGATATTTTTTCCTCGTTGGCCTATTTGCCTTTTATGTTCTTCACTACTGAATGATTTGAAAGTGTTGAAGCTAACTTTAAACATTTTGATATTCTTTCCTGATTTTAGTGTGAAGATGATCTGCCTAACAGCCAGAAAGGTACAACTGAAATAGTGCCTGAATATGGGCTAGAAGACAGAGTAGATGTTCGATACCTTCAGTGGTTAAATGGGAGGCTGAGGTTCCAGTGGCGGAGTTTGCACGCTCAGCACCAAGAGCATTGCAAACTTTTGCACAAGGTAAATGGTTCTTCTAACTCACTATGGCATTGTTTATTATTTAAAAGCCTTGTCAGCTAGTGCTAAATGTACAAATTATTCTTGTTTGCTAGTTCTGCATTTTCTGTAGATACGAGTGAATTACTTTAAATATGAATACCCCCACCTTTCCCCAGTGGGGCAGAACCATGAAAAAATGAAGCGTATACAGTGCTTGCAAGGTTATAATTGTTCTAGAAAAGTCTGTTGCAGACTGGCACATTAGTCACTTCTGCAACCATAGGCTGTCTCCATTTTTGTTCTCAGAAAATGCCTGGTAGAAGCAAGACAGAGCATTCTGGTCCCGCAGACAAGTAGTAGTGATTCAGAACTATAAAGTCATCAGAAACATGAATTCAAAATATTGAGCACAGATGTGGAAAGTAATAGCAGCGAAATAAAATGCAGTTTCCCTTTCTGAAGTACTAGGGAGCATCTGAGCAGAACCCAAAATCTGCCTGCTTTTAAATCAGGAATCAATAGTGGTCTCTACATTGCTAAGATTCCATTTCTGTTCCCATTTTTGAATAACGTTTATATGCCTGTCTGAAAATCACAGACATCTGGGAGCATCGTGTTTGCTTAGGATGGAAACGGCCTGCAGTCCCAAAGTTGACAGTGATCGTTACTGCAGAGAAGAAGTTAAAAAAAAAAGTGTTCTAAAGATAGCCCTAAAAGTTATTCAGTAATATTTTCTCTAGGCGCCCTTTCTCCATCCACATCTCTTCAGGTAACTTATGTGGAGCCACATGGTATTGTAGCCAGAACTTTCACAGAAGACCTTTTTGAGACTAAGAACAGTTTTGAGAAATTTCTCCTCAAACAACAATATTTATCAGAAAGTTGTCAGAATTGGAACAAGAGGGTTTTGAATGAAAATGCCTTCTTGGTTTTAATCCTGTGTCTGACAGAGCAATGCTGAAAACTATAATGAGGTTACATTTTGTTCTTCACATGAATTGATTGCTAGGGAAGATGTCTGATTGACAGCCCTAGGGGAAGATCAGGTGCTGTGTGTGCGGCATCTAAAATAACCTTTAGCTTCTCATTGCCCACTGTGAATGTGCTTTCGTGATCTGTGAATGAAGATAGCAATTCACCATAAGTGCAGGTGCAGTCCTCGGCTTTTGCACTGATTGCAGACAGTGATGCTATTGGGAGAGGTGGCTTAGTGATGGAAAACTCAGATGAAATGATTGGCATCTTCTCCCCTTGATAAGCTACCTCTATTTAAGGTGTGCAAATACCTCTGCAACTCATCATCAGTACTCTGATTTATGTAGTACTTGGCAGTAACAAATCATTAGGCAACTTCAATACCTCAGCTTGCAGTTAATGAGACCAAGGAAGAATTAAGAGCAGGTCGAACCTGGGGACTCGAGTACAAACAGAGATACTCTCAACGGTCCAGATCAGGCACTGCGATGATGAAGACATGTGCTGATTGGGCAATTGCTAAACTTGTCGACAAGGAAAGTGATGACCTCCTATAGGGATTGTACTTTGAAATACACTTGGGCTTTTTTCCCTGTGGCTATCCGAGGAAAAATGTTTGCTAAAGTTAGGGCTGTTGCAGTCAGACAAATATGAGACAGGTTAGTTATGCTGCAGTTCCCTGGACCAGGATTTCCAGAATCTGGAAGAATAATCAGGAGGGAGAATGTTACTCTGTTCATCTGTTTCCAAAGCTGCCATTACTGCCTTCTCCAGCAGTCATCATTGGACTAAATTGAAAGCAATAAGTGGTGCTGGTGGTGATTATTATGATCAGACAATGTTCTGCGGTGTATGTAGAGGACTGCCATCACGGACGTATATGTAGGAGGATAGATTGGAGTCAAGCTCCTCCATATGTGATCACACACTGATATTACCTGTGCTCAAATATGTATGTGCAACTGTGGGAGTTCTTTTCAGAGCTGTAGTAAAGTGCAGTGCTCTGATCTATATTTTAGCCTGAATTAAAAGCAGGAACATTGAAAGGTAAAAGTGACTTTGGAAGGGACTTCATTACAGCAGCACATGAATGTTAACATTTATGGTAATATAAAATATAACTAACATACACAATTTAACAGCTGCATAAACAGTAATTGATATTTCCTGACTCTCTATAGAGAAATTGTCTGTGCTACTGCATTGATTTTAAAACTTTTAAATTAGCCTGTGTTGGAAGACTCATCTGACCCAATATGACCTCTATATGAGCTGCTGCTTTTCTCATATAAACCACAAACACAGTATGCAGAAGGCTAATGAGTGTTATGTTTTTTAATTATGCTGACAGATTTACAGAGGGCTTTCTCTACAAAATTATAATTATGGCTTTTACTTGCTCTGTTTAATAACTTAACAGGTTATGTATCTCAACTGTGGAACAGTCTTATTTACTACTGATCACGAGCTATAATTTTTTGCCAAGTAGTGGCGACACTTCCACAGATTTAATTTTGTGACTCACACAGGCTCTAAAATACCATATTCTCTATTTGAGGCTTTCTGAGGAAAACACATTACACTTGGAAAATATGTTCTTACTCAGGAGATGACTACTTTTCCACTCTGTATTTTTTTAGTATGGATATTGCTACTGGCAGTAAGAATTGTACATAGATACTCCAGCAAGAGGCTACCAAGGTAGTCGAGGACTAGCTAAGTTGGACATGACCTCCAAGAAGAGTTTGAGGGAGTTGGGCTTGTTTGCTCTGATGGAGAGGAGGCTGAGGGAGAGGTCACCTAATAACTATTTGATGGGTAGTTACAAAGATGGATCCATGGTCTTCTCAGCTGTACCGGAAGACAAAGGGGAAGGGACCACTGATTATAGCTTGGCAGGGTCAGGCATATTAGAAAAAGCTTCTCTGGGATGATGGGCAATGCAGGAGCAGGTCACCAGAGATGCTGAACGGCCTCTGATCCTCAGAGGTTTCCAAGACTCATGTACACAAAGCCACAAACTGGTGTTGGAGATAGTCCTTGTTAGAGTAGGAGGTAGGACTAAAGACCTCCAAAGGTCTTTTCCATTTCTGTGATTCTGTGAAAAAATTCTTGGGTGATCAGAGACATGTACTTTCACGTTAGAAGTGATGACTCGTGTCTTAGTGAAATAGTACTGTACTGCCTGAAGAAAGGGTAAAGGAGCAGTAGGAGGGAAATATGAGGGGGAAACAGGCAAAAAATAAATGGCTGTTCTTTCTCTAAAGTACACAAATGATAACTGAAACAGATTGCTGGGGCCTCTATCTGCTCTGTTCTGCCCACAGCCATGTAAGTTTGATGGTATGAAGTTCTGTAGTAACCAGTATAGGTTACTAAAGACAGAAGCCTTCCTGGAGCTACAGCCAGTCATGTGTTGGGAGTTGCTTGTTAAGTGATCTGACTGGCTGTTCCTCTTTGCTAGCTCTTCTGATGAGCTGCTCTTCAGTGACTTCAGCTCCCAGAAGGCGTGTTGAAGCTTACAGACTCGCACATGTCCTGCTGTAGGAGGAAGACTTCCTCAGGGAAATCTTAACCTCTCTGTTGCTGAGAAATTTTGCAGCCTGAGGCTATGAGCTGTTAAATAACATTAGAATGGTTTCTAAACATGGTCAGGTTGGCCTGCTTTGGAAGTATAATGTAGTAATACCATTATAATTCCCTCAAAATTCTCAGTGGTACATGTTTACCTGATACACGTTCAAATATATGGAAGCATGAAGGATAAATTACTGTGTTAAAGCATGCCTCTTGGTTCCTTCTACTCTGTGACTTCCTCTGTGTGTCAAGTGCCAGAGGAATAGCTATCTGCATGGATTTTGATCCCTCTTGAATTCTTAGAGTAGAACAGATGTTTTTAGGTAGGCTTTGAATTACCACCTTCCCTTAAAAAATGTGAATGAGAAGCCTTAGGTAGTTTCAGAAAAACAGGTAAGAACCTGTGTAGTTTAAAACTGGCATTGTTTTTTGGGTCTGTTAAATTCACTATGCCACAATCAGCACGTGAAAAGAAATAGTGGAACAAGTGAGTTTCTGCAAAAGTGATGGATTTCCTGTGGGTATTTTCAGCTATCTTCCATCCGCTAAAGACTAGGACAAAAATCACACCTAAAATGGGAAGATTAGATGGGGTTCAGAGGTGAATTTTGCTAAGCAGGTGAACATCTGATTGTGGACTATGGATACAAGTTAGGAGAAATAAAATTATGTTAAATGGCATTCTTGATGATAGAAGAGTTAACATAATTGGCAGTATCAGATCATGGTAAAATGACAATAATGGTTGTAATATGCTTGGAAACTGTATGAGCAAGAATGGTATTCTGTCAGTAAGAATGCAGAGCAGCCCTGGGAAATACCTTCTATGAACAGAGTACTTTCTTGTGCCTCCTCATCTAAGATAATATAAAAAAAGCTGTATTACAGTGGATCAATTGCATGTATATATCTGATGTTGTAGTAAGAGAGTAAAGGGACAAGGACAAAGTCTTGATCTCTGAAGAACAGAGGGCAGAGAGTGGTGCTGGGTGATTACCTCATTGTCAGTAATTTATGAGTGAGCTAAACTGCAATTGTTAGATGCATCTGCATCTTGGCATGAAGAATCTACTGTGTTATTCTGTAAATTACTACATTAGTTAATTGTATCTTTTTTTGTCTTGAGATATTTGGTTTGAAAATCTTTTTTTTTTTTTTTCTTTCCTGAAGTGAATTTGCCATCAGATCTCAACAGCACATTCTTTAATGCAGTAGAAGTTTTTCCTCTCATGGAAGTGTGTGTGAACTATGAACAAGCCCCCTTTTCATCTTCTCTTAGGTGAATTAGACAAGCTGGTCTCCCTGCAGGGTACCTAAGCTCAAGGGCGTTTAGGAATTGGTACTGGAAACTCCCCAGAAGTGGTGCTCAGTGGGGGGCTGTGCCTGTACTCTCATGCAAGGGTTAGTGTAGGATTAAATCAGACCTGCCTCCTCCTCAGTCCATGCCAGTGCCACACAGCAACAGCTATGTGTTCTCTGTATTTCACACTCTTTTACCTTGTTACTGTTTCCCTCTTTAGGCCTTGTTTCATCTTCAGTATGTTGTGGTTATCAATAACAGATTATAAAAATACTGGGTTATTTCAGTATCCATCTAGTCTGGTCGCAGGGGAACACCTTATTCCTCTGTTGTGACAGCTTTAGATTATTTGTTTTGGCCTTTAAGCAGTGATGCTGTTGCAACATACTTTTGAAGAGGGACTGAAATTAATTCCTAGTGCTGAAGGCCCAAAGGTTTGGCAGCCGGAGTTACGCAAGAATGCAGCAGGGAGAGGAGTGGCAAGTAGAAAGGAAGAACATTGTGTGGGGAGGTGCTCTTTTATTTTTAAACTCGCATAGCTCTGCACATGTGACAGATGGTTGTCACCAGAAGTGAGTTTTGGGAAAGGAACGCTAAAATATTCTGAAGTTTCAGGGAAGGGTTGATAATTACCCAGTGCCTGTCAACTTTAAAATAGTTGTCAATACCCAAGTGTATGATAAAGTTCATATTAGAATACAGGACGAAAAGCAGGAAACATTCTCTGTCTTCTGGCAGAAATATTAATGAAATATGAGCGATTGTCTGACAAATGTGGACTGCTATCTTGTTTGGCAGCTGCAGTTATTACAGTAACAAAGGGATCAGCTCTGAATAGGAGGAATTGCTTTTTATTGTTCCCTTGACTAACTTGGGAAGCTTCTTCGTCAAGTAATTGATGATACCATCACCAGCACAGCTGGGACAAGTTCCCAGTAAGCGAAAGCCAACAATATATAGCAGCAAAAGAGAAACTTACTGTAACTAGGTAGCATTTTCTACTTTAAAGGAAGAAATACAAAATTATGCTGAGAGTATCCTTTACCTCTGTTAAGACTTTTGCTTTCTGTTTTCTCCTTTCATGCTGTGCACAAGTGTGTGTGGTGTAAGGAAGGAGACTTTAGGATGAAAAGAGAAATCTTTCAGTTTCACTGTGGCGGCAGCAGTAGCAATTTCTGCATGTGGTTCTGGTAGCAATACCACATGGACCAATTTGTGAGATGATTGTGGTGCATGATCATCATTTCCTGCAGGCTGTCTTAAAAAGGTCTGTTGTATTGGTGGTAGTAGTTACATTTGTACTTGTCCGTTGGGAATGGGCTTGTGACCACTGGTGTCACGTCACCATTCCAATCCATACAGCCGTTAGATGGTAGCTAATGATGTTGTTAATGATCTGGTCCTTGAACTGACAAATACCTTTTAATTTAATCTATTCCAGATCCATTTATTCACTAGCGGCTCCCATATGGACCAGATCCTTGGACATTTTTCTGTCACAGAAACAGATCTCATTAGACAACCGGAGAACTACAAGCAGGTAATCCTTTTCCTGTAATTGTTGGATGCTTTACACAAACATTGTTCAGCAGAAGACTGCACTCCTTGCAACATGTTTTTAACTTGGTTTCCAACCAAAACAAGGGCTTATTTATTGAATTGTCAGTTTCCTCATGTATAAATTGTATTCACCAAACAGTTTCTTCCAGTTTGACAGAACATAGACACAAGGATATTATGCTAAGCTTTATAAAAACTGGTAGACAGGAAGTGGGGAGAGACGTGACTGGAAGTTGCACTGAAGAAAGGTTTGTAGAATTACACCTAGATCAGTTGGCTGACTGCTGTTGTATACTACCAGTAACCACATCTGGGCCAGCCAGGCAGAGTGTCTGCCTGTGTCCTTGCCAGAGCGGGTTGTCATGGAGAACATGGAGAGACCTGTTTTTATCTCTCCAGGAGAGCCAAAGCATATCTGACACTAGCATTCATTAGTTTCAGAAATTATACAAGTTGACTGCCTTTTTGGATGGTAGTAAGGGGCTTTATTTTGAGAAATATTTTAGAAGCACAGGATGGCTGAGGTTGGAAGGGACCTCTGGAGATCAACCTGGTCCAACCCCCTGCTCAAGCAGAGTCAGTCAAGCAGGCTGCCCATGACCATGTCCAGATGCCTTTTGATACCTCCAAGGATGGAGACTCCACAGCTTCTCTGGGTGACCTGCTCTGTGCTTGGTCATCCTCACAGTAAAAAGTGTTTCCTTATGTGTTCAGACAGAACCTCCTAGGACAACATCATTTTTCTTAGTGTACTGTTTTACCCTCAAGTATGTATTTGTGCTGCTCTGAAATACTCAATTATCATAGATGTTTCAGTTTATTATTTGAAGTTGCACAATTCACCTGTTTTAATACAATATAATACATTTATTTTACAAATCAGTTTGTAAAAGTCCATTCTATGTGAAAACAAAACAAGATTGAAATTTTAAGCTCAGCCCTAACAAGATCGGTATTTGGCAAACTTCTAGCAGTCTGTCCAGATCTGTTTACTCAGAGAAGATACTCTTTCTGCTGCTACCTTAAGAACAGAAATGGGCATTGTAAATACCACAGACAAAGAAATTCAGAAAAGTAGACTTGAAGATAGGAGATGGTCTTATGTTCAAACCTCCTAAAGTGCACAATAATCTTTCATTGCTGAGTGTTCCTTAAATGAATGATTTGTATCCAGCCTCTTGATAAGGTCCAGCTGTTAAGAACACTTTCCTGGAAAGTTACTGTTTTTTCTAGAGCAAATGGCTAAGTCACCTTGAGATATCTTTTTCATATCTGCTTCATAGTCCCCCTCCTGTGGTTTGCTCAGCAACTTAGAACACACAGCAGCACAGTCCTCTGAAGCCTATACTTTATAGCCTTCCAGAGCTTAGCAAATGTCCAGAAAGGTCTGGTGGGTTGGTACTAGAAACTTCCAGGCTTGTGTAGAAGGACTTTGCAGCTACCTTTTCCCAAAGCCTTGCCCTGAATATGTCACTGATCTGATACAGTGAAGCATAATGATACTCTAATAAGGCCTATTTGGTTTTGACCATGCTGTTAATGCATCATAGAATCATGGAATGGTTTGGGTTGGAAGGGACCTTAAAGATAGTCTAGTTCCAACCCCGCTGCCATGGGCAGGGACACCCTCCACTAGACCAGCTCGCCCAAAGCCCCATCCAACCTGGCCTTGAACACTTCCAGGGAGGGGTATCCGCAGCTTATCTGGGCAACCTGTTTCAGTGCCTCACCACCTTCATTCCAGGAGTTTTCTTTCTTGCATGCTGCTCCCTTTCCTGGACGTCTGCTTCAGGTGTGCTGTTCAGTGGAGGATTAGGATAAAATGGAAAGAATCTTTTTTTGTATTTTAAACATTGTGGTTAGGTAAAGTACTATAGTCAAGAAGGTTTAGCGGGCAGCTATGTTGCTTGGTTAAAATCTGTGGGGTCTTCATTCCACCCTCTGACGTGCAGAGTGTTCCAAGAGAAACATGCTGGTGGTCACTTTCTCAGGAGAAGTGCCTCAGTCAGTGGTGCTGTTTACGGAGCTGTTTGCCTGTGAGGCCGTGCTAGAGCATGCAAATACATGAAACAAGGGACCTCCCACCCCTTCAAAACCAGGGTCATGACTGAAAGGGACAGAGGCAGGGTGGCAGAAGATGTTTTCTTCAGATAAACTATGAGTGGTCACAGTCTCCATCTGGATTTTCTGGGCTCTAACAGGTACAATCCCAAACAGACTCCAGCTCCAGTGCTCGTATATTAGAAATTCTTATGTCACTTACTGCTCGGACTAGTCCAAAATTAGAATTGTTTGTCAGCATAATCAGCTGTGAAATTCTTAACCTCTTGAAGATCTCAAACCCATTCAAGAAAAGAGGTTCCTCTAAGCTGCTCTTCTGTGCCTGATTCTAAAATAAGCAGGAAAAATTGCAGGAAATCATCACAATGCTTCACTATACATGTTTTCGAGAGACTTAAAAGTCTTATTGTCATCATTTGAGCAAAATTTGTCATTTTTGTCTCCCTTTACCCTTATTTCCCCAAAACAGCTTCCAGAAGTCATATGCTCAGTATGTATGAAGAGCCCAATATAACAAGGTGGTATGAACTTGAAAAGGCAAGGCTATTTCAAATGTCAGTTTTCCAGATGGATATAATACTCAATATGCAAAGTGATGCTTCTTTGGAAAATGTAATAAAAAGCCTCTAATTTTCAAATACCTTGATAAGATTAAGTAAATTATGCATATTTGAATAGCTTGGTTCTCAAATATTGTTGCAGATGGCACCACTCTGCCAAATGTTTTTTCCAAAACCTGTGAAATAATTTTTTCTCTTTAAGTAATGTGACATTTCTGTTAATGTTACCTCAAATAACAACCTGCTGTATGGATCAATAAAAAGAGCAACCATGTCAATATGTCTTACTGTAATGCATCCTTGTTGGTGGATAGCATTATGAATTCCTTCTCGTGTTAGGCATCCTTCAAAGGGTAGAAATGCAAAATGGATTGAAGTGTCAAAAATAATCACGGAAAGGACATTGGGCTGGTTTTATTGAGGCATAGAGTTTATTTTCATCAAAAATACCCCAAGAGATAAGTTGCTCTGTCCTGTAATAAAACAAGATATGTTTAGTCTGACAGGAAAAGTGTGATAGGATACAGATAGCTGTGAAGTTAAACTTTAGTTTATGAAATGGAAAAGTCATGCTGCCCCTTTATTATAGAAGTTGCACATTAACTTGTTTAAAATGTTCTTCTTGTGGATTTCTGACTATAAAACTTTAGTGTGCTTTTATGTACAGGGATTTTACTGGACATTATTATTCTTTTATCATCATAAATGTCTTTGTCAGATTCATAGAGCTGGAAGTTTTCCAAGCGTAATAGGTTTAATTATGTTTTTCTCTAGTGAGACATGATCAAAATTCCAACTTTCCCTGCAGTTTGGCTTGGCTGCAGTTATATATATATATATGTGTGTGTGTGGCTGTGAGACGCAGGTCACCACTGTGTTTAGTTCCTGTGCTGCCCTAGGGTGTCAGTGAAGGGGAGGTGATGTTATTTCAGCTGATGTTCAATTTCCAGTTGAAGTACGTATGCATGTCCATTTTTTCCCAGGATGCTGTTGTGACTTTTTGAACACTCTGGCTTGCAGAGTGGTGCGTGAGAAAGGTATTGGTGGTCATTTTCTCAGCAGAAGTGCCCCAAGTCAGTAGTGATGGTTATGGAGCTGGTTGTCTGCGAGGCTGTGCTAGAGCACCCAAATCAGGGACAATTACAGTGCGGCAGCGTGCAACAGCTTGTGCATAGCTAGGAACCCTGGATGTTCATTGTGTCTTGTCTTTAAGAACCTCTTGCCTGTATCGCTTAGAGTATGCTAGAACATGATCTAGCACACCTTCAATGTCTTTGTGCTTTGGTACATTTTCCAAGCTGTACTGGTAGTGCTGTGCTTTTAAACAATTTCCCAGTGTGACTGAGGGGCTGCTGTTATTTGGCAGCCTGGAGTATCTCAGGGCAGAAATAGAATTCTGGTCTCTGGTGTTGTGGCTGAAATAGTTTGGAAGCATACTGGGGAAAGCATGCAGAGGATGTGGCTGAGGATAGGCAACATCTACCCCAAACTCTCCAGGGCAGTATTGTATAGCTGAGAGTCGCATTCCTCTTGCAACTGTGAACACAGTGATTGTGATGCAGGAGCGATTGGGTAGTTTTTAATTGTGAACATAATAAAATCCCATTCTTGTATATGAAGCTCATTTACCTTAATTCTGCATTGCAGCATCACCAGTTCTGATGTTTTACCCTGAGCTTGAAAAATGTATGTTGTACTTCAGAGTCATTAAATTAACTTTCTCATCAAATTGTTACCATATAGAGATCAATGAACTCTGAAGCAAAGCAGCCTAGTCCTTCAGTTTTCCTGTCTCTTCTTATACTGCTTTTTATGCAGAATTCAATCTTGCAGGTTTTGTGCTTAGCAGAGATTAAAAGTTGTAGTCAGAACTCGGGTCATTGGTACAATGCTGGCAGTGCTGAAGTGATCATTGAAATTGTAATGAGTAAAGATGACACCTTTAAATGCCAGTAGATCAATTTACTGAGTGTGACAGCAAATAAATAATGCAGCTGTCTGCCAGATAGACATGCAGAGGAATTCATAGAACTTGGGTGTGAATAGCTAATAATTTTTTTCAGAATTTTGTGAAAAATATTTATACTTGTTGCTCATTAACACATTTTAAAGGAAATTTCTTTGGCTTAAGGATCTAAGGTGCTTGGTAGCAAGTAAATAAGAGTATATAAATAGTCTGTCTGACTTTGCATACATTATGTATGGTCAATTCCACGTCCATAAAAAATTCAGGAGAGCTTTAGCTCTCCAAGCAGCAGGGATTGGGTGGGATAGGATGGTAGGGGCATAGCATCGATCTGCTTTCTTGGCTGTTCATGTATCAGGGAAGGAAGCCAGTGTACAGTATGCGTATTGCTTCCTTCAGTCAGAAGGGATTCCATAATGTCTTATTGGGACATTCAAGGGGTAAATGATCAAGTTGAAATATAAGTTGATTGTGGATCCTAAATCTCGTGGCAATTTCCATTTAAAACATCTGTCCCAGATGGCTGTCACAGATGGGTGACAGAACAGGTTTATTCTCTGTGAGTAATATCCTATGATTTGAATTGATGCAAAGGACTGAAGACCTTTGGTTCTTTTTAGAACAAGTATGTTCAGTTTGGGAGCATTAGGAACTGATAGGCTTTGAATTTTCAAAAATGTTGAACATGCATTTACTAGTTACTTTGCATGAAATTTGAGTCTTCAGTTTGCATCGAGTACACGCACGTGTGGGCTTGTACACTTCTTGCATAAAGTCCTCCTGATCTGCTGAAGTATTTTATCTGCGTAGGCCTATTAAACAGTAAGAACAACCAGTATATTCAGTGCACAAACACCATGTGAGAGTTTTTGGTCCCTTTCCGTCCGAGTGCCAGCACCACCTCCTGCAACGTATGGGAGGGCAGAGCAGCAAATGTGAAGTCTGTTATCCAGTACAAGTTATTCAGCCAGTTACTGAATAATTACTATGTTATTGCATTATCTCAGAAATGCATCCTAAGTTGTTGACCTCCTTGGATGAAAATGGAATAACTATGGCAGGATAATTCCAGCTGCTGTGTGCCAGGCTATATTTGGCGTCCTTGTGCTGGTTGTTTGGGACTTCATGGAATATTCCTGGTGGTGACAGACGGTGCAGGCAGGCGCAAAATGAAAATAAACAGTTAAAACCCTGCTGCTAAGCTTGACACCATGTCACATTACTGATTTGACACAGACCTGTGCTAGTATCTAGTTTTTCTATAATCAACCCTGTTACGGTCTTGTATGGTAGGGGTTAAGGATATGTAACCTTATTTGAATTTCAAAGAGCATGCTAGGGGACCATCTGATATTTTATGATGTCCTTCCATCTGTTGTACAAGAAGCAGTCGAACCAACACATTTCTCAGAGTGTAGATGCTGATGGAGAAAAAAAAAATAAAATCCCATCCATAGCTATAGTCCATGATGCTGCTGCATAGAAGATTAATCCAGGAAGCAAAGGCTTGTACTGCATGCAAATTCCAGAAAAAAGATTTGTTCTTGTCTAAAAAAAGTGACCTTGAGCTTCAAGGACAAGCTGCCTTCATTGGTATAAATTGTCGTAGATTCATTATCTTCTGTGATGCTCTGGCAACTAATTCTATTTGATCTGGCCCTCAGCTTTTTATATGTTCATTGCTTCATTCCCTTGGTAAAAGCCATAGTTCTGTCACTTCTGTCATGGAATGGGATCAATTTCTCATGTTGTAACTACTACTCTAACTAAGGACAGCTTTGCCTATTTGTCATCATGTTTCAGTTTTTTGAAAGGAAAAAAGTACTTGAAATTTCTCAAGTGGACCCTGCATAAAAATTTAATACAGCATAAAGTTCAAGAGTAATTACATCATGGCTTGTGAGTATACATGAAAATGTGGGGGGTTTGTTTTGTTTTGTTTTTTTTCTGTGCACATTCTGTCTGAAATCCATCCTTGGCCAGTCTTCATGGAGATTCGTTTTACTCAGTGTTATGCCAGGCTCTGTGTGAGCTCTTCACAGAAAGATTGTAACACAAACCAATTTTCAAGGTAGGGTGAGACCGTGCTGCTGTGAATGAGATCAAAAAGGTGGAGAACAATCTTACCCAAAGGAATACAAATGTCTGTGACACAGTTCTTGGCCGTCTCTTCTGCCCTATTACTCCAAGCCCCAAAGGATCTAAACACAATGAGATTTTAGACTTACTGTACACTCTGCCAGAATAAACTCAGTTTGAATCAGTAGTGATTTCTGACCATTTACTAAATCTGCTTACAGGTATTCAGATAACCAGAATCTTTGGATTCTGGCATTGTTGCATTTTCAGAACAACAAGGAAGCAGATAGATTCTGTAGCAAGAACAATTTTTTTCTTTTCCTTTTACAGAACTCTTAAGGTACAGGTTTTTTCTAATCCAATGCATCCAAATTTGTACCTGTTTTTAAGTAAGTTTGTTTTTCATTGACAATCGGTGCTGGGTGCATCTTAAGTTCTTTAATGATCAAATGAGAAGAAGTTCTAGAACTGCTGACCTTTAATAAATTTCAGGGTTCACCAATGAGTTGTGTGTTAGACCCATGGACACACATGTTTTGAAAAGGTCAATTATGACAAGTTTTTTTAATTTGCATAATTATGCTTGCCACAGCACTTTGAATAAAAATAGAAGATGCTTTGCCCTTTTAAAAGTATTCAGGTTTTCCTCTCTTCCTGTCTTTAACTTGCTTTTGCTAAGCCATTCTAACATTATTCACTGAAGAACACAGGGAACGTGGACCGACTGTGTTAGGAGCTGCAGGCTCTGGACAGGCAGAGGAAAGGGCATCCAGTCTTTTTGTGCATCCAGTCTGATGGACAGTGAAGAGCCTCTTTGCTCTGGCTCTTGTTCAGGGAAGTCAGGAGCTGGAAGAGACCCCTGGACAAGAGGCCTGCATGAGGGCAGGGGGGAGACAAGGTGGCTCTGGTGTGAAAGAATTCAGACTGGGTGAAGAGAGACTGAGGCAGGCACTGAAGAGAGGCTGTGGCAGGAGGGGCTGAATATGGACAGAAAGGTCATGACTGGAGAGGAGAGTTAGGACAGGGAGCCATGAACGGGAGGATGAGTCTGTATAGACACTTGAATCATTGTCTTGCTCCTTGTGGGATTCCAAATAATTTCCTACCTGCAGGACAATGTCATCTCCCTCCAGTGATGCTCCAGTGGACAACCAATAGTCCTGTGGAGAACCTACTACTGCTGCTAGTTAGTCTGACCCTGCAGATAAGCAATGGGTATCTCTGCTGCAGGAGGAATGTTCAAAAGTATCTTTTTAACAAAACAAATTAATAGTCTAAATTGGAGTAAGATGATGCAGTATAACAGTACTTTAAATATGTTTGTGAGGATATTTTATCCTAAAACTATTGTATCATTCAGAGTGCAGAGTGCCTTGTTTCTGAGTCAGAGTTGTGCTGAAGAAATGGTTGATGAAGATGAAGAAATAGCAGTAAGAGTGGGAGAGTAGTTGGAAGAAGGGAGCCTTCATAGCTGAAGCAGTGGAGCTCTGTCTTGGAGAGCTGCAATAGTTCTCTGCCTCTGGGTCCTCAAGTTTCCTGTGGCAAGTTACTTAAACTAGACTTTCCATGGTGGGCTGCTGATGGAGTGTTTCCCCTTTTTTGTGCATCCAGTCTGATGCTCAGGGATATGATTTGTGGAAATGTTGAGTTTTCCTAGCCGCTACTGAATTTGGTGGGACCTCTGCTTGGAGCCCCCTCAAGAGTTTCAGCAGTGCAGACAGCATCATCTAGAAATGTCAGATTTAACCCCAGATGATGTCATGCATCCTTGCAGCACACTGCTCTGCTGAAGTATTAGGCTGGATCCTAGAGTCAGTGGAGTGGTGTGTGTTAATGCAGCCTGGGCCAGCTGCCTGGTTTCTCCCACTAGAGCTGATCATCTGAGGCAGCGTGCCACGGCTACGCTGGCTCAGGAGATAACTCAGTGAAAACTACCTAAAGCATCTCTGCAAGTTGAGTTGCACTGGGTAGGTGTATCCATGAAGTGCTTTATAGTAATTCTTAAATTCTCTGAAAATTGGGTCTCAGAAGTCTCAGTTAAGGCATCCAAAAGAAATGGAAGCATTTTACTTTCATCTCTTTGCTTTCATTTCCCATTTGTAAAATGACAATAATACTATCATCTCATCTCACATGGGTCATTAGGAAAGATAACTTGTTTATGTGGAAGATAAAAATTCTGCCTTCAGAATGGGATTTGAATGATGTGTGGCAAATAAGTCCATGTCCTCTGAAGAATAAACAGAATAATATGCAATTTAAAAGAAAGAGGAATAGCTTGTGGAGTGAGCACCAGCCATTCTGTGCCCTTGGTGAGACAGATTATGAAGGGAAATATTTTGGTCATGTAATTCTAGACCTTATATACATAGAATGGTCAAATTAGCATTGTTTAGGCAGCTTGAATTCTGGCACTTTTTAATTTTGAATGCTTCACTTTCCAACTTTAGCAGTTATCTTGCTGGATTGTGCATTAAAAGTGTAAAACATACTTACTGCCATGTGCTCTGAACAACGCTGCCAGTCAAAGCCTATGCTTTTTTCCCCCTTGTTAAATTACTTAATGTTTTGTGTTGTTGTTCCAGCCACAGTTACTTTAGACATTTTACATGCATGGTAGTCAGATTGGTGAGAACTAACATGGGAGCTGACATATTAATATTGCAGAGGAGAACAGATCTGATAACATATTGAATTATATATGGGGCTCCAGCACCTAAATGCAGAAGGCCTGGAGGCTCACACAAGAAAGCTCATGGGAGCTGAATGATCCGGAGTACTTGATTTTTGATAGTGGTTGCTCAAATAAGAAAGAGCAGAGGCTGTAAGGATGGATTTAACATGAAGGTCACCTGCAGGGTCAAACAAAATCTAGCCTCTGTGCTGCCGTATGATGAGCAGGGTCAGGAGCACATCAGTGATACTCGGCTGGTCTGAGCTGGCTTTCTGACCCTGTCTGAGAGTCCTGCACTGTCCTAGACTACTGCTTTCTCCTGATACTGGTGAGCTGAATGATGAAGGAGGAACTGGCTTTAAACCCCCATGGGTTTTGTTGGTTGAAAGATTTATTTTTTTTGTCTCTAGATATCTCTAGTTTGAATGTCAGGAGCAGAGCGCCTGCCGCAGTGTTGTGCACAGTGAAATCTGCTGCACTGGGATGGGTAGAGTTTCAGAGCCTGCAGGGAGGATGGGAAACTGGGAAACTCACATCTTTCTTGGGTGTGAGGATGTTCAGCACCCTATACTAAAGAATTTTGGTCCTCCTAGCCTGATTGCCTAGATCACCTTTAAAATCCAGAATGCTTACTACTTATTGTTGTTTTTCTGGGAGAAGCCTCTGTTGGTTTGAAGCTTAGTATGTTGAAGGTTATTGAAATTGGAAAAAGCTGTTGTGTTTTGTTTCTTCTGGCTTTATATGTGGGAACCTCTCCTTACAATTACTGGAGTAGCAGTGGATACTGTCTTACAAATGGGGTGATTTGGTTGTTATGTGTTTCCTGTAGAGTAGGAGAGTAGTTACTGAGAAAACAATTAAAAAATGAAATAAACCCTCTTGTTGATTCAGGTATCATTTTTCCTTCTTGCATTTCATCACAAGGAAAAGAATGAGCACTAAGAAAGCAAAAAAACCTGTTAGTGACAGCATGTGCTTCCCACCCTGTGCTGCGTGGCAGGAACAAAGAATTTTACTCTTGCTTTTTTTTAATGTTTCACTCTGTAGAAGGAGGGAGTAGGCTGTATCATTTTCCTTCTGAAATACCATAGGCAATTAGTTTTCAGTTAATTTGCTGACATTTATCACATAAAACATGGTTTGCTATAGTAGTTATTAAAACCTGTTGGAAACAATGGATCAGGTACTCATTTGCAAAAATAAGGCAGAGCAGATGTAACTCTTGTCATCTGTGTAAAATCAGGAAGAACTACAGAAGTCAAATAGCATCAAAGCTGCTCTTAGACTGTGTTTACTTGTAGCTGAGTTCCTGATCCTTCTTAAGAAAGTGAAAGGCTCTGGCTAGCTGGGCACTATAGTAGCAAGAGCAATCAAATTGTGCAAGATAATGTATATTGATATTTTGAAGGCACATTCAAGTCAATTTTTAGAAGGGATGACTTTGGGGAAAAAAAGTTTAAATATAAATGACTTGCCTTTGGGTGCTTTATGTGGTCTCCTGTTGGGGCAGACAGCAGACCAGTTGTCTTGGGCGAGGAATTCCTCTCCTAACTTCCCTGGTTGTCCCCATTGTGTTGCTGCTGGAGGTTTTACGCCTCCACCAGAAGCACTGGGGCTCGGCTTCCAGATCCAGTCTGGAAGGTGGACAAGGACTATCCAGAGCCAAGAAGCAGCTGGAGGTCAGGTTGGAAGTTTGGGGTTGATGACAGGAGAAGGGATGAATGGGTACCCATGGGAGAGTTAATTTGGGGAGACTGGAGAGGGTGGAAACGTATGGAGTGACTCTTCCTCATGCTGTAGAAAGAAAGAAACCACTGCAGGAGCTAAACTGCTTTAAAACTCAAAGAATGCATATGATCAAAACAATCTCCTCTGTTTCTCCTTTCCTGCAACTGTCTGCAGTGTCAGAAGGTTTTCTGCTCATCTGATGCCTGCTGTTACCGGCTGATTCAGTTCTGCCTGCTCAGGGATGGGCACTTTCCACTTCTGCAGCCCTCTCAAATCCTGCTGGTGCTTCCCTTTCAAAGCAGCGTGGAGTGTCCCATCCCAGAAGGAGGCAGACGTGTAATTAAAGAGCTTTGAGAAAGGCAGATAGGGACAGAGAATGTGCCTATGTTTATGTATCACTAAAGGAAAATGCTTATAGCCACATTGGTTAAAGATGGGCTGGATGATGTGAGTGGAAAATTGCTTGGGCCACTGAACTCAGATTGCTGTCTAGTTGTTAGTGGTGTCCATCTGGGATCAGTGTTTTGGGCAAGCTGTTTAACATTTTATTCATGACTTCAAGGATGGGATGGAGCACACCACCAGCAAGTGTGTGGACAATACCAAAGTGGGCGTAGCAGTGAATACACTGGAGGGCAGCACTGCTATTCAGGGGGACCGAAATGAACTGGAGAAATGAGCTGAGAGGAGCCTCAGGAAGCTCAGTAAAGGCTAGCATGGAGGCCTGCCTCTGGGTGGAATAATAACCCCGTGCAATGGTATAGACTGGGAGCTGTTAGTCTGATTGGTTGAAAGATTTAAAACAAAGCAAAACAAAACAAAAAAACCAAAAAACAAACAAAAAACCAAAGCAAAACAAAAAACCAAAAAACAATCAAAAAAACCCCCAAACCCCAACCCATGGGGGTCTGGTCGACAAAAAGTTGCCCAGGAGCCAGTAGTGTGCTCAGGCAGCAAAGACTGGCAGCATCCCAGGCTGTGTTAGCAGGAGTACAGCCGGCAGGGCGAAGGGGAGGGATCCTGTGCCACTGCCCAGCACTCATGAGACTGAGTGCTAGGTGTCCGGTTTGGGTTCCCCAGCATGAGGACAGTGGCATACAGGAGCAAGTCTGGTAAAGCCACTGAGGTGGCCAGGGCTAGAATGTGGGCCAGGCTCTTCTCAAAGGTGCACCGGGACAGGAAAAGGGGCAACAGACACAGGTTGGAACATGAGAAATTCTGGCCAGATATAAGGGGAAAAGTTGCCATGAGGGTGGTCAAACTCTGGAACAAGACCCTGGAGAAGGGGTGACATCTCTGTTGTTGATGTTTGGGGCTTGCTGGACAGAGTCCTGAGCACCTCGCTTTCAGCAGGAGATTGGATTAGAGACCTCCAGAGGTCCCTTCCCACCTACATGGTTCTGCTCCGCAGCTGATGGTGTTAGCATGAGACCAGCTTCTTCAACTGACAAGCACTAGCTTGTCATCCAGCCGTGAATCATTTAGTTGTTGAACTCTGTACCTTTTTTCACTTTCTCAGTGCCCCTTCTTGGGAAGGATTCCTTATTTTTTTTATTACTCCAGACAGTTTTAGTGCTAAAATATTTCTTTAGATATTTTTTAAGCAAGGTGGCCTCTGGCTGCAATTAGTGTCCCATTGGAAGAACTGGCAGCATTATATAGCAACACTAAAGCAAATCATTCTACCTCATGGCATTATTACCTTGATCCGAAAATTTCCCCAGGCTGCAATTTGTCACTAATATTGCCTTCAGCTAAACTTATCCATACAAAAAAAAAGGAGTTAATAGAGCTGCAGTTCTGGAGTTGCCATCACTATTTTTTTTTGGGGGGATGAGTTATTACTTAGCACATTTTATTGACCAAGCATGTAGAGTTCTTGGTCCTTGAAAAACGATGCAGTGGTTCATCATGGACTCCATAAATTGTTGGACTGTGTAGCAGCAATATCTTAGTCTCCTACACCACCAGAAAGGACAGTATCTCTGAAACATTGTAGATACTGCGCTGAAGTAGGAACTACACTATGTGGCTTGACTGATGTGAACGCTTGGTTGTGATTGCCAGTGACAGAAAAACTGATAGGATGATACTGAGTTTCACTGCTGCTTTTGTGCTTTTGCTTGTTTTATGCTGTACTTAACATAATTTGAATGCTGTGACAGTGACAATGACAGCAAAATACTATAATTCTACCTGAGACAATGCAGCTGGAATTAATAAGCTGGAGAGACAAGGCTGAGGTGCTTTGTCATAAGTTGGCATTGGATAACTTTTTTTTGGTGGAAGTGCTAACAAACTTAGCGATGGGAGCAAGCTGCCCCAGCTCAGGTGATGCTTTGGACCAGCACAGGGAGGCCAGGCAGGCTCTGTGGTCCCCTGCAGTGCTACGGAAAAGGTTGTGCCAGCATCGTATCTGGTGTCTGTAAGCTGAATGATGAAATTCCCATTTAGCAGCAGGGTCAGCTGAGGCTGATGTGCAGGGGCATGTGTGGTGTGAGAGGTGTGTCTGGTCTCCACATTCATATCAAAATACCCTGGTCATGCTGCCTCTCAACCTTCCTTGGGAGGAGACTTCAGAGAAAGAGTTGCTTACTTGCTGCCATTCTTTGATGGAGTCTGAAGGGGTCTCCTTGGTCCAGCCTAGTGGATCTTAACTGGGGTATTGGGCCCTGAAGGAACAAAATAACTCTCAGGAAACAATCTTAAGGTGAGGAGCTTTAAAACTCATAACCCATCCCCTGAATTGTGCCTTGAAGCTAACAGTAGCCACTAGAGAGTGCAGAGCATCTTTGCTTATGGAGTCATTACTGTTCATTGAAAAGTGAAACCAGTCATCAGCCTCTAACAGAAAAGGGACTTCAGGCTTGTTACTCTTCTCTTGTGCCAAAATAGGGTTATTGATGAAGGCTGCAACTGCAGTGCCCCAGAGCTATGATAATCTTGTGATTCCTCACTGTTGCCCTCTGTTCACTGCTGCATCAAAAAGACACTTAAGCCATCCAGAAAGTCAAGCAAAACAGGACCACTGCTTTCTCCAGCCTCTTGCTTGGTAAGGAAGCAAACTACAGTTAAATTCATATATTGCAATGGCTTTGGTCACAGCTGAACTATTACTGGGAAGTTGAACTGAACTGAAATCTGTTTTTTAAAGGTGAGAATGCAGCTCAGATTGGGAAGAGACTGGTAGAGATTTTTTTTTATAGCCTTGTAAAATTAAACTTTCTGTGCAATTGGCCTATAATGTTAACTCAGCTCTACTGGCAGGTATTTTTGGTTTTTTGTTTTGTTTTTTTTTTTAAATAGCCAGGAAGGAAAGGAAATAGAGTTATAAAATCAGCTGTTACTCATGCTTTGCAAGTGTTTTCGGATTTGTGATCCTTTTTGAATATGTTTGTCACTTGATTTAAAGGACTGTGTTAAGAGACTAGGAAGAGAAATGAGTTGACATAAGGGAGACTGTAGCAGACTTTAGTTTCTCTAGTCAGTAATGCATATTTTAAAATGTATGAAAATACCTGCACACATGATAGGCTATGATGACTTTTCAAAGAGGAGCTAGACTGGGAGAAATAGTATTCATATCAAGTTAGCAAGTTTAGACTAATGTGCATATTGAATAACTCTTTAAATTCATTGTTGAACACCTGTGATAATTCTGTGTGCTGTTCGGTCTCCAATGGTGGAAGCCATTCCTCTTTGTGTTCCTTTTTCTGTCTTTGGGTGAGAACTAGATTTTATCTAACTTTTTTTTTAGTGCTTAGAGGTTGTGTTTCTGTAGCTGTGGATGCTGTACGTGCCAGTCCTAGTCATGGCGTACATCTGATGGTGCCTGGGGAGCACAGGTGACGCCATGCAGCTCTGTCCCTGACGAGCTGTCCCTTGAAGCTGAACTAAGGAAGCCCTGGATGTCACTGCTCATCCAGTCCTAGGTTAAGGACAACCTGGTCCTTACAGGCCAGTAGGCAAAGAAGGTGGCAGGGAGCTGACAGGCACCTGTGGGAAGGTCTGCATGAGGCAGGCAGTACCCTTGAGCCTTAAATGCTCCCTGTTCTTCCAGGGAGCAGATGGGGAGGGAGAAGGAGGCTCGGGAGCCTTACATTGCCTTTGGGACTGGCAGCCTGTGGTGTGCTCTGTGGAAAATAGATGAACCCATAAGGAAGAGCCCCCACAGGAAGGTAAGACATCACTTGTGCAAAAGTTGTGCTACATAGCCCTTTATTTTGAAGAGAAGGTACTGAATCTCAAGGGAAGTAAAAAAAGCCAACCCCGTGGCTTAGTAGGTGTTTGCAATACAGACTGATTTAAAAGAAGGCATGTCTTTGGCTTTGTATAAGGATAGTGTTTTTGTCTATTCGCTGCCAAATGCAGGATAAGGATGTCAAGGAAGGACACAGTAGGTGGATATAATAAGCTGGTGGCAAGGATGGATGGGATAATTAAGGGGGGAAGGGTAAAACCTAAAAGGTTAGTTCCCCTGCTGAAGTTAGTAGTCATAACACACACACAAAGGAAAGGAAATGCTCCTCCTATGACTAGCGCTTCTTCATGGTGTGGTAACATCCAGTGTGGAAACATAGAAACCTGTTCAGAAGTTCAGAGAACTGTTCAGAAGTGCAGCATCAGTTCTGAATTCAGATGAGTTTAAAAAGCAAATTAGAAATTGCTTGTTCCTGTTGACTTCTATGTGTGTTTTTGTGGTCTGTTAAAAATGTAGGAAAGTGGGCAAGTATATGGAGGGGAAAAAAGAAGAAAACTCAGTATGGATAATGCTTTGTTCTGTGTACAGAAACAGTCTGCATAAAACCAGATGAATAATGGTCTTTTTTTTGACACCAGCTACATGGAGGTTCTGGTTGGCAGTACAATATGAACAGCTGTCAGGCAGTACTGTGATACAATTTGGTGCTTTTCTTTGAAATCCTCTGGCTGAGATTTCTCTAAAGTAAATTGTGATTTTTTTTGGTACCTACTGGATGTGCTTTAACTGAGCATATATTGAGCTAAAGGTACTTAGTACTGCCTGAAAATTTGGCTTTTGAGGTATGCCAAGTTAGGCACCCAAAATCAGTGGTACTTTTAGGGAAGAAAATGTGTACCACTTCCATTCTTGTTCACCTTGGTCTTGGCTGTTAAAGTATAAAACTTGCACTTCAGTTGTCTCTTTCCTGATCTTTTTTTCCCTGTTTTAGTATATGCCATTTCCACAGGGAAGAATGCAAACTGGTCCATTCACTGACCCGTTCCTCTGCAAATGAATGTCGTTGTTAGTACATCCCAGTTCATTGCCTAGCAATGTGAGCGCTGTAGTACAATTTTTATGTGCCAAATGCTTCATTTTGTTTGCTTTAAATTCCATTTTCTTTCAGTTTCATTTTAAACAGCTGTTTTCTAAATCCCTCCACAAATAGCAATTATGTTTTATAATGATGATCTTTGTCACTTAAGTTTTTAACTAGTGGTTTGATTCCCTGCTCTCAGCAATGTAAAATGGAGATAGCTCAATTGAAGTTCGAGTTGCGGTGGTATAAAACTGGTGTTGGTGAGTGGAAAAGTCACATATTTTGTTTTAGGTGTTGGAGGTTTTGCACGCGTCCAAGCATCTGGAATTATACTCCTCTATCCAAAGCTGCTGGGTTTTGTATTTTATGTATTTTATCTTCTGCAGAAGATCTGTGTTTTCTCTTACAATCTGCACCACAAGGGAAAAATAAAAAAAAAGTGCCATTACAATTCCAAAAGTGGTGATGTTCAGCAGATGCAGAAATACTTCCTGCCCCATCCCTGCTAGCATTTCATTCATGGTCCCTATGGGGTCCATAGCTGGTGGTGGGCGAAGTTCTGATCTACTTTTGTCATCCAGGAGCCTTTCTGATCCACCCGCCTTGCCATGGCTGGGCTGCACACAGTCTTTCTCCTGCTCTGTCTCACCCCTCGGCGCTATTTCACAGGGAGAGAAGTGACTACTTGAGTAGATCTTTATTTGCCTTGTGGCTAGAGGCTGC
This sequence comes from Aramus guarauna, assembly GCA_013400195.1. Taxonomy (NCBI): domain Eukaryota; kingdom Metazoa; phylum Chordata; class Aves; order Gruiformes; family Aramidae; genus Aramus; species Aramus guarauna. Next base: position 110,839 of record VXBL01006301.1, on the reverse strand, counting down.
TTATTGGTCTGTTGGTTTTAGTTCTTCAGCTTCTTGTACTTCACACTACTCTAGCGTGACTTTCTACTTTTCAGGCCTATTTATTTTCACTTCAGCCTTCAAGGGATATAGGGGAATGTCTTAAATCAGCTTTGCTTCTGGAGAAATTGCAATGTGGAACTGAATCTTGGAGCACTGAGTGTGTCCACCTACAGTGTTGTTTTTTGTCCCAGCTCCAGATGTTTAAGATATCAAGATTTTCTCTGGTTTTTGGGTGAGGGAGGTCTCAAAACTTAGCCCTGCTAATGTGCAGTTGGGCAGTCTGTGCCATTTAAAACCAAATATCATCTAGCTAACAGCCTGCCTGCTGAGAGGTGCTCGTGTGTCAAGATTTGCTTGGTTTTTTTGGTAAGGGAGTTTTGTACTGGTTGAAGCTGTGTTGTAATTTCTTTCACTTGGTGCTTGGTTGGGTCTCTAAGCCTTAATCCCAGTTACGGTTTACTTCTGGTAATGTAAATTGTGTAACCTTTTCACGAGTGTTTACCCCTTTGTTTGCATTTTTTGGAAGGAACTTCTCTGCTTTTTTTCTCTCCTGCAGTTCTTAAATATTCAGTAGTAGTAGATTCAGTAGTAGCAGATTACCAAAATTCAAGTTGAATAAAGCCATTTCCTATTAAGCAAGTAAAAGTATGAAATAGTCTCTTGATACTTTCCCCACATAAGCTTTCATATTAAGCCAACCCTGTCTCGAGCCTTTAGTCATACTTTTGAGATCTTGGCATTTGGAGCGAAGTCTGGAGTCCAGTGCAAGTTTTCTGTCTACAGTCATACATGAATAGGTGATGAATCAGCAGTATTTTGTCTCTGAGCCAAGAAACATAATTTATTGCTGAAAGACCATTTTTTGTCTGTCTAACAATAGGATAATTTTCTGAATATTTAGGCAGAGCAATTTTTGATTAAAAATACTTTTGCCACTGATATGGTAGTTGAATTATGATCTGTGGGCATCAGAGATTAAATACTTGAGGGAGCTCTCTGGAACTGAGACTGTGAAAAGGATGCATTATGCTGCAAATTATTAAATACTGATTTCTGTCACACTCTGCAGGCATCAATGAATTTAGCAATATGCTAGTAAATAATATGAAAAAGATTAATATCTCAAGAGAAAAAAGTAATTAGAAATATGTTTAATGATTTTGGTGCAAGTTAGATTTGCGGATACCAAAGAGGACTCAGCTTTGGCCTCTTGCTGAGTAACCAAAACCACCTAGATGATGTTGTCACCTAGGACTTCTGCAGCTGAAGTTCCCAAAGTTTCCTGAGTTCCTGGAAGAACGTAGTTTTCTGAGCTGCATTGGATGCTTTGGAGATCACAGCCGTGTGTCAGAGGAAGCAAGGCTTGTGCTTTACAGAGCTTGATTTCTTCTGCATCGCTCTGAGAGTTCCTGGCAGCCTGCTCTGAGACAGCTCAGTTAAGCACAGTTTAGCCTCTATAGCAAAGCTGTTGCTTGCAAGTCATTTGCACCAGTGGTAATTTCTTTACAATGATTTTAGAGAAGTTGTTACTGCAAAGTGTTTGCTCTCAGCATTCATTATGGAATTTACTTCTCCACAGAGATTAGCAATTTGAATTTGTCGTTACTTTTTCTCTCAGTGTGAGTATTTTAGAGCAATAACTTCTTCCTGAAGAATGAAGGAAATGGATTTCATTGTCTTAATTTTGTGTAGAGGGAAACACAATTTTCATACGTTATCCCTAAGCATCACTTAGATATCCACGTGAGGCATATTTTTTGACTTGCTGCTTCACTTTGTTCATGAGACAAAATTAATGCTCTTCTGCAGATGTTAGTCTTTAAATTTCATTTGGAGGCATGACAACATCTGGGTCCCTAGGTCAATGAAAGTGAGCAGACAGTTTTAGGTGCAGCTTGTGAGTTTGTCTTAAATTTTGAGAGGTTTATGTAGCAGCAGAAGTGGAACTGCTCATTGCATATAAAGGCATCTCTGTATGAATTGTTCTTGGTACTAAATGAATAAGGAAAGGTACTGTATTTGGGGAAAACGCAGAGGGACAAGTCGGGCAATGGTTTCCACAATCGCAACTACAGCAGAAATGACTGTGATGAGTGACCTAAGCAAATATATGCCATTGACGTTAAAGTCACAAGATGCATAGCTTAAAGAACCATGGATACTCATGAGAAGCTTGCGTAAAGGATGAGGTTGGGGGAAATAAGCCAACTGATATAGCTAGCTATTCATTTGCTAAGTGCAGGTACATCTGAGAGACTGTCCTTGTGACCAAATTCACGGCATGCAGATATACAATCTGTTGTCATGACCCTGCCTTGAACGTTTTTGTTTTTATGGTTTTTGCTAAGGTATCTCAAGCATATTTGTAGTACATTGGTTTTTATTGTGTTCTGCTGCAATAACATCAGAGCCTTGCAAGGCTCATATAAAGGATGGCAGAGGGTATTGGCATCCAGGAACAGTACCTTTAGTCCCTCAGGGCAGAAACTCAAATCTTGGCTATTGCAGGCTGCCTAGCACTGTCATGGCCTGCTCCAGCGAGGTTGAAAACTGTCCTCCTAGGATGACTGCTGTCGTCATCCCATTACTGATTTATGGCTTAATCTAGCCCACAGTTGCTGGCCTAATATTTCCGACAGCGGTAATACCTTAGTGAAAGTGAGAATGCGATAAATACATGAGTCAGATGATTGCTTTCAAATGAGCTGTTCAAGTTTGGCATGACAAATGGAGCAGTTTAAAAAAAAAAAAAAAAGAAAACAAACAAAAACAAACAAACAAAACAAAAAAAAACAACCAAAAAACAAAACCCAAAATGCACAAGATCCTGAAAGACTTGAGATTAGGAGGCAACTCAGGAAGCCTTGGTTGTCAAGGTCAGTTAACTCTAGCAGATCATTTTACAGGTTTGGTGAAGTTTCAGAACCATATCCTTTCAGTTGTGGTGTGAAAGGAAGTGGCATATGGCTTTTTTTTAACATTCAGGAGCTCCTCTAGTGAGACTAAAACTAAGCATGATGACTATGTTTTTACTAAGATTTTTTTTTTCAAGGTTTAAAATGAAAAGCTCCCCATTCCAACCTTCAGCACTCTCTAGCTGTCACAAGACATGGTCATAACTACAATCACATACAGCTCATGACCACATTACAAAGTTACTTTAAAATCGAGTACCTTAGCTGTTGCCTGAATATTTAATCAACTTTTTGTCTGCGTCATATTGCCAGCATCAGATCCATAATGTAAGCCATTTGTGCTGTAGATATACCTATAAAAAAAAGGCAGAAACCCAGTGTTCCACCTTTCATATACCAGCTGAGCTTGAGACTAGCAGAGTCATAAAGTGTAATGCCAAGTGTCAGTTGCGTGAACAAATGCGTAATAATTGTATTTTGGATCCAGTAGTGTTTTGAAGCAAACTGCTCATAATTTCTAGCAGTTACTCTTCCAAAGTGCATTCCTTTCTTTGGTTTATTGTCAAGTTATATCTGCAGAATAAAACTGCAAAGTCAACTCATGCTTAGCAGTTCCTTAAATAATATATTATGTAGTAACTAACTAAAACCCAACAAAGCTAGCAGAAGATAGTTACCTATATAAGGTGGGTTTAACTTGTGCTGATCTGGTCTTTATCATTCTCTTTGAGACCACATACTGCTTGTGTGTCATCTTAAAAAGTTGCTTTTGGCATCAGATTGGTGTTAAAATTGTTCATTTAAAATATATGGCCAGTACTGAAACGGTTACAGCTGGTAAGTTCTGATTTATACCTAATTTGTTCATCTGTTCTTTCCAAGAACTTTTGTTTTACTGATACATAAATATTTAGTCTTGGAATGTCTTTTTATATGTGTGTGCCTACATGTGTGTTACGTATATATTTGTGAAAAATTTGTAATTGGTACAGCTAGAACATAACCTCTCTCAAGTGCTCTCAAGTAGAGGGAGTGATTCCTCATGCAGCAGATCAGACAATTTATAAAATACATAACATCTTTAGACAGAGTTCTTCTATGCTATTTCGGAGCATCAGAGATCATCTCAGTTTGAGTGATCTGAATAAGGGATTAAATGTTTTGGGAAGAAGCAGAGAGGATTAGAGATACTCAAGTTCTGAGCTTTCTCCAGGTGTGGGAGCAGCATGGGAAGGAGATAACACTGGACACAATAACACACAGATACCTGTGTATCTTATCGAATATGAGGAGAACCAGTCACAGATCAACTGTGTAAGTTTTAGCTAAGAGGAGGCTGCACGTGACCTGGAGGAGAAGGTGGCGTTCAGACCTTACAGCCTTGATAAATAGGAGTGAATGGGATAGATGGAAAAAAAAATACTCTTGGAGATACATAAATTGTTTTGGTAGCCAAGAAGCGTAGAAGATTTGAAGATGATCACGCATCTAGGCCTAATACCAGAATTATAGCCCTTTGATCCCTCAAAACAATATGGAAACTCACATTTATGTATGTAAAAGCTGAGGCTATTTGTACGTTTGGGGTGAAGAGTTCATCAGTGATTCTGGGAAAAGTGGTTCACATCGTTTCCGCAGCTGGTTTTACAATGTTCTTGTAAAGTAACCCACTGTTTTCCCTGTGTACCACCAACACTTTTTGTAATTTAAACTAAACACACGTTTCATTTAGTTCACAAGTGACCAATGTTACCTGATTTTCTTTCCTTTGTCTCCTTTCCTCTAGCTGTTACAGCTTCTGGAGTCTGAAACCATGCAACTAGAAGCCTTTCTGGAGTGGAAGCAACTGGAACCAGTTTATTGGCACTGGATGGTAATAAATCAAACTAATTTCAAAGGGTGCAGCTTTCTTGACTCTAACAAATAGCTGACAACTTCCAAAGACCCCTTCCTACAACAATAAATACTGCAAACCAACTGTTCAACAGCACTTGAGAAGGGAAAAAAGCCTTTGGTAAAGTAAGGAGTGTTTTCTTGCTTCTTCATCCCTCTGTTTTTCTTGAATAAGACTCACCCAGCTAAGCTGAGGAATTGCAGGGCTGAGTGGCAGAATTTCATACAGTTAACACAAATGAAAATGTCTGATCTTCATCTCTTTAATGTTTTTTAAACGTGGCAATCGTACATTTTGTTAAAATTAAATGGCTTTTCAGAAGAGGGCCTCTAAGCTTTATTGCGGACTTGAGAACAACTACATTTGCAAGCAGCTGATATTGAAAACAACTTCATTTTTCCTAGCCAAATAATGTGTTGAAATTGCTGATTTCCCCTTGAACTGTGTTGAATGATCATAAGAAAATCAATAAGCCTTTCTCTCTGCATCTTACGACTTCTCAAGTGAGTGTAAACGTTACCATCCATCTCGCTTCTCTCTACAACTTTTGCCCATTCACAGTTGCTGAAAATAATTCTTTAGAGCACCACATTAACTGTATGAGTTTACAAAATCTTGAGAATCAGTGACCTGACTGTTAATTGCCCATATGCCTTGTTCTACGCTAAAAGCAAGGCAAAGGAGTATAAAATTATGTCACCTGTCTTGAAGAATACTTCCAGTGCAAAGCCATTCGGATTGCCATTAGTTATAATGGTTTTTGCTTTACTTGTCTGCTATCATAGCGTTGTTTGGAAATCATCAGCACTAGCAGAAGCCTGGCTCCAAATCTGCAAAATGTAACTGCAAGTGTTACGGCATTTCAGTGTATCCACCAAAACCTTTGCCTCTGACATGTTGAACAGCGTGGGGAGTATTGTGAGTGTTAGTGTGCTTCCTGTAGTTAAGTCCTAAATAAATACTTGCAAAAAAATCTGATCAGTGCATCTTTTTAATCTGTTCATCAGGCTGGATGGTGAATTTGCCTTTTTCTTTTGTTTAGCTGATGATGATGGTTGTTCCCTGATGCTGTAGGATGTATGGGAATGAGATGTGCTTTGAGGATACCTCTCTCTCTACTTAACCTATGTTTTGCATTGATGATGTGATGGATGGGATTATTCTTGCATAGCTACTGCCAGGTCTTCCTGAAGGTTGTGGGCAGGAGCATGACAGACCATGATGTAACTACAGCAACTGGAGTGATTGCAGTAATGTTACTTTAAAATCCTATCATTTAATTAATTTCAAATTAAAAAACCAACTAACACACACCCCCCTACCCCCCACCCCCCCAAAAAAAAAGGAAAATACCTCCAACTAAACCAGAAAAGCTTTGTTTTATTTTCATGTGGTTTGTTAGCATGTTAGTGCCCAGAGCATGTTGGTATTGTCATGAGCTGGGCCTTCAGTCAGCATGAGCTGCTGGCCTCAGCACTGCATTGTGCCAACTTGCAGTGCTGATGCTCACTGATAAAGGAGGTTTTGTATAGTGTCTTTTGCCATTCTTAGCTATCTTACAATATTTTTTCTTGTATGAGCCTAAAAATCTCTTGCTGTGAATTAAGCCAGTTTTTAACCTACCTGCAGAGAAGAAAAAGGGGGAAAAAATTCCCATTCTCTTCACAGCAATCTTTCATATAAGTGAAGGTTGTTAGCATGTCACTGCCTTCCCGTCCGATTGCTAGCCTAAACAAAATTGGTTCTCTTAATGTCCCCTTGTAGGTCATTCCCTCAAATTTCTGATAGTTGTTGCTGCTCTCATGTGGGATTTTCCTTCCCATTTGTCTGTGTTTAACTTCAGGTGCCTCACTCGTACACTAGTGTTAGCAGTCAGCACTCTTCTATCATGGAGGCTTGTGTTTATACTTTCTAAAATGGTACTTGACTTTAACAGTATGACATCGGTGACTTCTGTTTTTTTGACATCTCTTCCAGCGGTGTTGCTGCTGAGCCAGTAATTATGCATTCGGTTTTTCCTTGCCCGTGTGTAGACTGTGCTGCTCAACTACTGAATTTCCTCTCACCGTTTTCAAATTACTTCTGCAATTTCGAAAGATAATTTTGAATGCAAATTATATCCTTAAAAGAGATTATGACCTCTCCTATTTAATGTCTTTTTGATAACAGTATGGAAATAAATATCTAATACTCTTTCAGTGAGGAGGCCTGGATCCTTTAGTTATGCTCTGCAATCCTGGCTTGAAAACTCTGTGTTTCTACATAATCTGTGCACCATGGTGTATAGGTACATGCATTTCAAGGACTCTGAAGTTATTTGGTTTTTGGGGTTTTTTTTGAGTATTTGAAATACCAGTTGCTATCTCTGAAGGCAGTTGCAGAATTAATTCTAGAACCAGCCAGATGGTCATGATCAAGCAGAGCTGACAGAGCTCCTGACCAGCCCGGAGTGGGGAACTCCACAAGTTTAGAAACCCCAGGACTTTTACATGGGCACAAGTGATCCTGTGGGTGTTACAACTTACTGTGCCACATAGCAGATGGGGCTCTCCTGAACAGTGTAAGCATGGATCTCCATCCTGGTCATCACTTTGTTACAAAAATCCAACCTTGCAGTTTGAGGGGAAGGGGCATATCTACGGCTTCTGCAGTACTGGTGATCTCTGTCCTATGAGTGTTACGTTATGCTTTAGTGCAGTGGAGAGTAGCTGACAGTATGCAGCGCTTTCTGAACTAAGCTAGGTTAGTAACATAAGTTTTCTGTTAATTTAGAAATATGTTGTAGTGATCTATCTCTTAAAATAATTCTGAAATTCTGGAGCAACTGTATACTGAGATGGCAGCAGTGAATTCCTAGTAGTTATGAATTACCAGAAAGTAACTGTTACTGTTTTTCCTTTAGGAAACTGTGTTAGATAATGTAGCTGAAGAGGGAAATATATGCGAGTCCCAGGACGCTCACGTGGAGAAAAATGGGCTGCCAAAGGTGACCTCGGACTGCCCCTGGGCCGACAGTCTGACCAGGCAAATTGACAGGCTATCCAGAGATCTACTGGCTCTCCGTGACCGACTGCATGAGCTTGTAACTCACCGAAAGGCTGCATGGTGCGAGAAGGTAAGGCTTTGGGTGGCATTATTGATCATTAGAGACTTCTAAGATCCTATGTTTTTCAGCTGTCTTGTGACAGCCCATCCTAGGGCAGCCTCCCTGTTGCTGCTCTGTGTCAACCTTGCTGCAATCTTGGTGTCAGATCTACAGTTACTAGTCTGTTTATGCCCACAGCATGCCAGGTGCTCTTTCAAACACAAAGTAGGCATCTGTCCCAGAGAGACAGCATGCTAAAACAAAATAAGTGTTCTTTTGGAAGGGAAGGCATCAAAGGATAGGGGTTGCAGAGGAGAGAAGAGAACAGGAGGAAATCATGGCAGCCCCTGGAGGGGATAGAGGCAGCAGCTTGAAAGCATCAGTAATAGTTATAGTGAGAAAAATAAAGATCGGTATTTGCAGGGAAAGGAGGGTGGGAGAGACCAGAGCTTGTCATCTTTCACTGAGTTAGTAGTCTTTGAAATGTCTGATGGGGGAAGGAATAAGAAGGATTTGAAACCTGTGAAGTGAGAGAAGGGACTAAGCACAAGATTTGGTGGAAGAACAGACTGGCTGTGGGAGGCTGGCTGTGGAGGAGAGCAGGTGATATGAAGGAAGTGTACATGGTATTCACTGACATAGGGATGGGGAGACACTGGGAAGCACCCGAAGGCGGTGGTGGGGCATAAGTAAAGGAGCTGTTAATGTAGAAGTAGAAGGTAAATCTGAATATTAACATGCTAGCAGAAGGAGAAGATACGATGAAGATGCAGGCATAAAAACTAGTCATTTTTTTCAGGCATCAAGTATACCAGAGAATCTATGAAACTCATAGAAGTGAAAGAAACAGTTGAGGCAGAACGTGTAGTAACAAAAACTCTGTATCGTTGTTTTGTGTCTACGTTAACTCAGGAGAAGGCATTTTTGTGCTTGTGTTTTTTTGTTTGGTTTTTTTTTGGTTTTTTTTTTTTAGATTGAGGTGTTGGTAGACAGGATTATAGATCAGCTGACAAAATGAAAAGTATCAGGTTGTCAGCCCAAGAGGTATTTACCCAAGAGTTAAAAGGGTCTGGCATGGAAAAAGTGTGTGGAGAGCTAATCACACTCTCTTCCGCTGTAATGGTAAGAAACCAGTTAGGATCAGTTGGACAGGGACAGGCACAAGGAGCTGCTGCTTCACACAGAATGTGGAACTTCTTCCTACAGGCCACTGTGGATATCAGCAGTGTGCATGGATTCGAAATCTGTTGGACACATTCTTGGAAGATTAAATCAGTCAAAGACTTTTAAATATACAGATACAAATTACAAGCTTAGGAAGTTGTAGGAGTACAAATGATTGTAGACCGGGGGAATATTCTGAGGAAATATCTTCATATATTTGCCTTTGTCTTATAGTCTTCTGTAGGCACTTGCTGTCGATCACTGTCAGTGATGGGGTACTGGACTAGGCAGGTCTCTAGCATCATCAGATTTGGTTCCTTTTCTGGCAAAACGGACATGACTGTTGTGGGACAACTCAGACCTTGAATTCTAAAAATAAAATTTCCAATGCATGATTTCCAAAGCAAGATATGTGCTGACTTCTCTTTATATATAACAGTATATATGCTGTTAATATTATATAAAATCACACTGTAATTTTTTAATGCTTAAATTTGGAAATTAAGTCCAAAAAGATTAACCAATGAGTTCTTTGTTGTACTTTGAAATAGATGTGCTGATTGCATTTGAAGGACGGTTGGTCAAGTTCCAGTGTTTCTGAGATTTGGTGAATGTTACATGAGTTTATGACTGTGGGAAACAAATGGAGTGCATCTTAGTGTGCTGTTAAAAGGATGGTTTATCACAAGAGCCTCCTCTTCTACATGCCCTGGAACAGAATTATTTTGTAACGCTACACAACAACGTTTTTTGGGATGCTGGGGGTCAGATAACTCTCCATCAATCCTCTTTATATCAACTCTTCCTTTGAATAGTATTGCCGCTTATGCGATGCTTTCTGCCTGTAGTCTGTGTTTTGTTTTTTTTTTTCCCCACAGTCAGGACGCTTGCTAAATGCCAGCTCTTCTATCAATTGTATGTTTCTGCTCCCTTCAGATTTTTCCCTGGAGAAATAAGCTTATCAAATCTTTCTTTCCATATTATTTTTTTTTAGTCAAACAAAGAGAAGATACAGTGGTAGCTAAAGTGGTCATTATCTCTAACTTTGTATCTAGCGATACTGAGACATCTGGAAATTATCTTGGCTCTCACAAGCACGCCCGGCTGAGGGACAGTACAATTTATTATAGCTCTTGTGCCCACTACCTTGTACATCACAAAAAATGTGATAATCCACAGAGTAATTATGTCTGTTGTTACCAGTAGACCTGATGTCTGTGCCAGGCAACTGAGTAGAAACTGTTCTGAACAAAGGAATTGAGGGCACATGATTAAATGTGATATGCTGTGGAAGAGATAGCACAGTTTTTGCAGAAAAGAATCGTGAATCTGAAATCTGTTGGAGCTCTTTGAAGGGACCAGTGAGCACGTGGGCAAGGGAGGTTGGATTGGTGTAGTTTAATTGCATTTACAAATGGCATTTGATAAAGTCCCTGAAAAGATCCCCAACAAAACCAAACTGCCCATGTGGCTGGCTCTTTCCTCTCACCCTTGAGCAAACAGCAGAGCAGGAAGTGGAGCGGTGGCGGCTGTGATGGGTTTGCAGAGGTGGTCACCGGTGGAGCCACACGGCCCCGTGCCGCTCAGCGTGTGGGGAACTGCTCTGGGAAGGGAGGTGGAGAGGTGAGACTAAATCCCTGAGAGCATGTGAAGGACAACGGCAAAGGATTGTTGAGGGTCCTTGTACTGAGTAGTGAAGTGGTAAAATGTCAGAGAAAATTGCATGGAGATAAATCTAACAAAATGCATCTGAAGGGTGAATTATAACTTTACACGTATTTTTTTCTGATCTGACTGTCATGGCACGTGAATGAGCTCTTGGACTTATAACGATGGTTCTGTGGAAGTGTCAGTGGTCAGAAATAGTAAACTGAATCCTAAGAATTGTTAAGAAAGCAAAACTTAAAATATCCCCATCTGTTCCTTGAATGCTGTGTGCAGTTCTGGTCCCAGTCATAACTAAGGAAAAAAAAAATCCAACCCAAAAAAACCCCCATGTGGTTGAGCTGAAAAGGCATAAGGAGGGGAGACGATGGTGACCCAAGTTGTGAAAGAGTTTCTCTGCGAGGAAATATACCTAGACTAAGGCTCCTTGCACTAGGAGAGGAGAGAATAAAGAGGGGTACTGCACTGGAGCAGGAGGAAATGTGTTTTCTGCTCCTTGGTTTTCATGATGGGTGAACCTAGAGGGAATTACTGGACAAATTGATGGAGAAAAAAAAAATCATTGTTAAGCAGGGAATATGGAAAGCATTCTCTGGTCAGGAAAATCGTTTAACCACAGACTACTGGAGTTTAGGAAGTTGTATTGTCCAGTGAGGTACTGTTACATACTTGTCTAGTCCTATACTTATTCCCTAGCTATTTGCTATTGAATCTTATTGGAGACAGTGCTAGGTTAGATGGAGCTTTGATATAACAAGGTCCATCCAGTTTTGAGCATCACAATTCAGGAGAGAAATTGGGGAGAAGAGAAAAATTAAAAGCATTGTTAAGTCTGAAACATAAGGTCTTTATGTTAAAAATGGAAAGACTAACAAGGTATATGATTCTTTGAATATGAAGAAGTTTTCTGTGGGGGAAAGATTTTTTTTATTTTTTTTGCTGATGTCCTCAGCGAATGGGACAAAAATATATGTGAATCCCAACACAGACATTCTAATTAGATACTAAGGAAAAAGATTCCTAATGCCCAGGGCAAAGAAATGGAGTAGGTTGCCTGGTGAGCTGTGAAGTCTCCATTCTTGGACCCTGCACCAAGCAGGTTATGCAAATATCTGTCCAGGGTGGCTGAGGAGGAGTTGGACCTGCTCTTAAGACTGTGGATTGGACTTGAACACCTTTGGAAGTCTCTTTCACTTATGCAAGCCTGTGATTTATTCGTTTATTTATTTTGGATTATGTAGAGGTATTTCTGGTGTCTTAGTCATTGCTATGCCACAATGTCTGGTTTGCACCACTAAATACAACTGCTTATTATTCAGGATGTTGTTTCAGGGACAGTATGTCTATTTGCACATTACAATTCCTAAATCTTTTAAAATTAAGGGACTTATTTTCCTTGTTTTCTTTTGTCTGTTTCCTTGTTTTCTTTTGTCTGTTTCCTTGTTTTCTTTTGTCTGTTTCCTTGTTTGTTTCTGCCAGCCCCCAGCTCTTTCTTTGGTTATGTGCTTGGAATGACCCTGAAACCATTTCCCCTTTCAGGGACGTTCACTAGAAGAAGTCTGGATGTTGCTATGGGATTTGGGTGATTTGCGAAACCCTGATTAATATGACATTTTAACTGATATCCATCTCCAGGCAGTAATGTGTTCAGTATCTTGGAGGAGAAGAGGCATATGACAGAGGTGTGATCTGAATATATGGGGCTTTCTTATTGTTAGCTTTGTTCTTTTCCATGCAGTCCTGGGCAAATAATCGTCATTTCTTTGGTGACATTTAAGGGATTTGTAAATGATCAAAAAGTTGAGTGAAATGGTTAAGCTTTAAAAATGTTTCTCTTCTTAGAAACAAACTTAACTGCAAAAGATGAAATCTCCTAATTCCAGAAGAGAACTTGTTTGTTTGCTTTTTCCTTTCTGAATATTTCATGTTATCTACTCTATTTGAGAGGGGGATTTGATTTCTGTCTGTGTTAAAAATTGGCATACACAAACTGGAGTGCAGAGTATTTGTTCCAGATGGCGATTGTTTCAGTTTTCATCACATAAATGCTCACACCATACTGAGCTTTTGTTGAAATTTGGGATATTGTATCTTGGGATCCTCTGTGTTCACTAGCATTTAAAAGCAAGCCAGACTCCTCTGAGATGGTGATATGATGGGATGGAGCTTGCTCATGCATACACATCTGAAACGCGGCCCAGAAAGACTTAGAGCCATTAATCCAAGTTTGAACACACTCTTTCCACACTAGAGTCCTCTCCAGAAATGCTGGCGGCTATGCTTGCATGCTTGGCTCACGTTGTGCCCCAGTACCAAGAGTTGAGATTTAGGAGGCTGTAATCCCTGGCCTGTATTAGACTTCCTTAATGACAGTGGAAGAGCACACTGAAACTTACATTGTGTCTTTGTTTCTGTATTTTTCTCCTGATCAGTCACCTCCTCTTCCATTCAGTAACCCCCAACCTCCTCAAACTGTTGTACCCGCAGCCTTGATAGGGGTGAGAGAATGCAGGGCTGCCGGTTTCGGAAGTGATGCCGTTTGGATTCGTAGTGTGTTGGGAAGGGGCTGTATGGGAGAGGGATGTTTTGTTTTCTGTCTCTGGGGAGAGGGGAGGTGTGGGGGTGGTCAGTGGTGGTAGCAGGAATGACCTGGGACACTCCATCAGGTGGGGATGGCAGGGGCTGAAATACAGAGAGGCTTTCCCTCCCTTCCAAGAGTCCTGTGATTCACTTAAACTTTTTGCTGTCACCAACTCATCACAGCACAGTGTTGGAGACCTTGTAGAGCCTAATAAAAAGGAGATTTTTTTTTTTTTCCAAAGATCTTATATTTATAAAAGACTGAATGGTTTTTCATGCACTTTGATTTAAGGCTTCACTATTTGAAGTAGAGAAGCAGCTCCAGAGGCTGATGCTGAAACATAGTCCTACATCCTTCTGGTTTTGGATGGGTTGATTTTTTTTTCTTACTGAGATTGAGTTGAATTTTATCTACTCAAGTGCACTTCCAAAGTTTTTCTGTAAGCCTCATAATGAATTGGAGGGGGGGATGAGGAGCTGTGGGTACCCTAGTAGCCACTGCCAGTGCTTGGTGGCTGTGCTGTCTGTGCAGCTAACCTGCATGAAAATAAAGGCACGTGCATTGTATGTATGTGGATCAGGGAAATATCAAGTCTCTTTTTTTTTTTCTACCATGTGAATGGTGAGGGGCGACAGTGGGGATTGGACTGGCTTCTGGTGTGCTGTGTTCCCTCCTCCACCGGTGCAGGACCAGATTGTGTTTCTGCTGCCTTAAACCCAGGGCTCTTGGCAAAGGGAGAGCAGAGCTCTTGGTGGAGAACTCTCTGAAGGCTTGTCAAAAGCTCTATTTATTTTTTTTTTTTCCAAGCAAACTGTTCACATTTCATCTTTGCTGTCTCTGCTGTTTATTCTAGTTCTCTGGGCTTTCTGCTAATATGACAATGTTAATATAGCAAATAGTTAATTATCCAGGCTGTCTGGGGTGCACAAAGAGGAGGAACGGTAGGGAATGGTTCAGTGGTGGTGTATTTCCTCAGTCAGCACATTCCCTTCCCCTGCCCCTTCCCCAGTCCCAGAGCGTTTCTGTGTTCCACTCTTTGTTTGCAAACCTCCATCTGGAGCAGTAAGCAGCTGTCAGTGGAGCTTTTCATGCAAAAAGAAATTGAAGAACTAGCAAGGCCACAAGAGCAGCTTTTGGAAATGCATGGTTGGCTGGGCCCAGATGCCTGGGTAGGAGGAGGAAACCCAGAAAGATCAACAGAAACATCCATCAAAGGGAGCAATGGAGGACATGGACAGGAGGATGACAAGGAGGGACAAGGCTAATGGCATTTACGTGTAATTCTTTTTTAGTAAAATGTAGGATTAAATTTGCTGCTGATGGAACTGCCATGGTATTAGCAGATTTAGGTTATTAGAAAGCATGGATCTGCTGTAAACAGTAGGAAGTAAGATCCTAATGTTTGTGTTCACTTTTTGCTCGTGTGTTTTCTTGCCTTGGTTTATTTGTCACTCATCAATATTCCTAGCAGGAGATCTGAGGCTGACTTGCTTCTGGTAAGTGCCAGTGGAGACTGCTGTGGAGATCTAAGTGATTGTTCCTGGAGGGCAGTGTGCTCTCTGTTGTGTAGGAGGGAGGAAAGAAGCCATCCCTGTGCATCCGTTCTTCTCTTAACAGCAGGATCTAACATTTGTGTTAGACCTGAAGCCCCTAGTTAGTCTGGTTTAAGGCTGGCATGCATGTGGAAAGTTACTGCAGATAAGCAGAGCTGGGAGACTTTTGAAAGAAACTTGCTCACTTCTGAGAGCTCTGTTCAGGTTGGTCAGATTTGAATAGTCAATATTAAGCTTGCAGCCTACAAAGAGATGAGAGAGATAAGTATTTATTCTTCATTTGCAGATGTAACTTGCTGTGCAGATTGCTGAATGAGTGCTGAACTGTGGGAGAGACAGAGAGACTCTATGTACCAGTTGCTAAATCAGCAAACCGATTTCAAAGAGACACAAAAAACTGTAACTGAAATTACCCAGCCTGACATTTTTCATGGGGCTTATATATTCTAAAAGACTCTAGCTCCTTAGGGAAGAGAAAAACATTAAAAACTTGAGTGCTGTCTCCTGTTTTGTGTGCACAGCTCTGGGGTTTGAAGTAAGCGTGGGTGAAAGTTTTTCTTGCTTCCCAAAAGATGCTGTTTTCCCTTCCTTTGCTGAAATGCAGAATGTTTGCTCAGGTGACAGGATCAGTTAAAGTATAATCAATAACCAGTGTTAATATTTTACTCACATTATTTGCCAAGATGTTGGATACCAACATAGGCAGTGAAACATGTAGTAAATGCAGCTGAAGAATTATACTCCAATAAATTTTAGATGAGCTTTATTTAACAATAAACTGTAAAAAAAACCCCCAACATTGCAATGAGAGAACCTGTTTTGTAGCCACTGTAAATGTTTTAGTGCATTTTTAAGACATAAGTGTAGTACTTAGGTTCTCACAGTTAAAACACACAACAAAACATGGACAAAGACTAGGAATTACCTGTAAGGCTCAGATTCACAAAGTATATAAGATCTCAGGTTGTATCACCACCTTTATCTTTTGAACGTGAAAAGCTTGGAGGCTGATGGGTGGGGATTTGAGGTACCTGAGACCACAAGGTTGCTGGATTTTGAGACTATCTTGTGAGAAAGTAGTGAGCCACTGTGAAAAATGTTGTCCTCTTCAAGGGCAGTATCTTGGGGACATAGCTAATTCTGGCTGACGGAGGCTGTATTAAATACCATAGCCCTTGGCTGTATTTTAGAGCAGCTCTACCTGAAACACTATTAGTGTGCTTTACTGAACCTTGCAGAGTGGGTTTTGGGGACAGTAACTTCCAGGAGGTATCTGGTTTGCTTTACAGCTCCGAGCAGGCCGTTGGGATGGGTTCCTCCTCTGCAAGCAGGAGTTAGAAACGTTGCATGCTTTGCAGCATTGCTTGGTGCTTAGTTGAGTTAAGAGAGGTGCTTTTGGAAGGACTGTTTGTATTCATGCCTTCAAACCTTAAGTTTCTTTTGTTCTTAAAACCTTGGCCTTGTTCTTTCAGTCTTTTGCCCTGAAATTGAAGGTACTCGATCATAAGAGAAAAAAGTATCCAACTGATTTCTGTATCTTTGTCCCTTGTGTTTGTAGAAGATCTGACATAAAAGTAAATCTGTAATTTTACATTGTCACATCTCTTCTCCCCCGCCAGAAATGCACATAAATAAAGCTTTACCACACTTCTGAGCTCAGAACTCACTACTTTTAACTCTTCATCTTACTGGCTCTCTCAAAACCCTAAAAGCTGTTTGATTTTTCCCTTTGTGGGCTAGCTGTAGGGCCCAGCCTTTGACTGCTCCAAGAGCCATGGTGGCTGCTCAAGCAGCTTCACATCCACCTAGAGCTGCTACTCGCCATCAAAACTGTGAGCTAGTAAGAGAAACTGCTGAATGCATTCTAAGAGTAGCGACTTTAGAAAATGTCTGGTTTTTCACTGAAACTCTGAAAATGTTTTATGTAGACAAATCTCTAGCTGGGAGTTAAAGTTCATTTGCCTCATGCGGTAGTTATGGATAGGCTGGGTTCCTGGAGTGACCCTTGCTGCTCTGGCTGCACTGCTCCTGCCTCCCCCAAAAGCAGAGAGAAGAGCTGCAGGGCTGGGTGCTGGTGGAGGTTCTGCAGCAGTTGTGCAAAGCTCGTGGAGGGGACAAGGAAGTATGTGCTAACTGAAAACCAAACTGATTTGGGGGTGAAGAAACTCCCTAAAAGTAGGGTTTGGGTTTTTTTTTCCATTTTCCTTATAATTTTTGCATAAGACCAACCCTTTTCTGAAAATTGGTATGACTAGGTGGTTATACCTTCGTCTCATCTGTGTATTTCAGGAGTGGTTTGTATAATCGTTCTTTTTTTGGCTGCCTATACGGGGATTACATTGCTTGAATTTGTTTCCCATCCTGTTCTCCCAAAGCAGAATACTATAAAGAAGTGCAATTCAGAAGCAGCACTCTTGTTTCTAAGTGGCTACTTTCATGTTGTACAGAGATAAAGCTCTGCCTAAAACAAAGTGGGGCCCTCCAAGCCTCTGCAAGTCACTTAGATCTGAGATGATACCTCATATCATCAGTGTTTGTATCTGCTGCCCAAGATAAAAGTTTGGAAAAACAAATTGAAAAATAAGTGAGTAACATAGTATATGAAGCAATGCTTGTCTGTTGCCTTCTTTTGCAATTTGTAGTTGTCAGGGTCTTTTTCAAAGTAGCACTGCAGCCTTTTTGCAAGTGTCTAAATTACTTACACTGACATACTCTGGTTTTTATATCATATATTTTCCGTATGTGCCTATTACTACATTAATTTGTGTGATCTAATTGAATTAAAGGATTTTGAAAAGTCTGGAGATAAAACTGTAGTTAAAAAGAAATGCATCATAAAAGGCTGGGCTGTTAGAATGGATTTTTTTAATTACTGTAAAATGCTGAAGATTTAAAATTTGTAGAAGGAAACAGGTCTTCATCTCTTATTCCCTTATTCATTGGTATGCATTCAGAATTGCGTGGCATATGGGACTTTCACAAGTCTGAACTGTGTCTCCTTGTGGTTGGTGGTAAAGAATCTGCAAGTTTGATGCTCCTGCCTGGAGCTCTCCCACTTTCCCGAGATGAGTGGGTAGTGGGCTTGCATATCTTCTCAGGAAGTAGCTGAAGAGGTTTCACAGAATCACAGAATGGTTTGGGTTGGAAAGGACCTCAAAGATCATCTAGTTCCAACCCCCTGCAGTGGGCAGGGACACCCTCCACTAGCCCAGGCTGCCCAAAGCCCCATCCAACCTGGTCTTAAACACTTCCAGGGATGGAGCCTCCACAACCTCTCTGGGCAACCTGTTCCAGTGCCTCACCACTCTAACAGTGAAGAATTTCCTTCTACAGAAAATTGGCTCTGGTGCACGGTGATTTTGGCCATCTTGTTATATGCTTGTGCTGATGCTTCATGTCTGCTCTTTTTGTGCTGGCATCCTTTTTAGCTGAACAGAGGTGATGCAGAAATTACTGAGTTCTTTGGAGACCATTTATTATTTTAAGATTTGTCCCTGACCGGTTCTGCCCACAGAGTTGCTGCAATAGAATAATCACATTACATTTTTGACTCCCATTTTTTTTTTATTTGTTGAGTTCAGTTATTCTTCTTAAAAGTTAACCACTGGAAAAGCAAATTACTCATGCCAGGAAACTTTTTTGTAGCTTGATGGAAGAGGGATGTATCTCATGGGGCTTTCAGCAGAGCTGCTTCGATCTGGACTGTTTGCCTCAGGTATGTCCTTTAGCAATCCAACCCAAAGGCTGTCCTTGAAGCAACTGCCTCTTTGTGCATCACTTCAAGGGTAGGATCCAGTGCATTTCCGTTGCTGGAGGAGAGCTTGGTGAAGCCCTTAGTGTAAGCAAGTCTGCTCACATGGGCTCACTGTGCACAGTTACAGAGTTCAGTTGCTTTTAGGCCTAAAAGGATTAATTTTCTTCTTGCTTTTCCTGTGCGATAGATATTTGTAGGCTCAACAAACAGGCAATGCTGTTATCAGTCATGTGCTTTTGTGTTTGGTATTGGTATTTGAAGGTATACTTTGCATTTTTCTGGTAAAGACCCTGAAAAATCTTAATGTTGTTCTTTTCCTGTTTTCTTAATCCTATATCCTTTTCCTTTATCTTAAGCTAAACTGATTTTTTCTGACTCCTATCAATGTATTTAGATACATGAGTCTAAATACAGACCCATTTAACTATCTTAAAAAAAAAAAAAAAAAGGGGGCAGGAAAAAACCCCAAACCAAACAAAAACAACAAAAATATGGTATCCATTAAGACAAGATCAGGATCAGGTCACTCCTCTTTATGAAACTCTCATTCAAATGCTTTAATTAACTTCTGACTTACCATTAGTGTGCTTTCCTCGCTGTCTAAAAGCTTTCCATTGGAGAGCAATGTGGATGCTATTCTGAAGGCCTACGAAGTGCTTTACAGTATTCAATGTATAATAAAAAAAAGCACACAACAGCAATGCCATGCCAGACTGTGGTAACTGTTCTCATTGGATGCAGCTATGTGCGTTCTTGGTATTAAAAACTATATTTTTAGTTTCTCCTCAGAGGACTCCTACACACAGCCCTGTTAAAAGATGGCCTTCTATTCCTAGATAAATAGGTATATTGCCTCTCTGTGGCTTCCCTGTCAGTTTGTTCTGGAATGACAATAGGTGTGCCTGGGAGCTAGCATTTGAATAGTGAATGTCTTGCTTAAAATGCATAAGATGGGGATGCATACATTCTTCTCTAATTGCTGGAAATTGCAAATCTGGGCAAAATTTGGAATGCAGCTGCTTGTATAATTACATCTTCTGTCAGTTGCTATAGCTCAGCTTTATAACCCTTCTAAAATGTCTTCATAGTTTATGGTACAAATAATGCCTCCATTAATACTACTTTGGGATCACCCCCCCCTCTTGCACTTATTCTCCACCAACTCCAAAGGCCTAAGGTTTTTCCTCTTACTGAACTGATAACAAGTGTTAGAAATTAATAGTTATAGTATGATGAAATTTTTCTATAGCTATTGTCATTATTGTTAAGCCAAAAGAAATTCTCTGAGTTTCTTACTGTTGCTGGGGTTTGGTTTTAGTATGAAATACCCATGCGTGTACCTCAAACCAGTTTATCCTGCTTACAGCTTCAGGTTTTGGCTACATGCAAACCTTTCCATTGCGTGGCTTTATGGAGTAGAAGGTGACGGGTGATGGAAAAGTTGTTAGGTTATCGGCAACTAAGTGTTGGTATCTGCTACTGGTCATTAAATGACAGATAAGATACAGATCACAATTCAGAGCTTAATGAAATGTGTTGTCCCCACTTACACCACCGTCACAGTTAGAAAATGGTTGAAAAGTTGGAAAGGATTAAAAGAGAGGTAATAAAGGAATTATTTAGTCTGTCTTTTTGAGAGTGTGTAATTTAACCATGGCAAAGTTATAGCTGGATCATGTTCTATAAGTTCCTAGACAGAAGAGGAGTTCTTAGTGTAGAAGACTCTTTAGATGAAAGATGATATAAGAAGTCCCAGTGGCTGAGGTGGAACTCACCGAAAAGGTGCACGTGTTTAACCATAAATGTATTTCACTGCTGAAATAACACTGTGATAGGGTACTTTCTTGATCTTTGGAGCTTGTGTTTAAAAACCCAAAAGTATATGTTTCTAGAAGAGATCCTGTAGCTTACCAAAGTGTAGTAGAACATTGCAGAAATTACTAAATGAGATACTATAGCTTGCGCTTTGTGGTAGGTTAGACTAATCAAACAGTTTATTATGACTTTAAATCTGTAAATGCATTAGCATTGGTATTAAATGGGCTATTTCAGAAAAACAGCAAGTCTCTTTGTATACAATCAAGGATCACACATGAAGAAAGAAACCTCATTTAAGCAGGACAGTGTGGGAAGTGTTCAGCTATTAAAATAGAAAATGACGGTCTCCAGCATTTTTAACTGGTTACTCTTCAGTGTGTAGCAATTGCTGCAGAAAATTAAAAACTTTGAAAGTTTATAGCAAAGAAGCTTGATTCAATGAGACAAGTTTTATAGAGCTGCAGTACTAACTGTAACTTTCTTAGAGGTTTGAAATTACATTTGGGCAAGTTACTATAAGACATAAATTTGAAATCAGAGTAAGGTATTTTTTTATAGTAAAACACCTGCTTACTCAGTGTTATAGTGTTTCCAGAATACCTGATTGCAGATACTGCTTTTGCTTTAACTCATGTTTTTTTTATATAAGCAGCAAATGCCTTTAAATGTTTTTCTGAAGCTTGGGAGTCTGATTTTCTTGGAAGTCACCGTTCAGCAAATGTTTGAACTTCATAGGCTCTACAGGGTCCTGTGTACCCCCCCCCAGCTTCATAATTTTTCCCAGAAGCAGGAGCTGTGGGATTTGATTTTCCATTACTTATGCATTCACAACATCCCTTGAAATGGTGCATTTCTCTGCATCTCTAAGGCTGAATGGGTCATTGTCTATAGCTAAGGAAGGAAAGCATTTGTCATACACTTACCCATTCTTGTTTAAAAAAAAAAAAAAAGCAAACCTTTTTCTTAAAAGAAACTGGCCTCCTTGCCCAATTATTATTTGTTTATTGTTAACGTGTAAAGCCCTCACCCTACTTATGTGTGAAAAAGGTTTTATTTCTATGCCTTTAGGGACAGACAAGCACAGAAAACGCTTGGGTTATTCATAACTGTTCTGTATAGAAAACAGTGACAAACACAGAGAACAACAGTGTTGGCTTGTTCAGTTCTTCGAATCTCTAATGATGTTTGAGATGAACTCTGCTCGGACATCTTCTTTCACAGACCATGGGGCATGTTTTTCAGTGCTGCTGTGGGTGTGGTAAGGTGCTGAATGCATGTTGTATAGCCAGTGAATTCTTGTATAGGAGCACAAAGAGATTGTCAGTAGGAATTGTGGAATCCCTGTGACTATTTTTACTGTATTCCACTTTTATTTAATACTTACAGATCTTTCTGCTATGCTTATAGTGGACTCTGCTTTTACCACTTCTATGTTATTGTTACGTTTGCTTATTTCCTTTTGCTCTCTTTCCTTTTGTACTTGGTGCTTTTTTTACAGTGCTGACAAGGAGGGCTTTCCTAGAAGTTGTCTGCAAATCCCTCTCTATCCTGTTTTCTGTATCCCAGATAAACTGTCAGCTGGGATTGCAGTTCTGCAAGATTTTTCTTGGGGGGGAGGGAGGGGATGGAGGTGGAATAAACACTAGATATAAACTGTAAGACAGTAAAAAGTTTAAATAATGGTAATTTATGAAGTGTTATCCAGGCTTGTACTGATTAAAGACAAACGTTTGCAAGGTTCAGCCCTTGGACTGATCTGGATTCCAATCTGGAAACTGAAAATTCCTTAAACTAGCCTTAATTTGCAATGCCTGGTTTCCAGCACTCAGCTGTCAGGATTTCTGCGCAGCATCCGTGCCACCAGTCTCTGAGCGATGCCAGTGTCTCCGTGCTTATCCTGCTTTCATTTTTTACTTATAGATCTTTATCTATAATTGATGCTTGCCTATTGAATGAGAGTCTGCTCGGTACGCATGCAGACTGAGAACTCTGGGCAGCTCCTCTAACCTGGGGAACACCTCTCCGGGCCTGTCCTTGTGATATTGTGATGTGCCGGGGAGCTGTTCGGAGCCAGGCAGGTGAGTGCACTGGCTGGCCTTGCAGGGCTTTTCTATTTCTGCAGTCTGGCCCCTCATTAATCATATGTTTCCAAGCGTGTAGTATTTCACTTCACCCTTTTCAACTCCCCAGGCACAGGGGGCCATCTTAGACGTGATAGCTTTAAAATAAAGCTTGGAAATGAGCTTCTTGTAGGAATAAAAAAAAATTCTGCAAGTCAAATGCTGTTTGGTGTTTTCAGAGGAACTAGATGAGTTTATGAAAAGTGTTGGGTGATTATGCCCTGATAGCAAAGGCAGTATGACTTGGTAGCTTGAATATTGCATCCATTCATATTTCCTAATTTCCTTTCACTCCCCAACCCATTTGTTCCTTGTGACTCAGAACAAAAAGGAGCAGGCTGCACTGTGTTTTCCAGCAAAGGCAGGCATCATGGTTTGTAGTATCTGTACAGAATGGCAAGAATAATTTGTATTTCATGCTGTATGCATATGGGGTTTTCTCCCTATTCATGAGAGAAATACAACAGAGGAGGAGTGGACAGATAGGATTGGAGGCAGAAAATGTGCCATTTCTTGGCTTGTGCAGTTTGTTTTTCTGAACAATACTGTTGTTACAGCCATTTCTGCAAAACTCCTAGAATAATTTGAAGAGAGCAATTTAAAAATAATGACATGGTTCTAGTCTTTATCATCTACTTCCAAAGGAGCTCCAACAATTTGGTTTGCTGCTCCTTCCTTGAAGTTGGCAGCACAGTGAATCACAAAAAGGAAATGCTCCTATGCCTCCCCCTGCTCTCTTCCTTGAAATAGGCGTTTGGACATTTCATTGCTGCTGCATTTTAAACTTCATCTCTAGCTAGTGTCTTCCTTCAAGTATGTAACTGAGAGGCAGAGCATTCATTTGCTTTCTGAGGCTTTCAGGTTGCCACATGAAGTTTTAACAAGCTGAAATGTTGACTTCCAGCATTTGTAAGATTGTCACTTTTGTCACTGGAAATGATTTAAATAAAGTTATGTGGTTATCCAGATCTCTTAGCATCTCTTTGGGATATCTTGCAGGTAAAATTCTCTCCAAGTAAGTTCACATCCAGCTTGCTTCTCGGCAGAAAAAGAACCATTTTGTGCCTAATTTTTATGGCACTTTTCATTAGTGAGCTGTTAAAACTCTGAAACAGATCAGCCTCTTGGGGATGTTTGAGCCACGTGGAATGAGACACAAAGCTCTGGGAAGCTCATTACCAGCAAGGTGCAGGCAAATGTGAGGGAGCTGAGGAAACCACAGCAGTAATTGTGAAGGGCTGGAAGGTCTCCTCTTTGAAGAGAGATCAAATGAGCTAAATGTGTAGGTCATCTAAGCAGTTGCTAGAAGTAGACCTCCACAAGATGGGCAACTGAAAGACTGTGAATGTCCAATGACAAATCAGCACATGTCCAGAGGAGGTAAATCTAGGTATTACTGTTCTGGCCTCAAAACAGTGGAACATGCAAAGAAACTGGAAGGCAGCTTATTTAAAATGTGTGACACATTACCTTTTCCATGATTTGCCTACTGAACTCATCGCTATAAAATTTATTCAAAGCCAGAAGATTCCCAGAACTGAAAATAGGTGAGATAACTGTCTGGATGGAAAGGACAGCCAGTAGTATCTTAGGTTAGAAGAAGTTTCAGAGAAGGTAGGGATGAGGAAGCACTGGGGAAGTTAATGGTGTGTAGGTGTTTTGCAGGCTTGAAGTCTCTCCTGTGCATCAGTGCATAAATTAATCTGCTGTGGTGGGGACTAAGCCAAGCCACCTGCTCAGCCTGTTCTTTGGATGTGCCTCACCTCACTGCCCCTTTGGGTCTCTGGACTGGGCCCACCCATTTCTGTTTTGGCTCAATCAAACCTCAGCCTGAACGTTTTTGGAAACACAGCATCAGTCATGGCGTTGTCCATGGGGAGATGGGAAATGCCTTCCACACTTGATGGATGTCCCACCTGGCTTAATTCCACCATGTCAGGAACCTCTGGCCAATGTTGGAGAGAACTGTTTTATTTTAGCGCTTATTCCTTTGTATATTCCTCCGTGTGATTCTGGCAGCAGTGTCTGTGCATGCCGCAACCCTTTGCACTGTGCGAGGTTTGGGAAGGGCAGCACAGGCTGTCTGTCACTTCTGTCCCTTTCCAGTCTGCGATCTAAGATGCAGTACTCCTCTCTGCACTACACTAGCTCATTGGCTTCTCCTTAGGACATGAAAATGATTATAGTTTTCCCTTTAGCTTTTCGTTTTTAACACCTTTTGAAAACCCACGGTGGTCTTTTGGAAGACTTGTTATTTTAAAGGAAACCATCCGGGAGTACTAGAGGCAGTTTGGCCGCTATCCTGTCCCTAACACTGATCGGTGACATGGTGAGGCAACGAGCTAGGAGGAACCCAGCAGGAGTACTTGCCTCGGTGTGCACGGATGGCATCAGTCCATCTGCAGCCCTCACAGGCCTGGTGAGGACACTTGCATACCATGGGAGGTTCCTGCTGGCTTATTGTGGTCTTGGGAGTGTGAAACCTGGTAGGGTATGTTGACACTGGAGTGTGCAGAGGGACAGCACACTTCTACGAGCTCAGCTATAGTGACTGCTCTGTTGTGCTGCTGTGAACAGCTCATGAGATCAGCACTCGCCCCAGAGTGCGATATGTGTTAGTTTGAAGATGCTGATTCCTCATCAGCTGATTCCCTCTACGTTTGGTGTGGCTTTTCTCAAAATGCACCAGGTCCCTTTGGGATGAGGATGGTTCTGTAGAAGTGGGAAAGATTATTATCATGTTGTTGTATTTATTTGGAGAGGATGTGCAGCAGTTGTCAGACAGCACTATGTACCTAATTGGGAATTCAACTTCCAGCTGGTAGATTGAGACTGAAAGGCAGAGCTGTGGGATAGAGATGGGCAGACACAAAATGCTGAGGCTCCTAATCTTTTACAATATGTTTGTTTAATACAAAGTGGTCTGCTGAGATTGTTTTGCGGCGTAGAATAATCATTGTGTGCTGACTAATGGGAGACAGCAAGCTGTTAAAGAGCATCAATTAACCATACAGGAGGAGGTTATTGAGTATTTTCACAAGCGTTGAGGATGTGAAGAGTAAAGAATATTACTTGAAGGTAACCCTTAGAGAATTTTTAGCAATTGAAATCTACAAACCGCAACAAGAGTATTTGTGGACATACATATGGTTGCACAGCTTGCCAGGAAGAACCGTGCAAAAAAACTTGAGCTAGCTTTCCAGCTCCAGATTGTGCTGATATGAAATAAACAGTGCTTTGCTAAACTTGTTCTCTTATTCCATATTCATTATTTTGAAAATTTCCCATGTCACATTTATCTAATGTATTCCCAGGAAATACTGGTCCCCTTCATAGAAGATAACGTGTAGTGCCCTTCTGATACTCAGGTGTCAGAATTTGTTATACTTCTGCTTCCCTGACTGCCTAACTGTAAGGCTGTTGTCCTTGTACTTACAGCTGCTCCTGCTTCGGTATAGTAATTCCTATTCCTGCTATTGCTATGAGTTAGAACTCAATGCACTTAGTGCTGATAGGAACACGCTCTTCCATCATGTGCCTCGTACAATGGATAATAAAATTCTCCAATTTTGGCCAGTGGAGAGTATGAAAACCTATGTTTCATTTGGAATCCTTTTATGCAGCCCTGCTAGTGTTCTGCCTCAGTTTAATGCAAAAAATAAATAACATTTTGTGGACTTTGTTTGCTGAGTGATTTTGTTCTTTGTAAGTAACGGGAAATTTTTCCCATCCTGGATTCCAGTGTTAAATCCACTTTGTGCAAACATAGTTTTCCGTTTATTCATCGACAGTGGGGAGACTAGATAACATTGAATTTATTTTTTCAGTTTTGTTTCTTCTAAAGTGGTGTTAGAGACTTGGACCTCAGATATTCTTTTAGCCAACAGCAAGAGATGTCCTGGGGTTCCTTGGGGATTGTGATAAAGAGGGACCCTTGTTCTTAGACAAGGGTAAGGATGGATAGTCTTCTCTCAGCTTCAGCTCTCTAGTCAAATGCCTTAATCACCAGAGGTCATCTTTAACAGATGGTTCTGCATCAGTAAAGCCTTTAACATGTTAGGAAAAAT
This sequence comes from Aramus guarauna, assembly GCA_013400195.1. Classification (NCBI taxonomy): domain Eukaryota; kingdom Metazoa; phylum Chordata; class Aves; order Gruiformes; family Aramidae; genus Aramus; species Aramus guarauna. The sequence continues at coordinate 84,202 of VXBL01006301.1, read as the reverse complement.
TCAGAGAAATTTACTCCTTTTCTGACTTGATTGATTTTCTTAATCTTTTCTGAGGGGAGGGGGACAATAACCCATCAGAAGTCTATGGAGAGGATTAATTACTTGGCTGCAAAACTCTTGAAGATATTCTGATGAAAGATGTGGGATGAGTGAGTGAAGCCTTGGTGAAGTTGATGTCAGTGTGGAAATTTAACTGTGACTGCAGCCCTCGTGCCTGCGGTGTTTTGCACCATAAGAAAATGTAGTCTGATCTCCTGTACGTCATAAGTGTCTGAATTTGTTTCAGTGGTGAAATCTTCCCTACCGATCTATGGAAAAAATCCTTTTGTCTGCAAATACTGGTTTGACCCTGAGCAGTTGTAGCTTGGCAGTGGGAAAGGCGGGGGGGGCTTTGCTACCTTAGGACTCTTGTCCTTGCAGCTGGTGCTGCTTTGAGCTCTGACCAATCTCTGGTGCTTCAGAGAGATGCCAAAATATCCCTGACTTTACAGGGAACTTGTCAAAGCCCTAATATGTGAGATACCACTATATTAATGCAGATCTGCAGATTTAAAACCCCAAGGAGTTGTTCAGTCTCACCCGTGGCCAGGGAAGGGAGGGGTTGCAGAGCCATTTCAAGGCTGGAAGAGGGTATCATTAGCACTGAGCTTGACCTGAGCTGAGCTTTGGCCAAAGGATTTATCCCTGGAGCTGCAATGAAGCATTTCATGGTTCATTATCCTCACAGTAGGAAACAATGTATTATTCTGAAGCTGAATATCTAACTCAAATTTTCATCCATTTGATCTCAGGGCTTTCTCAGCAATGTCTTGTCTCTTACCACTTTCTTTTCCACTTTCTTTTAGGATCTAAAACAAATGATATATCTGTCTCCATGAATGGAATACTTTGAGCTCTTGAAGTTTCATACTATAAGGCTTGTTTTCTGGGCTGTGAGTCATTGTGTGACCTGCCTTTGAATCCTACTCTCTATTTCCCTGTAGTTTTTTTTAAGCTTGAACTCCAGAACTGCACACAAGTTCCAAGAGAGCTCTGGGATTTGTGCAGGTTGCAGAGGCAGCCTTGCTTTTCTGAAACTTTGCTGCTTTTTGGCTGAGCAGATTTGGCAGCTTGCTGCTGTAGGAGAAACAGAAAACACTGTTGGACCAAGAACTGTTTCCCTGAAGGCCTTAGCAGGGTACCTTACCACTTCTTGTGGATGTTTCCCCACTGAAAACTACATTTTGAGATGAGTCACTGAATTAATGTTTAATCCACAAGTAAAATTGGTAAGGCAATTACCATCTTGCAAGTTCTTCAAATCAAATTGTTAGAGAACATTAAATCAAAAGCTTTGGAGAAATCCCAGTGTAAACAATTGCTTTTATCATCCAGTGTCTGTGATTCTGTCACAAGAAAAGCTTTGTTTTGTTGGGCCTGTCTTCAGTGAAAGTGTGCTGCCTGGTATTCATTTTGGTCTTAGCCTCCACTTTTTTTGTCTCTGCTCCATTATTTTCCTTTCTCGATTTGTTACCCCATAATGAGAATTAAGAAGTTTCTAGCTTACCGTTCTCATCCTTACTTTTTAGCATTGCCAATACAGAAAGCAGTTGCAAACTGAATTACTGCTGTTAGTCATGTGGCAATTAATCTGTTATGACAACATGCTGGCTTTAAAGCACGAGGATGATGAGGATTGCTCTGCTGGGTCTCCCATTTTGCTCCGTGTGTTTTGTTCTGAAGTCAAACCACCCACTCCCCGGTAAGAGGGAAGCCTTTGTGTATTAGGCATCAGTGGAGGGGCCAGCAGCCTGTGAATCTGCAAACAGGTGACTACAGGCAGCTTTTTGGTCACTGAGGCTGCTACCTGATAGAAAGGGCTGTTAGCATAATTCAGTTTTCACTGCCACATGCTTAGGTTTACACTCACAGTTGGGTCTCTTTGGTACATCCTAGTCCAAACATGACATTTTGTGTAATTTCCTGGCGGGAGGATTTTCTTCACAGAAATCTACCATACTTCCACCCCGCTCCCCTTTCTTTTTCTTCTCTCTACAGGTGAAAGCGAGAGAGGAAGAACTACAGAAGGAGGGGTTCTCTGCCACTGCTAGAAAGATACAGGAAAGCGTTGAACTAAAACTGGTACATCTTTGTGCTCCCAAAAAAAATAAAGCGCATGGTCCGTGCAGACTGGTGTTCAGAAGCAAACATCCTGCCAGCAAAATGGGCTTCGGGAGGTCGTCTGTATCCAGGGAGCCTGTTTCAGCTGTCAGTGCTACAGAGGTGATCAGAGAACTGCAGATGAGAGGGGCCAGCCTGGAGAGAGAGCTGAAGCAGCTGCAGGAAGAGTGCAGGCAGAGGCTGGATGAAATTGCAGGAGGGTTGGATGGAGTGATTTGTGTCTCCCCTTGAAGAGAGAAAGCTGGACTGAGAAGAGCAAAGGAATAGACTGACTTGATCAGAACACATTGTGCAGCTTGGCATGGGGGAGTATGAGGTGAGGAACCAAATGCAATTTCTGATTTTTAAGCCTGGGAATCATAACTTGTTACTTGTTTGTGACTTGCAGTGGGGCCATAACCTTGGTGGTTCTCTCTGCAGCCCCTTTATTGCTAACCTTGCCAAATAAATTCAGCAGCAGGCCTTGGTGGGAGCTTGTGTAAATCTCCCTTTTATGTTTTGAATTTCTAATTTTTCTGCCAAGCACTGCACTCTTCTACAGTGCTCAGCTGCTAGGCACAGCATACGTTGAGGCTGCGCATTGAAGCACTAATTGCATTCAATATTTTCCAGCAAATGGAAGAGTTCATTAGTCAGAAAAATCCAGGTATTGAAGAACATGCAAAGTACCAAGACTTAGAGAGATTGGAAATGTTTGAGAAAGTGTGCTGGTTTAATTCAGCTGGTTTGCATGTTTGTGGCAGCTATAATGCAGTCACCAGAAGCAAAAACAAATGCCCAATAATAAATAAAGCAGCACACTGATTTCATTTACTGGTGTGATGCACTTGAAGTAATTGGGTTCTCAAAGAAAACAAACTAGAAACCCATTGCACCAAGTTATGAGTCACAATAACTTATGGATCTGCTATAGGAAGTTTCTGTAAAATAGAAATACGACATTAACTTCCAAGCTTGAAGAGTCTCCAAGCTCTGTCTCGGGAGGCTTCTTCCCCTGGAACATGCAAATGTTTTTCACTTGGCGTTCATTTCCTACCCTTTTCTGTTTTGCTTTCATCAAGGAATATTTTTATATTTTAGTTGTACACTTTCAGGAATAAATAAACTTAAAAAAACCCAGTTTGCTTTTCGTTTGTGAATTTCTATGAGCAACGGGCTTTCCTCCATCTGGATTTCTGTTTACTGCCCCAGCTTGGTGGTGTCGCTGATTGTGAGCTGCTCGGCGCTCACTAAGCAGCCAAATGCGAAGGATCATTAAGGAGCCTCTTTCCAGGCATTGGTAGGATTGCAGCTCTGCAGGGAGATGGTGTGCAGGTGGGACAAGGCTCAGGTCTCCTGGTTTCTGCTGCGCTTCAGATGCTTCCAGACCCTGCTCATCTGCACCACCCGTTCGGTTCTCATGCGGGTTTTGCAGAAGTGAGTGGCAATGCAAATGTCAGTGGAGAGCCACCTGCGGAGGGCTGCTTTGCCCTGGTTTCGCCCTGTTGAATGCAGCATTGCCTGTAAGCCAGGAGTATGCAAGCTCAGTTTAATTATGGGCTGTTTCAGACAGCCTTTCCTCTGCGTGAACCCGGTGGCTTCTCCAAGGACCAAGCTTGAGCAAGGTTGGTGGGAACTGTAGTTCTCAGCCAGACCTCAACTCCAGTCAGCCCTACGCAGGTGGGGCGGTTCCTGGGAGCGGGCTGTTTGCGTGTGTTGGCTGCGGCTGTCAGTCACAACCAGTATGCCTGCTGTCGGCTGGCACCGGTGGTAGCAAACATGGTCCTGGAGCAGAAAACCCCGGTGGAGTAGTGAAATCCATCTCTGGGGCAAGTGGCCCCAGGCTGCTGCTCCTGGAAGAACAGCTCTGGCCTTAAGAAGCCCATCCACATGGCTCTGCTTTGCAAACCATCTCTGTAGGTGCAGGGTACCAAGCACTGAGCTGTTTCAAGCTGGTACAGCTTTGGGAGGGGGTTGGCTCCAGGGCTGCTGAAATTCAATGCACAAGAGGACTTATTCAGACAGATTTCACAGAAAATTATTTATGAATGGGAAAGAAACAGTATATCCTAGAACTAACAAGACTGGCAGCACCAGTCTATCTCTCTCTGAACATTTTATATCCTCCTTCAGCTTTTATACAAGGGAATTTTCATACTGCATCACATGCAGGTTTAAAACATTGCCCTCAAAAGATCCTCTGTTCTCCTGGGATTTTCAGCAGAGAAGAGTTGGCAAATATTCTCGAGCAGGGTGAGAGCACTCAGATTCAAGTGCAGGTCTAGCTCCTGCCTTGCTGTGGTCTATCACAGTTGGCTTAATGCTGAATACCGTGATGGATTTTGCTGCCATCCACTTAAACTGGCAGTAGTCACTCATGGGATGACTTATTTCCTAGTATCAAATATTTGTTACGGCGCAGCACACAGTGCAGTGTGCTTCGGTGTTCAGCCAAGGATCCTGTTTCAGCAGAGACCGCAACTGGCAGCGCCTCTGCCCTGCTTGACTCTGAAGAATTATTTTTCTCTCTGGTGGAATGTAAAAATGACGGTGCTCAGTATGTCTGTGTGTATATGTGTGTGTGATGTATAAAAGCGCCTACAGTGAATCGCAGACAGCTGCATTTACCGCGTGGCAGAAATCGCTGCACCGAGGTGGCCCTATGGGAAGCTGTCAGGAGAGCCAGCGGGTTGGAGCTGGAGCTGCTTGTCCTGGTGTGTACGTCGAGAGGGGCTACAGCCGAAAGCAACTTAAAAGAAGATCGCCTTTCCACCCGTGGTGCTGTCCTGGTGTTGCACGCTTTGGACACCTCGTGTAAAGGGCATAGGCAAGTATAGGTTTTATGTTCTGGCACCAATTTCTTACTGCCTTTTATTTCAGGTACCGCAGATACTCTGCGGTCCCCGTTGAGGGTCAGCAGGATGTTTTGAGCTGGCAGTGGTTTTAAAACCAAATACCTGCAGCTCCCTGTTCCTTTTGCCCCCCTTCTCAACACCAGTACAAAGAGCACAAAGCAGGAGGTGCTTTAAGGGCTTGGTGCTCTCACACACCACGTTTTGGAGGGTGGTTTTCCTGTGAAGACTGCCTTTCAAAAATCACAGCCCCTCCGCAGGAGTTGGACGCAAAGGGACTAAGCCGTGGTCGTGCCTCGGTGACTGGTTACAACTTTTGATTGCTTCTGAGGCATATCGATGCATCTGAAATACAGATGCTTTCTAATCCCTGTGAGCTTGGCGAGGCATCAGCAGTCTGTCCAGTACTGCTGGGAGATGCTGTATAATAAATAGTACTTAAAAGCCTAAGAAAATCATCCTTGGATTAACACCAGCTGCAGTGAGGGCAGGAAAGTGAGCTGGGTGACCGCAGTCCCACTTAATGGGATATAACCCAGGAACAAACGGATCTTTGTCACCTCGTACCATTACCGCAGCATGCAAAGTGTTTTCCTTTCCTTGTTTAGGCTGACTTCTCTCACCCACCTTTGTAGCCTACTTGCTGGTTTTAAAGGCTGCAATGACCTTCTGGGTCAGGAGGGCTTGGCCCCGTGTCAGCAGTTGAAGATGCTGTAGAAGGCGGAATGGCTGCTCTGGGAGATGTGTGGCAACCGGCAACCAAATGACTGGTTGGTCTCTGGCAGATGCTGCGACAGGCGGAAGATGACTCAAGCCGTACATTTCATCCATGGGCTCAAGCACGCTCGGTAAATGTTAAGTATTACTTCACAGAAATTGGAGAGTGTTGTAAACAACCCGCTACAGACTGAAAAGCAAAGATACAAGCTGTTAAGTGGTTTGTCCTTTGCCATATCACCACGCTGGTTGCACATTTCCTTGTGAAAGCAGGAATCTGCTCTAAAATTGTCGGTGGAGTTGAACAGAGAAGGGTGGGTATCTGCTGGGGAAGCTGGGAGAGAGTGGGTCGCCCGCTGTGTGCAACTGGTTGCTGATCTGAAGTGGTGGGGGAAGGCTGGTGGTGATGCTGCCCTAACATCTGGAATGGGCAGCAGGGTTGGGTTTGGCTTTGGGTTTTTTGAAGAGGCTACAACAGCAGTTCTCCCTCTTGGTGCATCCTAAAGGGCCTTAGTTTGGTTTGGGTTTGGATCCATGGTTTCTAAGCGGTCTCAGGAAGACAGGAGCATATTAGAGCTGATGGCCCGTACTGGAAAAGCAGGAAACCAGGGTTAAATCAGCACCCACTAGCGATGCTGCCCGTGGTCGTGGGTGCACGTGACAAGGGGTCAGGCTGCAGAGAGCTGTCCCAGATGTTCACCTGGTGATAGCTCACAGCAAAGCCAGTCTGTAGGAAGCCCCCGTAACAGCTAAACCTCCTCCTGCAGGGCTGGGAGCGCACGACCTTTTGCTTTGTGCTTTGGTAATGCTTCACTGAAGACAGGCTGAGTTACTGCTGCAGTGTTTAAACCACAGTCTTTCTGGTGATGGATTGCTTGCGAGCGTAGCCTTAAGAGCAGCTTTTACAGGACTTCTGTGTCTGTAGTTTCTGGTAGGCCAGCATGGAGGTCTTTGTAGAAGAGCACAGTTTAACCCATTTCTCTGATGTAACCGGTGCTTGCTTTCCAAACATCTTGCAAGGAAAATGGAATTGGCCATAAATACTTAATTGGCTGGTAACTCTGGCTTGCACTGTGTAGCTAGAAATACTCCTCCCCAAATAACTGAGCATCAGTCAGCTTGCAGTCAAAACAGGAGGTTTACTTTGCAAAAGGCAAGCGAGGCATCTGCAGTCACTGCTCCTGACAACGCTGCGCCTGCTGGTAAATAAGGGCTGCAACCTATGTTTAAAAATAAGAGCTGCTGGGAGTAGTGATTTCCAGCACAGAGTGTTTCGGGTTCCCTGTGGGATTCCTCCACTAGCTCCTGCAGGAGGATGAGCTGGTAGCAGTTGGTGTGAGTGCGGGTGTGTGTACGGCAGCACGGTGCACGCTCAGTGGGAGTTAACACGTGCCTGATGATCGTGCTTGCTCGCCTCTGCCCCTCAGCCGCTTGCAGCGAGAGCTTTGGGGCTTTCACCCTCGCCCTCCTGGAGCCGACTGCCTGCGGCTCTCTGCGCCTGCTCCGTGGCCGCCTGCGGGCAGAGCCCTGTCCCTCTCCATCCAAGGGGTTTTGTTCCCCAGCTACCCTGAAAGGGACGACAAGGAAAGCGGAGGCGTGCAGCCCACGGGGACTGTGCAAGCGTCCAGCCTTGTGCAGTGCAAGCTCCTGGCCCCGGTTGGGGATGCCTGTCTGAGCCCCCAGCTCCGGGGTCCCCTGAGCGTTGTGCAGCACAACTCTGGCAGTCTCGCACCATCGTCCCCCGTGAGCAGGCGGCTGTGCCCTGCTAAGCCAAGGAGCTGCAGCAGTCGGGTACCTTTGCTGTTAATTGTGCCATCTCATTTCCCAGTGTGAACCTTAATGTCTGGTTTGTTTTCTTCTGCGGGGCTGGAGAGCCCTGTACTCACCAAGAAATACTCCTTGGGCGGGTACATCTAGACGCCGAACACGAATAAAAGGAGTGCAACACTTTGCAAGCCTGTAAGTAAGGCCAAGTTTACCCCGACTTTGACCTTTCCTTGCCCGTTGGCTCTCATTTGTTTCACCCTTCTGAAGTGGGAGGCCGAGGGCTGACCTCTCCTCAGTCCTGCAGGATGCCTGGGGAAACGCCTGCGCTTCGGGCAGCCCCAGCAGCCGGGGCAAGCAACCCCTGCGGCTCCGAGCCCTGCGGCTCCGAGCCCTGCGGCTCCAAGCCCTGCGGCTCCCGGGGCTGACGGGCAGCAGGGATGGACGGCAGCGGCACGGCCGCAGCAGCCAGGCTGCTCTGGGTGGGCCGCCGCACTCTCTTGGTGGCTCATGCTTTGATTTAGCATTGAGCACAGCTAAGAAATGTTTGAGCGTTAGCTTTCTAGCGTGGCTGACTGCCTCAAAGACAAGCAAACAAGGAATTTGCTAGGGTAGCTGTCAAAGCAGGCTCTTAGCCCTCACTAATGCTCTCCTTCTCCCATCTGACCTTATTAACGCAGCGGGGTTGTTTTGCAAGACGCCTCCTTTGCCTTGCAGCAGCCCACGGCCGTTCTGGAGGGAGCGGAGCTGCGAAACCTCTGGAAGGACTGAATGGCTCAGTGGAGCACAACCGGAGCATGGGGAGGGAGCAGGATGAGCCGGCGCGGCAGGACCGTGCCTGCCCTTGAGCTTGTCTTGCCGGAGCCACCAGATGCCCTTTAAGTTATAAATACAAATTTAAGGTAAAAAGCTGGTATTCGCTGCTATTCTGACTGCTCAGCTGGCAAAATCTTCTCTAGCGCTTGGGGGGCAGGTAAAGAATTTTGCTTTATCGTGCCTGCCTCTTGTCTTCCACGTGGGATTTGCAGCTTCTGTGGGCCGTACACTGGTGGATGCTGGGGCTGTGCTGACAGCCAGGTCCCAGGAGGACGCAGGACATGAGGGCTCTGCCCATGGAAAGGGGCAGGCAGAGGTTTTCTCGGGATGCTTTTACGTGATGTTGAACCGCATTGGCCTTGAAGCGTAGCAGGGGAGCAGGTGGGTTCTCCTGCCGCTGCGGCCTCTCTGCATCCCTCACCAGGGAGGGATGAAAGCAGGGAAAAGCCTGTGCATTTTCCATAAGCACAGGAATTGCCGCCTTTGCCCATTGCTCGGCAGCGTCGGGCCCCTGTAATGACTTGGCTTCTGCAGGTTGCACCATTAATGCCGTAAAACGCCGGCTCCTGCCACGGGCGCAGCCGAGAGCAGGGAGAAGGCTTTGGCTGATGGTGAGCTCTGAAGCGCGGTTCGTCCCGTGTTTGGCACAAGATGGTTTGTGGCTCCTGGAGCAGGATTAGGCCCCGGTCTGTGCTGGGAGGAGAGGGTCCTGGGAGGGGTGTGGGAAGAGCTGGGCGTGCGAGGTGCGGGGGAAGTTCATGCTGTGCCAATGCTTCATGGCCCTGAGACGTGGCATTAATTCATTCTGGTCCTGTAAGTAAATGAGCTTTCTAATTAGCTTTTTTAAAAGGATTTTTCTTGCTTATACTGATTAATATTAAAAATGCTAATATGTATTTTATAATGCCAACCACCCGTGAGGAGACCACGCTATCACCCTTGATTAACACCAGCTTTCATGGCGTTGACATAGCATCTTCTCTCTTTACAAACACCTTTTAAAAATGAAAGCACCCCGTAAAACCCACAGCCGAGGGTCTGGGGTGCCCGGAGGTGTCCTGGCCGAGGCTGCGTGCCCGTCCCTCTGCCTGCTGGGTCCCACCACAGGGGACAGGGCAGCACAGCCGCGCGCGGTGACGTCCCCTATCAATCCCCACGTATTTATTTCAGGCTCTTACACGTTTCCATTTGTAATTCTCCCTTTTTCATTGCCACCCTCTCGAGGCCGAGACCAGCAACAAAAGGCATCGTAACAATAAAGCTCAATTGCAAGTTATTTACTTGGCATCGTAGCGTCTGCCAAACAATGATATTAATTTTGTCTCTCAGTGAAGGGAATATTCTGCTGATTAGCCACCAGGGCAGCGTTTGTTCTAGAAAGCAGCCTTTAATAGGCCTTTATATCACGCTGTAACTCAGCTCGCTAAGTCAACAAGAGCTCTTCATTGATGTGCTTGGGGTCTGCACCTCCGCTGCGTGGCCGGGCCGGTGGCTCACAGCACGGGACGGGCGCAAACCGGGCGCGATTTGGGCTGTAGGTGCTGTGGGGAAGGAGGGATGGGCAGGACAGCAGTGGGGAGGGACGTCCCACCCCAGCTGCCATCGCCCCAAGGGTGCCGTGGGGACGTGCCGCTGCGGTCAGCGCAGCCGCGGGCGTGCACAGCTTTCCCGCTGCCCCGGGAGCTGCGGTGGTGACGGGGTGGGTTGTCAGGGATGTGGAACTTCCCAGGGAGAAAAGTACAGAGCCCAGGGTGGTGGAGAGCGTGACCGCTGTGACAGCGTGCCTCTGCCCACCGGCCACCGCTGTGCTCCAGCCTCTGCGGCCGGCAGGGATAGGAAAGGGAGTGATTTATGGTCTCGCTGCTTGGGGGGGATTTTTCTCTCATCCCTCGCCTGTGCTTAATTTTGTTTGGAAATGATGGTGCATTTTAAAAATCTCTCTTGTACAAGAGGAGAAAACCCGAGGCTGCAGTTTCCCGGTGCTTAACACAGTCATGCCATGAGTAGTTCACGTGGGGCACGCCGAGCCTGCGCCCAGGAGCTGGTGTGGATATTCCCTCCCGTTTCAGCTACAGCTCAGCATTAATGCTGCTCTCGAACGCTGAGCCCCAGCTAGACGTGCACTTGACCCGGGGCTGCATCGCCGCGGGCAGCGCCGGTGGGTCTGGAGCCCACCCGGCAGCCCCCTGCCACCAGCCAGCAGTGCTGCACGTTGCTCCCTGCTCTCGGCACCATTTTCCCAAGCGCAGCAACGCGCCATTCGCTTTTTGCGCTCCGTGTCGCGGCGGGGACCCTACGGAGCACCGCGGTGCCTGTGCCGGAGCCGCCTTCCCAGGGATCCCCCCAGGAGCGCTTTGAAGCGGCAGCCCCGGGGTCCCCGAGGGTCCCGGCGGGAGTGGGTGGGAGCTGGTTTTCCTCCAAGGGCTGCGCAGGGGGAGGCGAATGCCCCAGGCAATGCTGAGGGAGCAGATGGGATTGAATTTCTAAGGGCAAAGATGCTTTTTAAAATATTTTTTCTATCAGTTGCTCAGAAATTGTTTGTCTCAGAAGAAATGGGTTAGAACAGAGGAAGAAAGAGGGATTCTGCTGTTTTGGCTGCAGGGACTCTCTATGCTAATAAATTATCAAAAGGGCCCCAGTCCCCCTAAGAGTCCTGCTGTAAGAGATGCTCCGTCTGCCGCTCATCCCCTCCACTGCCACCTCTGGCTATGGGGACGGGGCCTCTCCCCGCCTCCCCATCTCAAGCAGCAACCCCAGCGAGAAAAAGTGAGGAGGACATCTCCAGGCTGCATCTCCTCTCCTTTCTCCTGTTGCTTGGGCACGGACACCGAGGTGCGTGCCGCCGTCCTGGACCGAGGGCAGTGACGCGTTCTTGAGCAAGGTGAAGCCGGGCAGACCTGGGGGCTCTGCCGCTGGGACTACGTGGCCTGGGCAGGATGGTACGGGGTGCTCCAGGGCTGCACCTACCGCCTTCGTGCCCTGCCAGCCTGGCCTGGCGAGGACCGAGCTGCCGCCCAGCCGGGTTGGGCCAGCTCTCCTCCTCTCCTGCCCACCCTCTGGCTGAGCTCGGGGAGGTTTCGGTGCCAGCACATAACCCTGGGACACCCGGGGAGACGGTTTAATGCACTTCCAAGTGTGTTTCTGTGCAGAAAGTCCGCGTATTTAGGAATGCTTATTTGATAACTCAAGACCTTTCCCTACGCACAAAATCCCCACAGTCGTGCGCAGTTCCCAGGCAGAGTCACGCGTCGTCGTGTTCATTTATTTTGAAGAGGTGGTACAGAATCTGTACTGAAAATTAAGTGATGTCAGCCTGTCTGCCTAATGCATCGGTGCGCGTTTAGCTTGCTGGTTTATCAGCCTCCTGAACAATCTGTGTTTAATTCCGCAGCCTGCCTCTCTGCTGGCCTTTGAGACCATCTCACGTGGCTACCACTCACAGGCAGAAAGAAATTAGAAATTATTTCAAATGGGGCTGAAGTATTTTATCATTTCAGTCTCCAAAGTATTCAGTGGAGGGTCTTCTAGATAAGATCCCCCAAATACGGTCCAGTAATATGTAATCAAATGATTGCGTGGCCTATTTTTCAGGTTGGTTTTTTTTTTTTTAATATTGCTGCTGTTTGTGCATCCCTCTCAGTCTTACGCTCTGCGTGGTGACGCAAACGTGAAGGGAAAATCCACGGCATCTCTGCCGGAGCTGCACACCCCTGGTGCCCTTTGGCTTTAGAAATAAGCTAGTAAAGGATAAAAGGGAATTACGGGTCTAATGAAAAGGATTATTTTTCCACAGGACAGGCCGCGCGCCGTTGTCCCCCTTCTGCAGAGCATCTCTGAGCCTCACTAAGTGTCAAATGAAACGGGCTAATGAAATGGATTAGGATCTTAATAGCACATTTGATTAGTGAAGCTCTCACCTCCGGGCACTCTCTCATGTGTGTTAATGGGCGCTGCGGGGGCCGGCTGCCTAAATGAACCGATTAATGGGGAAGAGCTGATGCAGGCTCCCTGCCATGTCGGCCACAGCCGAGCGGTTCGCCTGGGCTGCAGCCCGAGTCGCCGGCAGCCCGCGGGGAAACCCGTGTTTCTGTCCAGCGTGGGAAAGTGCACGTTGTGTGGAACAGGGAAAAAAAAAACCCAAAACCAAGAAATAATAATTTTTTTTTATTTGTTGGTGAAAAAAAAAAAAAGACTGATCTGTTCTTAACTTAAAGGACATCACTCTAGGAGGGATTAACGTTTTGTGATGGATGGGGATTTATGAGAAGAGCCGCGGTGTTCAGTGTATTCCCTGTAAGAACGTGCCGCGATAATTCCGAAATACTGCCCCGTCCCCCCAGGGGCTGGACATCGCCGAGGTCTTGGCCACAGGCAGAAATACCTCTGGGTGAGTGGTGCCTTCTGCTGTAATTAATGCTTCCTAGAGTGGTGCAAGGGTGAAATCAGCATCTTTCGCTAATTAACGTGATTACACGTAGTCAGTGCCTGTTCCCGTTGTGTCCTCCAGGGTCTGGAGGAGGACGTGGCCGGAGCGTGGGGGCTGCGGGGAGGATGGGGCAGCTACTGCCCTGCCTGCGGGTTGGGAATGGAGGGTTAAATACGTTACAGGGATGTGAACAGCGACGTGTTTCAGGCCGCATCCGGGGCGCCTGAATAATTCCTTAACGTATTTTCGTAATGTTTCTTATTTCAGTGTCAGGCAGTAAATAATACGGAGCTGCAAACAGCTAGGATGCTGTAGGGAGCCAGGAATTATAAATTGCTGATGCAATAAGCTATCATGTTATCTTAAGGAGAGGATTTAAAATATATAAATGAATAAACAAACAGAGCTGGCCTGGTTTTTTTCAGATGGCTCCAGGATCCAGCAGATTACCAAGAAAAGGAGTCTGCAAGCATTCAGCCCTGCACACAGCTGCTGTCTGCTGAGAGCAGGAGTTTCAGCATCCCGTCCCATGAGTTGCCTCTGACTGAGGCCTTTATTATGGTATTTGTCATTTAAAAGCAAAACAGTTGAATAGGTAAGTCCCTGATTGCCTTTCACATCAGCTGTTGTGGCAAAGTGCCTTCTCCCCAGAGTTTTCCCTTGTTCTGAGGTCTGATGAAATCTCCAAAATTATGTATGTGCCGAGAGGATAACCAGCATCCCCCTGCCCGCACACTCACCTTGCGGTAGGATGGCTCCGGGTACGATGCTCCTCCCTGCTGCGCAACAGGGCGGAAAGTGCGCAGGCTGCCCTTAAAGGCTTTGGAGGAAATTGCTAAATTTAACAAAGTTGGAGGGGAAATAACGAAGCCTGGATCTGTTTTTTTCTGGTGGCAGATGCTGCTGGTCCATCGTCACCCTCTCTGGGTGTCCCGGCTGCTGCACACCATGCGGCAGTGGTGCAGCAAGCACCAGCAAGAGCAGCCCTTGAACAGGTACAACCAGGCAGCTTGAACAGGTACAAAACAACTCTCCAGGAGCCTCAGAAAATTAGGATTCAAAGTAAAAGGAGGTGGGAGCCCAAACAGCCCCTCTGTGCCCTGCATCCGAGCCCAGGCGAGGGTCCCCGGGCGTCCCCGTCCAGCCCTGCCTGGCATCCCCGCAGGTGAAGGACGTGTTCTGGCGTCCGCCGGGGATGTCAGGCACAGATCTCTGGGGCCCGGGAATTGTTTCAGTAATTTGGCTTGCGGTTTGTAACGCAATTAGTCATTGGAGTAATGTTAGCAGTGCCTGATGTCACTGCTGTTTCCATGGCAATGGGCAGATTCCCACAGGCAACAAGAGCGTGTGTGTGTGTGTGTGCGTGCGTGTGCATGCGTGTGCGCACACGCATGGGGAGCGCAGGAGAGCAACCAGCCCCAGGCCAGAGCCCGGAGGTTTCCGAGCCGTCGTGCCAGCAGTGCCGACGCTGCCGGTGTTACGATCCCCGCACCCCAGCGCTCCCCTTTGCGCGGCTCCTCCGCAGCAAAGCCCGGGGTGGCTCAGCTCTGGGCGCTGAGGAGGTGACGGACGTTCCCGCTCCATCCCCGGGGGTGCTGTCCCTGGAGAAGCTGCGAGTCCCTCTGCTTGTTGGCCTGGAGGTGGAGGCACGGGGCCATCCCCAAGCAGAAGGGTCCCTGTCCCTTTGGTGCCGTGTTCCTTGCTGGCTGCTGAGCGTTGCACGGGGAAATGGTGGCAGGAGGGGGAATAAACCCAGAGCTGTGACATTGCCCGTGGAAGGGGAGCGTCTCCCAGGTGTGAATACCGGCAGGAGGGACACCCCGTGCTCTGCAGCCGCAGCCCGAGAGCGGAGGGGAGTGACAGGCGGCTTATTAATGGCAAATGCTATTAGAAATGATGTGACATCCAAGGTCAGGTGAGTTACGACCTAGCTTGTATCATATTTAGGCGTGCCAGCTATATAAGACTATTTATTCTGCTTTTCACCTTGGGTGCTCGGTTGGCACAGAAGTGACACCTTGCAAGACTCCAGGCATCCCCCCGGGTACCTGGAAGCCTGCTGGGAGAGAAGCAGAGCCGGGCTGGATGCAGAAACAGCACCGAAAGCCCTGCTTAGGAGCCAAGAGTGAGCAAAGGAGCGTGGCCGCATCCCTGCTTTGCAGAGAAGGTCTGCCTGGTCTCTCTCTTTCCTAAATTAACCCCCCGGTGAAGCTGGAAGAGGACCTCTGCCCAGCCTGGCTGGTTCCAGGTCTGCCGCTGCCAGCCTGCATGAGGGGTTTGGGAAACCTGCGGGAGCCCGTTTGCGTCCCGGCAAGGTATGACGGGCAGGGCGGCCACTTTTCCACCGCCTGAGCACTGAGATCTAATTCGTGTTGAGGGCAAGCTTAGCGTGCTGGTGGAGAGCGTCTGTCGGCAAGGTACAACGACGGGAGGGAGCGTAATGCAATTGCTTCATTTGAAGCAATTAGAGCGGAGCAAAAACATGGTTTTATAAACGGACTCGATATTGGTAAGTGATGCACGGCTGCTTTTTGTTAGCGCAGAGTCGAAAAGCAATTTTCCTGTGCGCTAGGGGCAGCGCAGAGGTCTAACTCGTTTGCGGTGTGGGCCACGGTGGGAATTCTTGGTCCGCAGTGGAATGAGCTGCTCCGTTTTCCAGTGAATTTAGAAACAGGCTGCGGGTGGGGAGCGGGGGCAGCTGCCAGCAATTGCCAGGCTCTTGATGGCACTTAACACGGCTCGGGTCACAGCAATCCTGCCTTGGCAGCGGTTGGGCCAGCGAGGGGGGAAAACTTGGGCTTTGGACCATCCTGTCCTTCTGGGGCATCTTCTGGCCTGGGAACAGCTGCCAGGGCGGGATGCGAGGGGCCGCCGGTGCCCGCCGGGACGCAGCACGGGGTGCTGAGGGACGTCATTGCGCGTTACTTAACTCAGCTCTTGGGAGAGAGGTTGTAAAGAAAGCTGGAAGTTAACTTCTTCACAGAAAGGGTTGTCAGGCACTGGAATGGGCTGCCCAGGGAGGGGGTTGAGTCCCCGTCCCTGGAGGTATTTAAAAGAAGGATAGATGAGGTGCTTAAGGACATGGTTTAGGGGTGGGATGGCAAGGTTAGGTTAGTGGTTGGACTTGATGATCTTAAAGGTCTTTTCCAACCGAGATGATTCTATGATTCTATGATTCTAAGTTAATTGCATTAATCCGGCCTCGGGATCAAGGCTAGGAGAAGACAGCGTGATGTAGTCAATCTGCGGGTCAGGAGACAGCGGCAAGAACAAACCGGCGTGAAAGTGCTGCTGTTTCTTCTGGCACTTCAGAGATGGGGCTGAGGAAACTGATACCCAGCCGAGGCCTTTGGCGTGGCAGAGGTTACGTGCCGGAGTCAGGGAGGTTTAAGCTGTTGCCACAACAGCACCTGATAGCCCGGGGTGTTTGTATACCCAGAGAGAGGAGAATAATAATAACAAAAATGAGGAGCAAGGTAATTAACACTCTAAAATAGACTGAAAGGCCAGTCGGATCATTTGTGTGGGAAGTGTGGGAATGGTTTGTACCTGGCAAGGTTGCAGGCACGGCCAGCTGCCTGCAAAGCCATCGCTGCCCCCCCCGCCCGCACCTCCCGAAAGCACGGCCGACGAGGTGCCAGGCGCGGCCGTCTGAGCTGCACCCCCAAATCCATGCTGGGGGGGGGACGTGTGATGGAGAGCCGGCCTTGGAGAGCTGCCGCGGCTGGTGGCTTGGTGGGCTGCTTTGGTAGGGCTGAGCTGCGTGGCGGCGGCTGCCCTTACACGAGCGCGTGGCAGCGGCCCTTGCACGAGCGCGTGCAGAGCCGTTTCGCAAGGGGCGTTTGTGTCGGCAGGCGATGGAGGGCTGGGGCAAGGCGCTCGCTGCGCGCAGGTCGCCCAGCCCTGGGCTTCTCCGCGCTGAAAACAAGAGGTGAATATCTGGAGAGCGTCAGGAGCAAAGGAGGGAGGCGATCGCACAGCGAGATCGTTAGCTAGAAAAGAGAATGGGAAGCAAAGTGCTTCCTTTTTTGGGGCCTTTCCTGTGCTGGCTGCAGGCTGGGGGTGCCTGTGCGGGACAGCACCTTTGATCGACAGCGCCGGTGCCTCTGCGGCACGGCACGGCATGGCACAGCTCGGCTCGGCTCGCACCCGGCTGGGGGGCCGTGCTGTACCAGCCGAGTTCGGAGCGGATTTGGGTCGGGCACACCGGTCCCCGTCCCACCGGCCGTGTCCGTGCCAGCTCTGCACAAAGGGGCGCGGAGCCGGGGCTGAGCTGGGGGCAGCCCACGGATTTTTGGGCAGTTACACCGTCCTTGGGGCCGGCGGGCAGACCGGGGCACGGTGCGAGGCGGCGGGAGGAGGGTTGGTGTGTCCGGGACTGCAGCATCCCGCGGTAGTTAGCGTCTCTCGTGCGCCCATCCCAGAGCGCCTATGCCGACAGCCCTGGTTTAAAAGTCACAGGCTGCGAGATTAATTGGGCTGTCAATTCTTTTCTAGCAAATGAACTGTCTAGAGAGTCTTTTCCACGGTCCTGTTTTCAGCGGGCAGAGATGTCATCTCAATATTTGGCGGGAAAGATAGACGGCAGCTTTGTGAAACGGAATTTATATCTTACTTGCTCTGTTTTAAAGCTGGAGCTAATTGGAGCAAGCCTTAACGGCCAAGGAGCTGATGCGTTTGACTGATTGGAGTTACTCCATAGCTGAGGGGTGAGCCGAGCCCTAATCCATGCAAGAATGTTCCTGTGGGATGGGGAAAAGAGCAAGATGTCCTGCCTAGGAGGAGAAGTGGGCTCTTTGGTGCGTAACATACTTTAAATTCAGGCCAAAACTTTTTCTCACCTCTGGGGTGTAAGTACACCGGCCAACCCTTTCTTAGCACCCGCTTTCATGAGCCTGCTGTTGTTCACCCCGAGACGTGCTTGCCGCTCAGCCAGGACTCAGCAGCATTTGGGGGTGACCGGCCCGGTGGGGGGACATGGCTGGTGGGAGTCTGTCTGAAGGGGGGCTCTGGGTCCCCTCCCGCCCCATCACCGCCGCAGCATCTGCCTGCCTTCCGTGGTACCCGAGCCCAGCAGTCAGCATGGCTCATCACATTCAGTCTCTTAATATCTAACTAGAAATTAAGCTTTATTAGCCTAAATGCAGTTGCATTTTCAACAGCCCACTAACCTTTTCCTCTTGAATCTTTGCTTATGTCTTAAAAAATCCACTTTCAGTATAAAACTGTCAGATTTAATCCTTTTTAAATATCCTTTTCCCTGGTGAGGCAGCAAGATTTCCCAGGCAACCCTGAAACTCGCAGATAAGATTTTACTGGAATAAGACATCCCGATGAAATTAAGTCTCTATTTAAAGCAGCCTTTTGGGGGGTATCCCACTTTGTGTTTGTCTATAACTTTTAAGCATCTGTTTTCTTGCAGGACAGCTCATTTAAATTTGGCTGGACAAAAAAATAAAAGCTCTTTCTGCTTTACAGGTGAGTCCTGAATGCCAGTCGTAAGGCGGGCTGGGAAGCCGGTGGGTCTCTGGCAGCCATCCATCCCGGCGGGGAGGCTTCATGCCCGTCACACAGCCCCACAGGGCTCTGCCGGGATCTCCTGGGCTTTTCCTTGCTGATGAAGAGCTGGAGGAAGGGACTTTGGGACACAGTGGTGCCAGCAGCCTCCATTAGCGAACAAACCCGTGCAGGTCACCATCATCCTCTTCCCCAGCGGGTGAGCCACGCTGGTTGTCCTTTTTGTCACCACGCAATGCGTCCCCTTAGTACTGAGGTCTGGAGCATCTCTTCATCCCGAGCCCGAGGACTGAGAATTGCCGTGAGCACGTGGGAGGGACCGCGCACAGCGTGATGTCACGGCAGGTGAAGTCGCTGTCACAAGCACAGGCAGGGGAGCAGTTCGGTCAGGCCAGGCTGGTCTGTGCTAATTAGAGAGAGCCAGAGCTCCGCACGCCGACGGGCTGTTCCCGCTCCCCTGTGCGCCCCGATACACCCTGCAGAGACCCCGGGCTGGGGCCAGGACGTGGCTGCAGCGGCAGGGAGGGGGCTGAGCCGGTGGGGTGTGTGTGTGGGGGTCTCGGTGTCCCGGGGGGGCTCAGGCGGTTCCACGGCAGGAAGCCAGGCAGGGGCAGCCAGCCGCAAACGGCTCTCACGCTCGGAGGAACTGCGGGCGGGGGGGGTTATTTTTCAAGGATGGATAGGTTTGCTTGTGTGAGGTTTGTTTGGTTTTTTTTGTTTTTTTTTTTTAATTAATTTTATGGCCAAATAAGTGTGTAACTACCTGCTTCTGGTTGACTAAAAATAGCCGTAAACACAATGCTAAACAAGTAGTGAGCAGGGATGTGGATGTGTGCCTGTATTTCAGGGACGGCATCACCATTTGGAGATACAAACCACAGTTAGATTAAAGGCTTAATGGATGCAATGAAACTTCCTGCAGGAATGATCTCCTTGCTGAGCTTTACCTGGCAGCAAACTCCGCGGTGCCGGCATTTCCATAGCAGTAAGGAGGTGCAAAGGCAAAGCCCAGCACGAACCCGGCCAGAGGTGCAACCTCTTGGCCAGCTGACGGGATTAAACAAAGACCCTCCGCAGTTATTTCAGCAGGTATTTCTGGTGCATCTCGGGGCTTGCTCAGATACTTTTTCTCTGCAGAAAGAGCCTAAGGCAGGTGTGAGAAGAACCCGTGGGTAGGTGGCAGGGTGCCATCAGGCAGCGCTCAGCTCGGGAAAAACCCACCCACATTCAGCAGCGCTTAGGAAAACCACTTGATGAAAAGAGTTCAGCTCAGAAACAGGGAGAAAGTGCCCGACAGCCCCGGGGCAGGCAGCAGGCAGCCAGGCGTTTGGTGCCGGTGCTTTACAGGCACCGCACACCCTGTGCAGCTGCCTAGACATCCATGGGGTGAGGAGGGTCCCCGCTGTCCCCCCCGGCACCCCGCACCTTCCTGCAGAGGTAGGAGCCAGCGGGCAGCAGCGCAGGGCTGTGCCCTGCCTGTGTTTCCCCAGGCATCGGCCCTTCGGAGGCACCTGCCTTGTGCAGCCTGCGTTTCGGGGGTGAGGAGCAGCCATTCCTGCGGCAACGGGGACCTCCCAGCAGTTGCTCCTTTAACTCAGCCTCTGCAGTGGGTGTTTTATCCCAATTAGCCCTCATCCCCGGGGACACAAAGACTAGAAATAGGCTTTCCAGAATTATTAATGTGAGAAACCAAGGTTTACTTAACAAACCGCATTCACCCACAGAGATGAAACGTTCTGGGGTGTTGCACGGGGAGCTGCAGCAAGGCCCCGCAGTGCCCCCCATCCCACAAAACAAAGTCCTAGTGAGGGGGAAGTTGCCATTTTAACTCTTATTTTAGCCCCCTCAGCAGGCTGGGGCTGCCCCATTCGATACAGGGAGAAGGGTTTTGCTTTCAGCCACGATGGTAGCTGAGGGATGCCCAGCCCAGGGGCGAAGCCCCTCTCAGGTGTCCGTGCCAGTCCTGGTTCTTGCTCTTGCAGGATGCATCTTATTTAAGCACAGAACTGCTCTGATGAGCTTGGGGACATTCAGGATGTGTTTTCCCCATCACCTGGGTTTGCCCTTTGTCCTCAGCCAAGGTTTGGCCCAGACCATGCCATGGCACTCAGCCCCCCGAGTGTGGCCACGCGACCAGGGAATACAGGACACGTTTCGGTGGGGTAGCGAGACCTTGGCTCCAGCCACCTCTGCAGCACGAAGACGAGCCAACGGGACTCAAAAGCCAAGCAGCTTTACCCACCTCCACCCTGCCCCAGACTAAAGCCAACTCCCTATCTTCAATAGGAAGACAAAAAAAAAAGGAGGATTCAGCTAATCAGGCAAGAGCAAACCTCTTCCTGGCCTCAGTGCCGGACCCTGCGGGTCCCGCGGGGCAGTCGCTGCAAATATCTCTGCTCAGCCAGGCGGGCACAGGCATGTCCTGGGGGAGCAGGAGAGCCGGCGAATCTCAGATTAACAAGCTGGTTTTGGGTAGAAGAACACAGCAAAGAAAGCAAAAGCCATATTTCTGCTCACCTTTAAGAAGAGGGCTGCTGACAGTGAACTTGGCTGTAAAGCACTTTGCTGTCCAAGGATGGAAATTGCTAGATGAAAGCTTTGTGTATTATTTTTGCTTCAAGTACAACTGTTATCATTTAAAGTGATCTTTAGTGCCTGCTTTTGACATCTTCTTTTCAACGTTGCAGACTTATTTTCATCGGCCTGAAGACTAAATCTGGCCATTTCCGAGCTGGAACAATTTTCTGGTAGAAATTGCAGCAAGGTCAAAATTAAGGCTAATACAATATTGTTTGCAATCGTTATACAGAAATGGTGTTCAGATGAAAACAAACATAACGAGGGCCCAAGAAAAAAGCCAGAAAGTTACAGCACCAAACTGCTATATTTTTTCATTACAACAGCAGTGCTCCCTTTCGATCTGACCACAGATTTAGAAGTCTTTAAAAAGAGGAGGCAAGAAGGAGTCACAAAAAGGATCAGTAAGAACAAGGGAAGGAGAAGCAGCGAGACCAGGCTGGTGTGCAGGTTAATGTCCAGCTCGAGGTAATTACACCTTCACTGCTGTGGCACTGGCAGGGCTTGAGAAACAAATGCCACTTATTAACTCCTGGCTGCTCTCCTTGGGATCAAAATGGAAAGATTTAAACCAAAAGTAAAATGTGATCAAGTCATTTTGGGCTGATGGTAGAGCAGGCAGCCCAAGGGGTGACCCTGCTGCAGTTAGGAGGTGATGTCCTCAGCCGTGCCGACAGCTCTCCGAAGCGCGCTCCGGCTAGGCAGCAGATGATCTGCTTTTTGATGCTTAGCTGAACCTGAAAATCAAGGCAGGGGGTTTCTGTGGTACTTTCTTCCAGAAAACTTCCATGGGGAAAAGGGCAGTGAAATACTGAGCAGTCACCAGAACAGTGGCTTCCCCTGGACGAGCAGAGCTGCCCGGGGGAGGGTGGGTGAGCAGCAATGCTCCTGAAACAGCCCATCCACAGCAGGTCCTGCCTCTCCAGGAAGGGATGCTGCTGCCCAGCTGGACCGGCTGGCCTTTCCCCCCAGAGATGTTGCCTGTCGCAGCAGACCTGAAAGCCTTCTTCATTTACCCTTGAAGCGGAGGCTGAGCTCAGGTCCAGCAAGTCAATAAGAAGGCCATACCTGGTGCCCAAGAGCCAGCATGCCGAGGCTGGTACGGTCTTCTCGGCTCAGGTGGACACCCTGCTTTTGGCCCCTTCTCTCCCAGTCTGCGGGCACTGGGGAGCGGTGGGCACTCGGCTGCTCTCATCATGGGAGGTCAGCCCTGCAAAGGACGTGGGGAGCAGGAGGGTGGTGGCATCACTGTGGCTTGAGCAACATCCCCATCCGTCCCTGGACGGTGTCCACAGCCCCATGGTTTCCATCCGTTTTCATCCACTCCAGCCAGGGGAAGGCGGCTCCTGTCTGGTTCAGCCGCTAAGCGTGGGGCAGGAGTCACACAGGCGATGCTGCGGGCTCCGGAGAGGCAGCTAGGTGTGGCAGCCAGTTTTAAAATACGCCTCTTTAGTGCAAGTAGAAGAGAGAGCATCCATCATCTTCAGCTGGTATAAGCACATGCCTCCTCCTTTCAATCACACCTGCCTGCCCCTTCCGAATTGTGAGCCCTTCCTGCCCATGGGAGGATCCGCTGTCTCTTTTCTAGCTCTGTTTAAATTGTCCTCCTTGGAACAATGGCATCTATACCAACATTGAAAATTTTCTTATTACTCTGCTTCTCATCCCAATTTCCTGTGCTTCTCATCATCTTCACAGACACCTTTCCCTTCCTTCTTTGCAACTATTGTTTTCTTATTTTTAACAGCTGTCAGCCTCAACTTCTGGCAAAATTGTTTCCTTCACCAAGTCTTAAACACTTCTTAAAGAGCTCTTTAACTTTCTGTTCACAATCATTTAATTATTGTTTTTTCCACCCAGTCAGTTTTGCTAGTAATTTCCCCTGATTTATCTCAGCCCTTTGGAAACATCTAGTGGCTGCAGCAGTGGCTGGGGCTGCCCTCTCTCTGCTCGTACCGACTGCAATCAGATCATGGTCACTACTCCCTAAGCAATTACCACTTCTTTAGCAATTAAATCATTGCAGCAATACAGCATCCTCTCGCATCTGGCTTAACGGTGTCTATGTCGGGAAATGTCCATCTGAACCCTTTGGAAACTCTCCTGACACCCACATCCCCGGTGGAGTTTTCCCCACAGCATCCCCACCCAGACCCCGTGGGAGGGAGCTTGCTGGGACCTGGCACTGATCTCAGCTTTAACTCAGACTTTTAAAAAAAAATAAATTAAAAAAATCCTACATTGCCTGATGATGCCACATGTGTGAATGATCAAAACATTTTTATTACACCACCCTCTCCCAGGGTGCCCCCGGCAGATAGTCCTTGAGGTTTTCGGGCACATCTAATGCAGATTGCACCATCTTCATGACAATCAACCTGTAACGCAGCAGGGGCAGGAAATATTTCCCAGCTGCTGTATAGTTCTCCTACAACTGTAAAACAAGTGGCTGGGCCCCATTTACCCCAGACCAGCTGCAGTCCCCAGCGCAGGCTCCTGTGCTGATATTGCACAGAACAGCTGTTAAGTACTTTCGCTGCAAGACTGCAAGAAGAGTGATTTATAGCTGAGGGATTTAGTGACATCTTTTTCTTGTTAAATCATTTCTTTCTCACCCAAGGTGTACGACTTGGTGTCTTTCTGACAAGAAAAAAAAAATTTGCTTGTTGTCTTTCTTTTTTCCAGTGGCATCTTACAAGGCTTTTTTTTTTCTGTTGCATCTTCAAGACTGATTTCTGCTGTGCTGAGCAGCCCAGGAGAACCTGCCCCTCAGAGCTGAGGGGGAAAGCAAGCCTGGTCCCTTCACACTGCTTCTCCCTGCCAACCTGCTCAGAGCCCTTCAGGGCTGGGAATGGGAGGGAAGGACCCAAATTACCTTGGTTTTTTTACAGCATTTCTTCTACTCACAGTGGCTCCCCTGGCCAGATCCACCAGCTCATGTTGAAACACGGGGCAACATCAGGGGATGGCTGCCGGGGTTCACCTGCATCCCATCCGCAGCACCTCGAGAGGTGAAGTAAAGCCTCACCGTCCCAGCTCTGCTTTGGGCAAACCCCGGGCAGAAGGAGCCCTGGGCCCAGCCCCGCTCCCTTTATAGCTGGGGATGAACTCAGCTGGCCCCGGGGCTGCTCCCCTGATGTGTAACGAGCTGAGCCTGTCTCCTGCCCCTGCA
>VXBL01006301.1:30212-59073 GCA_013400195.1 Aramus guarauna | reverse complement strand
AAAAAAAAATAAATTAAAAAAATCCTACATTGCCTGATGATGCCACATGTGTGAATGATCAAAACATTTTTATTACACCACCCTCTCCCAGGGTGCCCCTGGCAGATAGTCCTTGATGTTTTCGGGCACATCTAATGCAGATTGCACCATCTTCGTGACATCAGCCTGTAACGCAGCAGGGGCAGGAAATATTTCCCAGCTGCTGTATAATTCTCCTACAGCTGTAAAACAAGTGGCTGGGCCCCATTTACCCCAGACCAGCTGCAGTCCCCAGCGCAGGCTCCTGTGCTGATATTGCACAGAACAGCTGTTAAGTACTTTCGCTGCAAGACTGCAAGAAGAGTGATTTATAGCTGAGGGATTTAGTGACATCTTTTTCTTGTTAAATCATTTCTTTCTCACCCAAGGTGTACGACTTGGTGTCTTTCTGACAAGAAAAAAAAAATTTGCTTGTTGTCTTTCTTTTTTCCAGTGGCATCTTACAAGGCTTTTTTTTTTCTGTTGCATCTTCAAGACTGATTTCTGCTGTGCTGAGCAGCCCAGGAGAACCTGCCCCTCAGAGCTGAGGGGGAAAGCAAGCCTGGTCCCTTCACACTGCTTCTCCCTGCCAACCTGCTCAGAGCCCTTCAGGGCTGGGAATGGGAGGGAAGGACCCAAATTACCTTGGTTTTTTTACAGCATTTCTTCTACTCACAGTGGCTCCCCTGGCCAGATCCACCAGCTCATGTTGAAACACGGGGCAACATCAGGGGATGGCTGCCGGGGTTCACCTGCATCCCATCCGCAGCACCTCGAGAGGTGAAGTAAAGCCTCACCGTCCCAGCTCTGCTTTGGGCAAACCCCGGGCAGAAGGAGCCCTGGGCCCAGCCCCGCTCCCTTTATAGCTGGGGATGAACTCAGCTGGCCCCGGGGCTGCTCCCCTGATGTGTAACGAGCTGAGCCTGTCTCCTGCCCCTGCAAAAAAAAAAGAAACAACCAAACAAAAAACAAAAAATTGCCCACAAAAAAAGGTTTTGCAGAAAAAGAAAAGCCTGCTTTGCCCTTCTGTCCCAATTCCGAGCAACCCTTAGTGCCAAGTGCAATAATAAATTTGTATGTCTTTCCGGGGATGATTTTAGCTCCAACGCTTTGCCGTGGGTCCCCTCGTCCTGCCCCCTCTCCGAGCCCTACGGAGGTCTCCGGGCCGGCCCACGGCACCGGCTGTGCAGCCCCGCGAGGGTGCGTGCGCGTTTACTGCCGCTTCTCGCTGCGCTGTGATGGCCAGGAGGATTGCCATCATATTTTACGCACAGCTCAGTCTGTATTTGCTGGGTTTTGTGCTATATATTTTCATTACTGGAAGGAGCTGAGGGCTAAGGATACTTAAACTGTAATAAATACATAAATTGTTGCTGAAGACTCCCAAACACCGTGATGGAGGCCTGGGGAAGACACAATTACCTTACAGTGTAATTGAAGCCTTCGGAGAGGTCACTTTATTTCCATAGCCCTTAATTTTTTATGAAGAATGTTTCCTAATATGTGCCTGACAAGGATGTTCGTATAGCGTTGCTAAGTGAGAATAGGAGAAAAGGGAGGGGATGGGATGCGGGCGCTGCAGAGAGCGACACAGCACCTTTCACAGCACCGCTGGTGATGCCCCCTGCGCCAAATGCACGTCGGAGCCCAAACGGGCGAGGGGCAGGCTGGCTATGGGGAGCCGAAACCCGCCCCGTGCAAATGGATGCCGGCAGCGTGACCGCAGCTTGTATACCCAAACTTTTCCCTCGGGGCCTGCTGGCGCTGTGAGAAGCGGGGGCTGGACTCGCTGTGTTGGGCAGGTGCCCCACGGGGGACACCAGTGGGCAGTGGGTGGCTGTGGGGCGGCTGCTGGGCGGCGGTGGGGAGGCAACCTGCCAGAGCCGGCTCCCGGCCGTGGCACGTGCTCGCCCGAAATCTTCCAAACAACTAATTGGTACAACCTGGAACGTGTTTGTTGGTAATTTGCGACCAGGGAGAGGGAGCGGAAGAGGAAACGCGGGTGACTGAGTGACAGCCCAGCCAGGGGACGAACCTGTGCCCCGGGCTCACGGACAAACGCAGCGTTGTCCCACGGGGCCAAGTGATGGGACCTCTTGTTTTGGTGGAGGGGAAGCTGCTGGCAGGGGTTTGCAGCTCTGGCAGGTGGGCAGGGAGCCCTGAGGGGGGGGATGCTCCAGGGGCTCCCGTGCACCAAAGCGGCTGCCCAGCGCGTCCTGGCAGGCTGGGGGGGGAGGAAACCTTGTCCCTTGCAGATGCAGAAGCTGCTTTTGCGGTGGTGCTTTATCTGCTGCGTTAACTCTTTGTGACTACAAGTTATTTAGCTTTGAAATGAAGCTGGGTGTCTGGACAGAAGGGACTGACAGCTCAATTTTTCAGGAATTTATTGTCCCTGATTAATTATATGACCCGCTTTGGTTGCAGGCTTTTATCTTTGCCTGCCTCTCGTTTTGCTGTAAATCTCTGTCCGGGAGTTTTGACTCATGGGGTACCAT
This sequence comes from Aramus guarauna, assembly GCA_013400195.1. Taxonomy (NCBI): domain Eukaryota; kingdom Metazoa; phylum Chordata; class Aves; order Gruiformes; family Aramidae; genus Aramus; species Aramus guarauna. The sequence goes on along the minus strand of VXBL01006301.1, from coordinate 56,560 downwards.
ATAATTTGGTTCCGTATATTCATTAGTGCTTTCTGATATCACAGTAAAACCTTTTTACATAAATGTGGCTATTCATTTTCCTGCAGTAAGTTTAAAAGACAACCAATGTTACACATAAAAATAGCAGTTTATTTCAGTAGCAAGTGTCTCCACGGGAAGCAAAAAGCGTCATTGCCAGACCATGCCCGTCGTGGTTAGGAAGTGCCCTCTTGCAAGCAAAAAGCAGGCTAGAGCAGGTACCGCTCCGTCCTTGTGCGGAGGGGACCCTGGGGACCTGCCAGCCCCGTCCCCGGGGACCTTGGTGGCCTGTGGCCAAGCGCTGCAGGAGCAGCGGCGTGTGGGGATGGGGAAGCACAGGAGCCAGGCTCTTCTCAAACGGGTGTGAAAGGACATATTTTGTTTGTTCTTCCTCTCCTCAGCCTGAATAAACACAATACGGTGTGTCTTCAAGGCTTTTCATCACACTGTTTGTTGTCATCTCCCCCGCTGTAACAAGCACTTTCCATTTTATCCCAGCTAATAAATGACAGACTCTATTACTGGGCTCATTACTGGGGCGACTGGCTGATATTCTCCGGTGTGGACCGACGCCGTGCACCTCCGTAGGCAGCACCGCGGATGCTGCCGGCACGGGGTCCCAGCGGCTCCCGGGATGCGGGCAGCCTCTCTGCTCCCCAGCCGCAATTAGGCATTCAGAGAGGGTTCATATCAGAGGATGTAATTCCATTCCCACACATTCCCCGGAGAAATGAGAGTTAAACAATGAAAAGATTGATTTTCCAATGAATGCCAATTTGTTTTGTAACCGGAATATCAAATTACGGAGGGCTGGGAGGAGGGAAGCACGGCACAGTGGAAGAGGGGACTTGTTTTAAATGGGCAAACAATTAATTCCCAGATTCATTACAACGATTGTAAGCGAGGGTACATGAAACAGTAAATGCATTTAATTTGGAGCCTAGCATTTCCCCTGATGAGATCGGGAGCTACAATATGCTCCTGCCATCGGTGAAGCTTCCTTTCCCTGCAAAATTTAATTACCTCTTCATTACTTCAGGAAATTGATGGGAGACTGATGTGAGGCTGGAAACTTCGCATACCGCTCCCCAAATTGCTTCCCCCACCCTGCTCCTTGGGGGCTGTTCAAACGGGACTGGGTGGGACCTCGCAGCACCCTGCCTCAGCTCCCTCTCCGCAGGGAGCAGCGCACCCTCGCTCCCCCGGGTGTCCGTGCCGGCTCTGCAGGGATGGAGGAGACCTTGGCCAGACCAGGACGGCAGCACGCCGGCTCCCGGGCTTGCCTTGATGTGGCACCGGGGTGTGTAGGATGGGGGTCCCGGCGGTATCAGCAGCAGCTGGAGCACGGGACAAGACCCCGACACGGATGCTACCCTGCAAACGGGCACAGAAAGGGTGGCTGTGCCCATCCCAGTGCTGCTCCCTGCTCCGCTAGAGCAGCTCGGTGTCTCCTGGTGCAGCTCCTGAGGACGCCAGCCACTTCCACCGCTGCTTGCGAGAAGGTCTTCATGGCTTGTGGGCCTGGGAGATGTGAGCAGGATGGGGTGCAATCAATAAATTCATCCAGGCAAAGCCAAGTGACTTGCCAGGTAATTGCCTCGTGACTAGCCGAGAGCAGCACAGAATATATAACGCTGTGACCTCCGGGAAGGCCTTTCCTGAGTCCTGGCACATCCCAGGCGTGGCGAGAAGATCAGGTACAACCATGGCAGGTTTGGACCTGGCTGATGAGACAGGCTCAGCGGGCGATGCTGAGCAGGATGCTGGCATCACCGTGGCACCAGCCACCCCCAGACACATAACCCCAGCGGTGGCTGGTAAAGATCCAGCGGCAGGGACTGTTCTGCAGCGGGGAGAGCCCAGGTCCTTCTCCCAAAGCAGGCAGCACCCTGGGGACACATACTGACCCCCCGCACCAGTCATCAGGGACTGGTTCTGTCCCAGCAAGGGTAAGGGGAGCGGGGTCCCTGTGCTGGGATGCTGATTAACGGGTTTCGGGGCTGGGCAAGCGCACGTGGCTGCCGTGACTTTCCTCCAAAGCCCCAGCACTGGCTCCAGCACTCCTGAGGTGCTTTCCCTGAAAAGTCAGCTCCAAACAGAGCTGTCAGCAGTGCCGATGCGACAACAGATTTCGTTGGCAGTGTTGGTAAACAAGCGCCTTGGAAACCTCAGCCGCAAATACAGCTGTGGCTGTCTCCCGCTCTCCTAAGGAGAATGGAGCATCCCCCGCCCAGGCACTTCTTCGGAAAAGTCCCCAGATAGCTCGATCTGCTGGTGCAAATAGAGCTGGGATGTGGCCGCCTGGTCCGGATGGGGCCGGTGGCGTAGAGCCTCCCCCGCCTCCTCCCGCGGTCCCCAGCAGGCACCAGTACACGAGGCAAACCTCAGCCGAGCTTGCGGTTACCTGCCCCCGTCTTTTAAGACAGATGATCCATTTTATGGGCTGCCATAAAAGCACAAAGAAACTCACACAAATCAGGCAAAACTGCCGTTTCCCCGGAACGATCCTTTCTTCTCTCAGCAACGGGGACCTGCGCGGAGCCCATGAGCAATGGCTCCGCTGAGACCCCGGCGGTGCTGGGGAAGCTGCCAAAGCACACAGCCCATCGCCGGCAGCCACCTGGAGACGGCCCGGCGCGGCGGCTCTCCTGGCAAACTCAGCACCCCGGACCCGATGAAGCATCGCGGGCAGTTTCGCTGCTCCGCAGGAGTACCCGGGCACCGCCAGACCCTTTGGACAAGGTCTGGTTTCCTGCAAACTGATCCTTGTCCCGCAGACTGACCCTCCGGCTTCCAGACTGCCCCTCCTGTTAAAATATATTTTAATTGTATACAGTAAGAGGAAAGAAGCACAGTGATTTGGGGAGGGGGGGTTGGAAATTGCCCAGGGTTTGGGGAAAGGAGATTTTCAAAATTAACTATTTTTCTGCTTGCCCTGGCTCCCTCCAGCTTTGCTTTTATCTTCCAACCCCACAGGCATGTTGAAACCCTCAAATCTGAGACCAGAAAGATATGATTCAGCAAGAATATTACAGCATCTTTTAGGTATGAAATTAACAGTGTGTAATTAGAATGGCAATAATGAGAAGTTGCTTAATAATTCATTCCTTTTTATGAATTATTTGGTGTGTGCTTAACTTCAGGGCTGATATGTTATTTAGCAGAGAACACCCCCGGAGTCCTCTCGGGGTGTCCTCTGGATGCTGCTGGAGCCGGACCCTGCTCCCTGTGAGCTCTCCGAGGGGCAGCACCGGGGAGCTCCGAGCTGGGTTTTGGGGTTCCCCAACGGCATCCCCAAATGCAAATCCTTTAAAACACAGAAAATCTCATTTCAGGCAACATTGCAGCCACAAGAGACTTCTGCTTCTGTGGAGGGAGGAGAGACCCATCATCCGCGTGCCCGTGTTTATGGCTTGAGCCTCCATCTGCTCTTGGTAAGTCTAAGTCCCTAAACGTACCAGTAACCAGTAAATCGGCCTCGGTCCGTCGCAGCGGCATGAGACGTTATCTGCAGGCTGGGTTATTCTCGCCGAGGGCCTGGGCTCAGCTCTCAGAATAAACGAGTTTTGGCTGTCGCCGCGGGGCCATCTGTTCTGCCGAGCTCAGACCCCGGGGAAGCGTGGCCCCGGAGACACGGGGGCTCTGCCTGCCGCTGCCGACCATCGCCCTGCCCGCAGCCTGGCGTGTCCGGCCCCCCTGCCCGGCCCCGCGAGGTGCCCGATGCTCTACTGGGCACCAGAATCGCTGGGGATTTCTGAGCCTCTCCACCCTATTCCTTTTGACACCGGCTTCCCGGTGAGCTGCTGACACTAGCAGGACCGTCTCTGATTGCATTTCTCGCTGCGGTGTTTTGCCTGGCCCGGTTAGAAACCTGTGTCAAGGCTCATCGTCTCTGAAGCAGAGCAGCTTCTCCTGCGGGGCTCGAGCACACCGTTAAAATCATCACCAATTACTGACTCAGCAACAGCAGACCTTTTTCTATGGCAGGGTCTGGCTGGCCGCATCTGCTCCCCGCACCGATTAGATGGTCCGTTCAAAAGACTTTGCCTCCACCAGAAACCCCAAGCCCCGGGGTGCCACAGGCAATCACTGCTTTGCACACCCAGCTCCGGCATCCCTTGCCGGAGGCCACCGTGCTGGGCAGCGCAGGCAGGCTGCTTTTTCCCATTTCCAGTGTGCACACAGGTTTTTGGTGCAAGCTGAACCTCAAATTCAGGCCTTTGGCACCATGGGATGGTTTGAGCCGCTGACACATCGAAGGTGAGTTGCTGACACGTGTTGATGGCACCTGAGTGTGGGTTTTACTCCATCGTCTTCACTATCCTCATCACATTTCCTGCTTCACGTCTAATTGCTGCTCATCTAGTTAGAGAGTCACACCTTCCTACTGAGCGCAGCCGTAGCTTTTGGGGATATTTATAATGCTTGCTGCCTTCTTCCCTCTCCCTCCTCCCTGGCCCTGGCTCCACGGTCAGTTCTCCCCGCTGCTCTCCGTGGGGAGGGAAGGACGACGTGCCAGCACCCCGTGCTACTTGCACGTGCCTTAAGCCATTGGGTTGCCAAGTGGCTCATCCTCAGTCCGGCCATGAAAACCTCAGCATTTCCAGCCCCAGCCGCTCCAGGATCTGGCCGCAGCTCCGCAGAGGTATTCTTGGTGGCTGGAGCAGTTTCCATCCTCACAGCCATCTCCCCTTACATGCATTATCTGACTGCCACCCAGTGCTTTAATCCCACGTACTGAGGACTGACTCGAGGTTTTGGGAGCTGCTCCCAGATTCGTCCCTTGTGCAGGACACTGCCCATCCCTGGCCTTTGCTGCTGCTGAAGTAGCAAGGGAGTGTGTCCATCGCACTTGTACCTGCCTGAAGACCCAGCCTGGCAGAAGGAGCTCAGTGCTTCCATCATAAATAACATTAAATTCAAAGCTTTTTTTCCCCTTTGTGCATGTTGTTATTGAGCAAAACCCCCACGGTTTTTCATTGCATAAGCCTGTTGGCACAAAGCAATCAACACGCTTCAGTCCTTGCCCTGCCTGGCTGGACTCCATGGAGAAGATGAGTTTGGAGCATGGAAATGCTCTTCTGGCCCCCAGTGGGATGGCCAGCGCAGCACAGCCGTCTGTGTGCTGGAAATGCACAGCTATGAAGTTCCCATGATGTCCTGAGCAGATTTGATCTCTCACGCAGACGTGACTCACCTGCAAACCACATCAAAATTGGCTCAATCTGTTCCCGGGGTTCCCTCGCTCAGGTGGCCCTCCATTTGCGGAGCTTTGACAGGGATTGCAGGGGGACCGTTCACCTCCTGGCCTTGCAAAGTGAGATGTGTTGGACATTTACACTAGGATATAATTATTTCTAATCAATGTATTTCCTTTTTCAGCTATGTTTGAATGAAATGAATTTTCCTTTCATTTTTTCGTCTTTGGCTGATGGAGAACAACACTGAGAATCAAGATAAACCCAAGAGAAAAAGGTCATTTGTAAAGAAACAATTTTATTCCCCCCCCCCTCCCTTCTTTCCCACTGGCAAGGATTCAAGCAACCACCCACGGGCTGGTTTCAGTTTGAATTTAACCAAGTGCCAGTGAAGTGCCTCCTCCTCCTACTGAAAGACTGCTCTTGCTGCGCTAACAGGCGCCCGAGCAATGACAAGCACGCTGCTGCCAAGGTGGGATGCTGCTTCTGGGTGAGGCACGTGGTCCCAGGTGGGCACTCTGGAGCCACAGCAGCAAACCTCAACTCTTCCCATATTTTGCACCATTATCTGATGCAATACTGATACGTAGTACCTGGCGGTAATTCTCTAAATACCAATAGGAGCATTGATTTTCTATATTCAGAAGAACATCTCCTCGCTATCTCTCTCCGAGGGAGTGCAAAGGGCAATGCATCCTGCGAGAACAGAGACAGTGGCTAAATCCACTCCAAGCGCAATTAGCTCTTCTCCTCCTCTTAGCCCTTTCTCAGCACTCGCTGCTGTGCCGTGCCTGTCCTGCTCCCCGATTATCTGCTCTGCCATCTGATTGCTTTTCTTCAGCGCTGCCTCCCAGCAGTGGCCTTGCCCACGACTCCAGGCAGATGTGGCTCCTCGACAGCATCAAGTTACAATAAGGTTTTCTAAGCTAATAAATGGAGAGGGCTCGGCTTTCTTTCCTTTTCCCCCTACCTTCTGAAAGCCTTTTCCTGCAGCATCCTGTTGTTCCCTTCCTCCTGAATTTACATCTCAGTGACTGTAATAAATTGCAATGGAAATATTGCGCCGTATTTCCAGGAACTAATCAAGCGGGATTGTGCGGCAGCAAAAAGCCAGGGCAGCTGCTCAGAGGAGTAAATCCCGAGGGAGGACGGAGCCGTGCTGCCCGGAGCTGGCCGGTGCCCACCCCTGCCCCTGCCTGGCCAGGAGAGCAGGGCGGATGGAGGGGGAACACCAGCTCCCCTGGCCTCCAGCCGCCCCCCACTGCCGGGGGCTGACAAACCTGCACTTATAAGCGTTAAGTACTGGGAAAAAGGCTGCCTCTCACTTTCCCCGGTTTTTAGCCATCTATTTGTTGGGGCTGGTTGCAGTCCAGGCTTGGCATATGTAGGAGAAGTCATCCCACGGAAAGCCTCTGAGCAGAATTTCCAACCAAAGAGCTGCTAATACCAGCACCAGGATGAAACGATTTGGCTAGTTATGTACATTGGTGTCAATCATGTTTCCCTTTGGTCCTTGTCTCTCCTGCAGGGAAGTGCAATAAATCACGTGCGTTTTTCGGAGTGCAATCCTGTGCTGCCTGGCCTTGGAGGCAGAAGACAAAGCCCGAGCATCACGTGGGTGGGAAAATGCAGGTGCTCCTGCAAACATCAAGGAAAACACTTGTCTGCAGCTGGTGTCAGCCCGCTAATCCAGCCACGCCTGATCCGACCCAAGGTCCTGTACAGCCCAAAAGAGTCTTTAAAATATCCTGGGGAAGAAGCAGTGATTCAGCTTGCTACATCTAAATCCAGGATCATGTATTATGTATTTCTCACCAGAGTTTGCATGAGATCAATGAGATCACATCCATCAACAGCCTGCTCTTTGATGAACGCCGTGGCGAAGCCTGAGTGCAATGGCAATGGATGCGGCGGGAGCGCGGGTCGGGGCAGGGCACGGCTCCAAGGCAGGAGGAGCAGAGGGAGAGGAGGAGGACCTACCCCAAGGCTCCGGGTGGTCACCGCCGCGAATTCATCGCAGCTTGGACATGGCATGTCTTGCCCAGGTTAAGGCACAGAGCTGCTTCCCTGCGACTTCTGAATTCTTCGCTCTTATTTATACACTCTTCTCTACACGCTCTTATTTATAGACACAAATAAAAGCTATGCAGTGACCCACCGCTTTATGAAAAATCCCATCATGCCAATTCTAACTGATTTAATGCATGCTAAGTAATTTTGAGAAGATAGGCTTAGGACTGTTTCACATCTCTCTTTTTGAGAAATACAGCACTTTGCTGGACCACAGCAAATTGTCTTCCCTCCAGCTTCCCCTTTGCCACAGGGAATGAATTTCAGAGCTTTTTTTTTTTTTCCAGCTCATTATTCTAAGCATTTCCCGTTAGGTGTCTGATTAGCGTTTCGCAGGCTGTGTTGTGCTATAATATCTGCTTCTGACGTGGGCTGCGGCAGCCAGAAGAGAAATCCATTGCATTTGAGATTGAGATAACAGTTTAATCTGATTTGCACGTGGGAAAGAAAAGTCTGCCAGGGATAGTCCAGGTCCCCGAAGGCAGCGTACGAGGCAGAGGAGCTGCTGGTTCCCATAACCATCCCTGCAGAGGTGACCCGGTCTCAAAGGAAAGCACTGGGAGCTATTTGGGCTGTCCGTCTTGATGGCCATTTTTCAAGCTCTCTTTAAGCCTGTGACGAGCCCCGTGAGCAGGCTCTGTGCCGTGAGAGAAGAGAGAAATTGAAGCTCTCCCTGGCTTTGCGGAGGGCTGGGTGCTTAACATAGAGAAACCGCTGGGCATTTGCAAACGCTGCAGCCATAGCAGCAGAAGCGGGTTGTCCTCGCGATGAAAAGCAGCCCGTGGCCTGGAAGATCGTGCATTGAAACAGGGCAAGGGCCCCTGCCTGGCTAGGGGAAGGACTCTCCCCCCCCTCCCCGGCACACCACATCAACGGCTCACTCCCTGCTTGTCTTAAGCAGTCCGCACCTATGAGAGCCTTGAAACCTCAAAGTCCGATTTAATTCTAAGGCGACGTTAGCCAAGAGCAACAAAAAGATCTGTTCATGTTTGTAGTCAAAAGTTTTTAAGCCTATTCCTTTTATTTTTTTTTTCCCTACCAGCTGTAGTTATATAGAAAATCTAAACAAAAAAAGCAAGCAAAGTTTCTGATTAATCATTTCTCATGTTTGAAGAAGAAATGCTTTGGGTTTGAATTCTTCTGAAAACAGAGTCCCTCCATGCTGGGCAAACAGAGTTACCCAGCAACAAGGCAGTGAAAAATAAAGGAAACGGGAGGCAAGGGGGGAGAGGAGCAGAGCCTGTTTTCTCCCCGGTGTCCTTGGTGGGCTCCGTGTGCAGATGCAAGGGTGGGTGGCCTGAACTGCTGCATCTCCTGGGCCATCAGCTGCCACCTGGCCGGGCGCTGTCCTCCTCCCCGGCACACCAACACTTTGGTTGGAGGCTCCTTTTGTTGCCCGCTCCTCGGCCAGGCGTGGGGACAGCCGCGGCACGACACCAGCTGCCCATCCCCAGCCATCCATGGGTGTTCCTCGGTCCATGGGAGGGCACCTGCTCCAAGAGACCCGGCGCTGGGCATTGCTCAGACCCCCCCAGAGCATCGTGTGCTTGTTCCAGCCAGCTTAGCGGGAGGTTTTACCTCTGGCTACACCCTGGCTCTTTAGAGTCATGGAAATCTGGCTTTGAGAGCCGCATGGTGCAACAGCTTGCCTGGAGTTGTGGTGGAGCATCTGAGGGTCCATTACACTCCCTGCATAAAAACATTCTGTCCTTAATCTTTTTTATGGCTTTGCCTGCTAGATTTAAGAGCCCTGTATATAAACAAGCCCTTAAATAAATAGACCTAGAAATATAATCTCCTCACATAGATTCTTACAAAATTGTGTTCAAACTATCTCAATCTTTGGACAAACTAAATGGATTGAGACCATTAGGCTTCTCCCTGTAAAGTGGCTTTTAGAGATGATCCTTCTCCGAGCTCTCACGGTTTTCCTACATGTGCTTTTAGATATGTAGGCAAGCCAGTAAGTGCCAGTACCAGCCCATATCTCTGCTCAGCTTTTTCCTTTTTATTCGCCCAAGGATCTCATCAGTCCATTTGTGCACAGCATTAAACTTCTCATGAGCACTCATAATTCCTCTGCATCCTGACAGTGTCTTCATCCACAACTGCACAGCACTTTGGAAGAATTACACTGTATTTGCTACCTGGCTGATCATCACAGTCCTCAATCATTAATAAAAGCCTGCATGATCAATGCCCCACTGAATCATTATCCTTTTAGAAGGATAATCCTCTAAGAGAGGTTTTGGGGTAACCTATGTTCACCTGAGTACTAGCTGGAGCTGTGAGCTTCTTATTCCTGACCAGGACATAGTGCTGCTTCCACCCTTTGAGTGGTTTTCCCATTAGAGAAGTTGTAGCCGAGCCACGGTTGGAAGAGGGGTCGGGCACATGATTTATGATATAGGTACAGTTCATTGTAACTCCAGCTGGCAACTCCATAAGCCAGACATAACTCATCTTTCCACCTTGTGGCTGCTGGGAGAGCTATTTAAAGAGGAAGAGATCGCAGCGGGAGGGAACCCCCCGAGGTGTACAAGCAACACCCATGCGAGGCACTCTGCCAGGTCAGGAGGGGCAGGAGAGAGGTTGCATAGAGATGCGGGGACGGTGGGAAGTGTTGCATTTCCTTCAGGTCTGTTCATCGGGAAGCTTTACTCTAAATTTCTTTCTGTGTTAAATTCATCTGCCCTCTCAACACAACCCCTGTGTGGTAGTCGCAGACAGCAGTATGATCCCCTAACCCTTCTTTTCTGAGCAGACCTGGTGCTCTTGGCTTCTCCTCGGCTGTCCTGTGCTCTGTCCACCTCAACGTCTTGGTGGCCTCCACCGGACTCACTCCGGTACATCCACACCCTTCTCGTGCTGCTCCTTTTTCTTGTGCATCCAGGGCAGAGACCGTTGCTTTGCTTCTCTCGGAGCCTGGCAGCCACCAGGCCAGGCCTGGCTTAGAGATGCAAAGCTTTCCTGAGAGCCTGCCCATGACTGCTGCTCCTTCGATATTGCTGTGCCTCCTTGTGTTTGAGCCAGTATCAATATTCAGCCAAGCCTAAGGAGAGGAAAATCATTACAGTGCACCAGTTCCTCTTCTCTTTTACTTAGCGAAGAAAGATAATTGTGCTGGCAGCAGATCCGGAGGCAGCGTATCATGTACCTTTAGGCAGAGACAGCAGCTAAGTCCTTCCCATGATGGGAACAGCCCTGAGCATCCCAGGGCAGACAGTCAAACCGAAGACTTCCAGGCTCTGCAGGGGCAAGGTTTGCAGAGTCCCCAGGGCAGGACCACAGTCGGGACAGGACAGGAGCAGTACAGAAACAGGCTGCTGGGTCACTAACCTGGCCGGAGCAGGCTCCCCGGCCGGCTGCCCAGCCGCTATGGCTGGCTGCACAAGGATGCCAGCGAGCAGCTGGGTTCAGTGCTCCAGAAATGGTCTTGGTGCAGAGCATGTAGCTTTATCGCAAGTGGTGTTTCAGCAGGAATTGAAGCCATCACAGACCTCCTGCCCAGCCACCCTGTCCCAGGCTCTGTCCCCTGCATTTATTCTCTTGCTGGTCCCATCCCCCCCATTTCTGTCTCCCTCTCCCTCCCAAAGGGCGGGCAACACCCTTCCCGCATGTGTCCCAGTTCCTTTGCTCAGCCTCGGCCGCCTTCCCGGGACCTATCCCTCGCAGAGCTCTCCTGGTCAGACGGTCAGGTACACAGCAGTGCTGCCTGGCACAGCATCTCATCTCCAACCGCGTTCAGCATCTGTGCATCTCCTCTTCTCCCCAGCCTGCCTAATGGCCTGAAAGGAAAGGGAAATTATCTTTCCAGTCCCATGGCGCAGGCTAACCATTTGTATGTAGGCCTATATGCAACTCAAAAGTCATCATTAGCCTAATTCATTAAGCCATTAATGACGCTAAAGCATGTAAAGTACATTAAAAACCTCTTCTTAAGCATCAAATTCATCCCGTGGCTTTTAGGGTCAGTAAAAATTGATATGCACGGCATTAGTTCTGGTACAGGATTTAAGAGCTCCCGCACTGTGCCGGCCAGTGCTGCCCTCTCCTCCCCATAGCACGACACAGGAACCTCCAAACAGAAAAACTTCCAAAATTACTCTGAACTTCTCCAGCAATCTGCCCTACTAGGCATGCCTGCCCAAAGAGATTGGGGGGATTTTTCTCCCCTTTTTGCAGGTGGCAGATGTACATTAGATGTAATTTATGGTGCCAGGACAGCACCCAGAAACACAAGAAGCATCACCCGCAGCGCAGAGCCAACCGAAGGCATACGAGAACCCGCACGCCTGCCCTGGACACGTGCTTAGAGAGCACCGGGCTGCTGGGGGTTGTCTCTGATCCCCCGAGGGCAGGAGGTGGGCTCAGGGCAGAACCTGAGGTGGCCATGGCATGGGGGGGCACCATGTGGGACAGGCATGGGTGGGAGGGGGCTGAGGGATGCCCACGTTCCCTGGGAAGTACCAGGCTTGGACTGGAGCCCAGCAGGTAGAAAGAAGTTTTCCGGAGGGATACAGTTTGGGGGTAGTGCATGGGCTGCACATCTCTCCATCCGTGTTTGGTGGTGGTTCTTCTGGACAAAGCCATTTGTCTTCTCCTGAGGCATTCCTGCTGTTTCACTGGTCTTAACATGGCAGTTACCATTGGGTCCATGACCTTTTCTGGAGAAAGATGATCACCATCTTTGAAGAACTTGAATGGCTACCTTTGGCTTTTGAATTACTGCCCAGCTGAGCAAAAGCTCACCTCCGTCAGCCAAAAAAATCCAGCCACATCCTGCAGCTCTGCTCTTGGTGTAACACAGGGTGCGAGGGCACAGAGGGAGGAGGCAGAAGGTCATTGCATAGGTGAACTTTAAGGGTCCCTCTGATGTCCTAAATAACTCGATGCTCCCCAATGCTTACTCTTTTTCTGCCAATGTTTAAAGTTACATTGATCTGGCCACCTCAGTAAATAAACAGGTCTGTATCAAGGGAGCCATCCGACAAAAAAATTTGAAGAATTCACTTATATGGGAATAATAAGTATATCATGCCAAGCTTCCTTTGGTGTCCTCCGTCACAGGGACCTGTCACAGGCTCTCTGGTGAGCTGCTGAGATATTGAGGCACCTCATCCCATTTTCTTACCTCCAGGATTTGAAAGGAACATCAAATGACAATTGTTATTCTTCTTGAAAACTGCAAATTAAGATGTCTTCAGCACTCGGGGATGCAGCACGGGACTGGCCGGGCTGCCACTGCCGAAGGATTTGGCCTTCACTGTTGCTGCCTTCTCCTTGTCCCAGGGCGGTCCTTCAGAGCAAGCAATGGGAGGACAGAGGAGAGTTTAGCCTCTGCCGCTTGCTCTGCCTTCAGGTGATGCTGAGATCATTTATGTAGTCATGCACAGCACCCCTGAGAGTCGTGACCCCCCACTTCAGGCAGACCATCACCCCCCTCCTGGAGGCTCAGCTTTTGTGCATGGTGCTGGCCAGCCAATATCAGCCGGTTCCAAACCTGGCCCCCAGCTCGGGAAGCCAGTGTGATCTCGGTGAGGTCTCTGCAGCTTCTCCCAGCACGAGATAAAAGTGGTTTATTGCACAGCGCTAGCAGTGTGATTTGCTAACACATTACCCAGGGGTGGCACAATCTGTACTGGTTAAAGGGAAATGTTAAAACTGTCACTTCAGCAGGAGACGTTCGAATGTGCTAAATGGGCCACGCCATTAAAACAAATATTCCCAACCTAAATTTATAAAGTACTGTAAAGGGAGAGATACCTGAATGCTTCAGCATCCGGAGCCTCTCTCTAGCTGGCAGCCGCAGCATCGCTCAGGCGCCGGTGCGTGGCTGAGGCTCCTCCGGTGCAAACAGAGATTCCCATGCAAGACAACAAGTGCACCGGCAAGGGACGGGGTGATTGCGGCCGCTTACTGCGACCCCAGGGGCAGGTCGGAGGAGTTTGCCCGCAGCGGATGGCAGGAGCAGGAGCGGGCTTTGATGGGGCTGTGCTTGGCCAGGGCAGGTGGAAGGCAACTGGGAGGGCAGGGGCCAAGCTGCCTGCAGGCAGGATGGAAATTTTGCAGGGCTGCAGAGCCTTCCCCCAGGGCTGGAAATGCATGATTGTTACCTACACAAGGTGCCTGCCCTCCACACCTTAGGGTTAGGGAGCAGAAAGCTGTGCTTAAGCCCTCGGAGTGTGCGTTACCCTGCTAGGTGCAGAGGAGCAAGCATCTCGCTTTCCCAGGCAGAAGCTCACACAGGCAGCTGCCTGCTGCTGCCGGCCAGTGGTCAGCTCGGTGGCAGGGCAGGTTTACTGCTGAAGTACCATCACCTGCCCCAAAATGTGTTTCCAGACACTTAACCCGTGACCGCCATAGCAATGGGGGCAGATTCCCACCACACTAAGCTAGCTGCAGGTGGCACCTGCCTGTAGGCTGGGCAGGACTGCGGGCCCCTCCACTGGCAAAGCAGCTGAAAAAGCAGCGGAAGAGCAACAGGCTGTGCTCAGAGCTGCTGGGGATGGGAAGGTGGTGTTCCCCAGAGGTCCTCAGTGGTGGCCAAACGGGCCCATTTAGGTGCCAGTCAGCTGGGGTGCCTGACACAGCACCTCCAGGAACGCGGGTGCTACCAGCCCGGGGCTGGGTGACAAGCACGGCTGGGGCTGAGGGGACAAGGACACAGCGGGTTTGGCACTCGTCTTGCAAGGAGCCGCAGCAGAGAGGTGTGGTGGGGGGGTGGTGGTGGGGTGGGTCGTTTCGATGCTCTGCACGTTCCCGCTGTAGCTGAGATGCTCTGAAAGACAGGGGATGTCTTTGTCTGCATCTCGAAAAAGGCCCGAAGGAGCCTCTGAGCAAAAGGGAGAGCTGCTTATCGACTCTGCCCGAAACACTTTGCAGGGAACTGTACTCGCAGAAACGACCTTGTTTTCACCAAACACAGATGTGGGGAGACGCTGTCGGTGTTCGCAAAGTTTCCTTTTCTCCCTGCACTATTCCATAGCGTTATTCTCAGCTGGTCGCTTCCATGGGAAATAAAATATTGGAGCCAGTGTCAGACATCGGCACTGGCCCGACGTGCAGCGCATCTCTCAGAGCACAGACCCAGCCCGGAGCTCGTGAGCCGCAGGTCGCCCTCTCCTCCCAGCTGTGAGGAGCCGATGGTGTGCAGAGATCTGAGCCCCACGGGCTGTTTCATCCCTCACACGCCAGCTCAGCACTCACATTTAGCCCTCGCTGCCCACCCGTTCAGAAGGGCGCAGAGAGCTGCTGCCCCCGGCGCTGCCCGCGAGAGCCATCCTGCCAGCGCCGTGACCGGAGCTTCGGCCAGCGCTGCTCGGTGATTAGGTGGGAACTAGACGGCAAAAGGTGAATCCTGCTGTTCCCGTGGATGGGTAATGAGATCAAGGATCCCTCAAGGGTCTCTTCCATCCTCCTGCTTACACAACACCCTGCCCCCGGCATTTGAGCTGTGCTTTGCTACCCTCTGTCGAGGTCCTGCTTTGCTTAGATTAAAAAAAAAAAAGCAGCTGCCTCATGTCCCAGCTGCTCTGGGAACAGCAGCTTCTGGGTGCAGGAGGAATGCCTTCTTCTGCAGCCAAAGGACTTGCTTAATTGCCCCAGGGATGACTGGGCACTTCTCCGATTTCCATCCACTTCAACACCTGGACCCCAACAAGGTTTCTGCTTTCTGACCCTGGTGAAGGAGAAGCTTTGAGTGCTGGATGCTCCTGCAACACCAAGGTGCCCAGGGACGTTCTCTGCAGCCTTCACAAGCTGCTACCAGATGGCACAGCTAAATTTGCACATCTCCTCCTTTCTCCCTTCATTTTCCTGAATTACAGCTCTGTTGGATCTCTTCTTCCCTGGACGTGCTGATAAGCACATAATGAAAAACCCTCCTGCGCTATGAGTAGGAGCACAGTCAAATGCACACAGCAGTTTGTGTCTTGCAGTAACTATTTCAGGCTCTCTGCAAATCCTGGCAGCTGTCTCCAATTCAATTACACCTATTTTCCATTCTGAAACCATTAGTGGCAAACCAAGAAGCATTATTTTTGCTAACACAGAAGGTCAGGGGATGGGGAAGAATTCGCATCTTTGAGGGAAGAGCAAAAAAATATATTCAACATTGCCATGAACTCTTAAGCTCTGAAATAACCCAACAGTGAGCCAAGTGAATATACTGCTTCTTAATATAATATAAAGCAATCAACAGCAATAGAAAAGTATCTTAAAACTAGATATTGATTTCCTGTCCAATAAGATATATCTCAGGCATTTCCCAGCCTCGCTGAAGTCGCAGTTGTGGGGCTGGAGCCCCGCGCTCAGGCTGGCACGGGCAAGGAGAGCCCTGACCATCAGCAAGACCTGGAGTCTCTCCATTGCCTTCCAGAGAGCTTGGAGTAAAACAGGAAAAAGGAGATGAGGTCTGTTTCAAAAGCAGCAGAAGCAGAGGTCCTATACCAACAGCCTAGAACCATGATTTTAAATTAAGAGCCATTGCCAAGCCATTGCCCTTATCTCTCAGTCTGTAATAGAAGCGTCGCCACACACCTGCCTGTCACAGGGTACTGGAGATGCTGCAAATACCATTCCTCTGGACAAATCTCCTTTGCACACATACCTGTGCAAACCCCAGGCCTGCACGCAGGCAGCTTGCTGCAGGGCACCAGCCAAACTTGCTCAAAGATGGTGTTCACCAGTTGCACGAGCATCGGCTGCATAGCACAGTCACGGGCAACACATGGGGCAGACGGAGCAAGGTCATCCAAGAACAAAACCAGCCCCACTGCTATGTATAATTGTCCATGACAGGTTTATTTTCAATTAATTGCCTAGAAACCTTTCAAAGCCATGCGGATGCTTATTACCCACCATGCCCCGTGACACTGAGGTCCGCCCTTTAAGTACCCACCACGTAGAAAGGAGTAAGGAAGTCCAATGTGTAGGGATTGTCCTGGTCTTCCAGACCTCACCAGTACAGACGGCTGGGCTGGCACTGGTACACGCAGCAGGATGCTTTATTCAGAGGAGTTCAGGATTGTATCCCTGCCCAAGCAGGGCACAGAGCCGCTCCCAACCATTTATTATCATCATACTAGTACAAAAGAACTATTTCTTTTGGTTGCTATTTTGGGAAGTCAGGAGAGGACTAACGGAGCAGCAGAAAATGCAAAGGGACTCCTGTCTGCTGCCCATCCTATTCTTATTCCAGACCAAGCCGGCCACTTCTGGCTGCGCAGGTTTCCTTCGGGCACAAGCGAGTGTTAGCGAGCCCTGGAAACACCCAGGGCTGAACAGCAAACAGAGCAGGTCGGCTGCTTTGATCGTGCTCTGCTTTTCCTGGGATTTGATACCAAGGCCACAACTGGGATCCACTGTACTGCCCATCTGTCACTCCCACCCATGGAAACACCCACCCTCACCACAGATTTGCAGGCAAACAGGCAGGGGTCTTTCTCCAGGTAGAGTGAAACACAATTAATTGGTATAATTAAAACCCAAGGACCTCCCTTATCCTATATCAGTCCACTGATCAGAAAAGATTTTATAGTAGATAATTTGTGGGTCGCCAGCACATTGAAAACAGGAGAGAACAATTTCCAACTTTGCCCTTTGTGGTCTTTCAAACGTTATTCCGAGTCACTAAATATGGATAAAGATGAGCACTTGGTGGGACAGTAGGACCTAAGTGCATAAAACCTGAATTCAGGAAAGCAGATCATCATCAAGGTATCTCAGAGCAGAGGACACTGAAGGGTAGGGTGGGATTTTGCTTTTTTATTTGTTAGTGTTTCCTAGGGATATTAAACCTTGGGTTGGGGGTGACGAAGCAGACTCAAAACACACCCCCACGGGCAGATGTACTGTATTTTACCTCATGCAGCTCTCAGTTTGGTACCAGACATTATTGTACACTCATGTAAGCCGACATGTAACAGCTAAATATAGTTCTCATTGCCATTATCTTGTTAATGAACCACCTGTGCTACCCTTGCTCTTTACCACACAGTTCTTTGAAACCCCCACGGCATTACACTACCACTGCAGGTCACTGGTAAGACAACACAACAAGGAAAAAAAAAAAAAATCTGTGGAGGTTTTTCACCGGCTGGCCCTGCAGTAAGAGGAAGGCAGAGCTCAGGCTGCCCTCCCTCCCGCGACAGCCCGATCCTGCCCTGCGCCAGGCAGGTTTCTGCTCCCCGAGCTGGGGACCTCGGCCAGACCTCCGCCTCTCTGCTAAGGAGCAGTCCCGAGGGAGAAGGGAGCTCTTCACCTCTCCCTTGATCCTGGAGGCAAATTACTCCGGCTTCAGAGGCTGCCTGGGGAACTTTATTTTTAGAGGATCCTCTGAATTATGCATGAAACATAGGGAGAGAAGGTGGCACTTTATAGGGCATTGTAGCATGGGGCTGCGTCAGCCCCTTCTTACCAGGGATGCTGGGGATTCAGTCAGGCACCTGCACGGAGCACAGGACCTGGAAGGAAAGGTTTGCTGCAGGTACACCCTCTGAACCCGTGCCAGCCCCAAGGCAGCTGCAGGCTCAGCTTAAAGCACAGAGAAGCTTAGAGGGGAGCAATAAAGGGCAGAGGTTTTCTAAGGGGACCCAAGTGCTCAAGGTTTCCTTCGTCCAGTGGCCACCAGCCCCGTGTGGCACAGGGAAAGTCCTGAGAAACAGCACACGGAGCCCACTCATCCGAGCGAGGTGCCTCCAGGCAGAAAACCGCCAAGGAGCAGCCTAACGAGACATTGCTTGAAGCGGTGCTGTGCAGGGAAGCCCAGCTCCATCCAGCCTGGCTCCTCTGGGACCCTGCACAGCTGGATGGAGAGGACAACTCCCAGCTGCTGCCCACCCATCCAGCTGCAGGGTGGTCCCCTGTGATTGCCATGCAGGCTGCAGCAATGGGGCAGTGGTGGAGATACAGGGGGGAGACCCCAGCTGGGAAGTGCTGCAAAGCTCCTTGTCATCTGCTCTCCCAGGGAAACAGCCAAAGAGGTGAGTTGGCTACAACAGTACAGAGGTAGTTTTGGGGTGGTTTTTCTCCTCCCAGCAACACTATCTGGAAAAGTTGATCCCTGCTGGTTTGCTTTCCTCTGTCTTCCTTTCCCTGCTTTTGCAGAGGCAGGAAACCTCCCAGAGGTTTCCAAGAGGTGACTCCCAGACTCACACACAATAATCTGGGCTCTGGCAGCAGCAAGCAGCTTTGAAGCAGCCGATTCAGCTCAGGGTAGACAAGAGCATCCACAGGGTAGCACTGACTCTTCCCAAGATGGCATCAAGCCCACAGGTTTTGCTTGTAGGGAGGAGTTTCATTTCAGAGCTTTGAGCAAACCCCTCCCATCTCCCCCAGCAGAGCTCATGGGAAGGGCTCGGCCATGCTGCGACACCCAGCTCCGGGCAGGGGGAGCAAGGGGAGATGGTGGGAGAGGGGCCGGAGACAATCCATGTGTCCAAAAGACTGGACAGGGATGGTGATGGAATAAGTAAACAGGTTGCTAGGAGACACCAAACTCAGGATCAATAATTCATGAGATCTCTGCAATGAAATGAATAATTTAGAGTGTGGGAGACACCGTGAGAAATGGGGAAGGGCCTTTAAAGCCCCCCACCCAGCCCCTGACCTGGGGCAGAGACCCTGGCACCCAAAGGGCCAGGATGGGGCTCCAGTCCCCTGTCTGCACACCGTGCCAGAACAGCACCCAGCCTAGGATGGACAAAAGGACAAAGACGGAGCTTCCCCAGGTCTGGAGGGACCAGCCCAGCCCCTGGCTCAGCCTGGCCACTCAGCATCAGTGGGCTCCAAGCGAGACTCAGGAAACAGCCATCTGTTTAGAGGCTGTTTGCCATTTCAGACTCACCTAAATGATTGTACATTTGGCAAAGTGTTTTTCCTTGCCCCAAAATATTATGGTTTCTAAGTCATAATGTTAAATAGAAACCATCCTGAAAGGCTCCAGTGATCATTAGAAATGTTTCATTTATGAATCAAGCTAAATTTAAATGAGAATAAGCACTGCAGAACAAAACCAAAGTATTTTCTTTTGAGTTGAATCGAGTGCTTCATTCAATGTGAAATAAGGATTTTTTTTAAAAAAACTTCTGGTCACTGAACCAGTAAGAAAAATATTCCCCCCCCAAGTGCTGCTCTAAATGTATCTCTGCAAATGAGTTTAGGAAGGTAACTTGGCTGGTAATGAGTACACATGTGTGTTTGGATGCAATGTGAAATACAGGTTCAAGGCTCTACCCCGCCCGACATCCAGTTTTCCCACACAGGCTCATGTCAGCTGCTCTGTACATCCCTCCCCAGTCTGGAAGCCCCACAGCCCACTGGAGGACAGAGCAGCTTCTTCCCCCTGGGAAAGATGTCCCTGGGGGTGTCAGCACTATGTGCAGGAGCATGCAGGGAACTGGGAACCATCCTAACCACTGCTGGCTTGAAAAGGATGCCAAAGCTAGGAGAGGGAAAAAAAAATCTCCCCCCCGCCCTTTAAGAAAGCCCAGTACATTGAGTCTGCTGGGAAGATCTCTGATAGCTCCATAAAACCGGGTATTCATTAGCATTCAAGAAAGAGCGTTGTATGGAACTGCCTCAGCTCCTCACAAGCCAGAAATACAATTGGAAGAAAACAACGAGAGTTTGATTTGCTCTGAAATGAAATGGACTTTGGACCGGGACTGGTTCCAAAATTGCCTGGTACTATTCAAGCAGTAAAAGCAGAACGAGTGAGCTGCTCAGCGAGCAATGAAGAGGTGGGGTTCCCCTCCCCCCTACAGAAATATCACTTTGCCACTAGCAAAGACTTTGTGAGCAAGGAGGGTCAAAATGTCGTTTCCAAATCCAGTTCCTACTGTCAGGCTTGGGGGTCCTCCCGACGGCAAGGCTTTCTGCATCCCGCAGGTCCGAGCTGGGCGGTAGGGGTACCGAGCACTCCATGGGACATGCTCTGGGAAAAGGCTGAAATGGATAGAAATTAATTACTCAGAGGCTGGCAAACACGCCAGCAACCTGAGGGGGTTTCGTTAACGGAGAAACCAATTCTACTCTAGCTGCAATATTACATCCCCTTGCCATGAGCTTTATAAAGTGCTGGGCCCTGAAGAGCTGACCTTTTCCTCTGAACGTAATTTTTGGGATAGAACTGTAAGAAGCTCCTTGCAGGAGACTGAGCCTAAATTAAACAAAATAAGTACTGATGTGCTTTTGGATCCAAGAAGGCTGGGAAATGCCGCGGCAATAATTCCAATTTGTGCAGCTGACGGGAGGGAGAGGGCTCGGCATGAGGAGCGGACCACACACCCATCTCCTCCAGCCTCCCCTGTCCATTGCTGCTGGCACAGGGGCTTGTGAGCATCACTGGGCTGTCAAAGGTCTTCAAACAGGGCAATAGATCAGCTCACAATTTCTAAAAGGACAAAGCTCAGCTGATCTCAACATCCCTTTCTCGCACACACTGTGCAGTTGTAAGACATAGTCACATTACAATGATCTACAGGATCTTTTGCTGGAGCCTTGCCACATCCTGGCTGAGTTCCCGGAGGAGCTTGCATGCCCTGCAGAGGCAAAAGGCTTCAACGCTCTGTGGGTACGCTTCCCTCTCTCCATTAGACCCCCTATTCCTCCTCCCCAGAGGCATTCATCGCCATGCTGCAAGACAGACATCCCTTTTTGGTGCTGCACCTCGTGCTGCCAAAGCAGTGCTTTGCAGCACATCCAACGGCAAGCGGTGGTGGTTTTACTTTCACAACAATAATTACTCCACAAGGCGCTTGTCAGTTATTGTGCTCCGTGGTAATCAAAACCTCCACTTTGAAAATACAGGGCGTATTCCCGTCTGTTTCTGCTCTGCTCTGTGTGGGAAGATCACTCATTCATGACTCTGTCTTGCAGCCAAGTCATGACAGATGGGTGGGTTGGAGTGAAATTCAGGATTCAGTGACTCATGAAATTGCTCCGGTGGCTCAGGGGAGTTTCACTCTCCCTCCCAGCACCCAGAATTGTGGCCTGGCTGCTGCTCCCTATGCAGTGTCCCATCTCCTCAGGAAGCGTGGTTGTGTCTCCTCCAGTTTCTCGGCCAGGCACCGTGCTGCATCACTCCCCTGCAGCATCTCCTGAGCAGGGCTGGGGGCTGTGGGGGAGCCCATCCATCTTGCTCCGGCAGGAAGGAACAGGAAGGCATTGCTGGTGATTCATACCCATTAAGAGGACGCAAGCAATCCTCACCTGTCTAACTCCACGGCTGGCTTCATTAACTCCCAGTTCCCTCCGTCACTGGATCGATCATACGATAAAGCTGCACGTCAGCACTTGGCACGCTCCTGGTCTTGACTCCAGCAAGCTCCCATGCAGATGGCCTGACAGAGCCACCTGAGCTCTGCCACTCAAACCATGCCCTGGAGACCCTTCTGCCAGTGGTCCCAGAGGGAGGTCTGGAGGGTTTGTGGTGTCCGATGCAGGGTGCTGTGATGGTCTGTGTACCACGCCAGCATTGCGCAGCCAGCTTGCAAGTGGCAGGTCCTGGGAGCTGCTGCCAGAGCTGGAAGGAAGCTCTGCGCCATACCGGCAGGCAGTGACACCAGCCCAAGGGTCTGCACATTGCCACATGGCCGTTTCATCACAAGCAGAGACCACCCTCCATCCCCAGGACCGTGCATGCAACTTGCATGACAGTGGTCCAGCATGTACATCACTGCCTGCTCCGGCTCATTGCAGCCCTGGAGATGGTTGTGTGAGCCGAGCGTTTCCAACAAGGAGCGTATCCTATGGATCCAACTTTTCCAGCCTCTGATCTTGGGGCTGGGAGTTTTAAAAACTCAACTTTCCTGAAACCCATGGCTGCTGCTATGTCCTGTCTCAGTGCCCATTAAGTGTTTGCTACCAGGACGGTGACAGAAGCTATTTCCTGATCAGCTCAACCTTCAGGCACTTTGGCTGAGAGAAAGGTGCACGCAAAAGGTCAAGCTCATTTTTTTGGGGCTGGAAAATTGTTCCCAGAAGCACTGCAGGGCATACCACCTGGTGTACCACGGGCTGTGGCAGGCATGTGCCCTGGGAAGTGACACAACACACAACCCGGGTGACAGGTTTCAGCCCAAGAAGTGGTTTGCCTGAGGGGCAGCGGCTGCTGAGCAGAGCCCAGCGTGATGGAGCAGGCAGAGGCGACACATCTCAGCTGTGGGAGCATGTAGCAGCCCACTGCACCACGGCCAGGTGATGCAACACATCTCTCCAGGATGGTCCCACAGGCAGGGACACGAGGCTGTCCCCAAGAGGGGGACTCAGCACCGGCACCCTGCTTCCGACCCGCGTGAGCCGTGCCCAGCAGAAGACAGCCCACTGAACCAGGGCAGCCATCTGACAGTGCCAGACCAGAGCTGGTGAGTGCAGCAGCGACATCTCCACCATGATAGCTAATGCATAATACTGCCGTTGTCTGGCTGCAGGTGCCTGAATCTAATTAGGTATTTCAGCACAACAATAATTTTAATTAAGTAAAGCCAACTACCTCTGCTGGTTGCACTAGTATCTGAAATTCCCAGGCAGGTTTCCATTGCATCTCCCCCACCCTGCAGTTCATTTCCTCGCTTTGTAAACAGTTTGAACAAAAAGCCATTTTTTTCCCCAGGTACAACGCAACAAAACCAGGCCTCAAAACCAAGCAGAAGGTTCCCGAGGCAGCAGGGATGGGGCATAACATGCACATCGGGGAGTGTGAGTGCTGCAGGGTGCGTTCGGGGCTTTGGTCCTGGCTGGACACCCCATCCCACTGACCAGAGGATGGGAACGCAAAGGCAATCTTTAATCAGCAGCTTCAGCCATGGTGGCTTTCCAGCCCTAGAGAGGCTGTCAGGAGGTTAAACCAGACCACATCTTTATGTGACAGTGAGAAGCAGCAGGAGTTAGAAGCATGAAACGCAGGCCAAGAGCGCAACTCCCTCCTCCTTTACAACTGATGAGGTAAAATCAAATCAATTGCCAAAGCAACAGCCGTAAGGACTCAGAGTAGTCCAATTTGATTAGGGGCTAAGCCCTTCTAACATATGTGATACATCTTATTTAATGTATGTACTTCCACCGCATACAGAGGCCCCCTCCATCACTGGCCAGCAGACTGCAAGGGACCCCAGGAGCTGCTCTGTGTTTCAGGGGACCAGCAGAATTTGCTGTCACACACAGCCCTTCACCAGGAGCCTCCCCATCTCTAGGGTCACCCCAACAGAGCTCCAAGAGGCTTCCTGCCTTGATTGCCCCCACCCCCCTAGGGAGAACAGCTGCTCCAGCAGGTACTCACCATTTCTAGATGTCATGGGAATAAGCAAAGCACCATTTTCTCAACCATAAATTCATCATCTTCTTCCCCTCCAGCATCCCAGAGCTGGTGTGAAAACCTCACAGCAGCTTCCAATTCTTCTTGAGAGTCTACACCACATCCCCAGCCCTGCTCCCACCCCAAAAACCTTACCATGAGCCTGGAGCTGCCTTTTATCCCCCAGCAGCCCTGCCCCAGGCCAGTTCCCATCACCTGGGCTGCCCCTGGGAAGCTTCCTACCCACCACCTCCCAGTGCTGCCCAGGTGTGCTCAGCAGCCGTGGTCCAGCCTCAGGAGCAGGACAGGCTCGCAGCAAGGAGGACAGCCTCCATAGGCTGGACCTGCCTTGATCTCCATCGCTCCCAACCATGGGATGCCCCTTGGGGGGGTTTTGGAGAAGTTTGGATCTGACCAACCCAACCTGGCTGGCCAAGTACTTGCCAGGCTTCTGTCCTTGCTGCTTTGCAGGTGATTTCCCAGGCACGAGGCATTTTTTCCCCTGAAGAGTCACGCCAAATGGCTCCTCCTGCAAACCCCCATCTCCCTGTGCGGCGGCAGCTCTGGGAACTCAAATCTGACAGCTTCTGGAGGAATAAATGGTCCACAACTAACAGTTTCTTCAAGAAATCAAATAAAACAATATATAGAAAGACTACATGCTTAAAAGGAAATCATTGGGGCTGCTTAATTTGTGAATCCAACCCTACTTAACTTTTTTTAATTACTCCCATAAAGCCAGCAGTTTCAAGCACACATGCGATATTGTGAGCAGATTCAAATCTAATTAGCTGTGTTCACGTTAATTAGATTCATTGTGTATTTGATGCTCAGCTCTTGCTTCAAGTTTTATCTTGGAGCATGTGTTCATAATTAACCCAAATTTAGTGCGTAGTTAAGGCCAGTTCTGGAGAAAAGGCTCTGCTCTTGCTTTCCCTACAGACGGTTCCTTGCGTTGGTTGCCCGGGGTCTGGGAGGGATGTGAGGAGCTGATCCTGCAGGGAACTCGGCAGAGCGATGGCTCTTTTCACTCTCAGAGAGATGCGAACTGGAGCTGAAATGCGTGGAGAAAACATCAAACTTAATGAGTTGAACCAGCACAGCCCAATAGCAATAACCCCGGGGAGATGCTGGTGCTTCTGGGTGATGCACGGGGGCTGAGCACCAGGACCGATCCCATTCTGCCCGTGCTTGTGGCAGCTAGGAGCTGGTGCACTCTGGCTCGGGCAGCCTTGGAAAGGCTCGTGACTCCCAAGCGTCACCGCTGGCACACGGGGCTGCTTGGTCCTGCTCTGTGAGCACAAACAGTAAAGCAAAGGTGGAGTGCCGACAGAAAGTGCAAGATTTCATCAGATATCTGGGGCTTTCTGACTAGAAACCTCACGTACACTTCCCAATAAACATTTCTTACCAGTAACACCCATGAGGGTCCTACGCTGGAGCTGTGCGTGCCCATGGAGAGGGAGCAATGAGCCCCAGGGGATGACGGGCGATGAGGACATGGGCAGGAGCCAACGCCAGGAGAGTGCCAGTGAGGAGCCAGCACAGAGCCACAGTGCCAGGAGATGACCATCCACGCAAGCTGGACGCTGGGCTGCCCTACGGCAGGGCGGGGGGTCGGCGTGCTCCCCAGGGCTGGACGGTGGTGTCTGCAGAGGGAGGCCATGCAAACCCTCTTTCTGCTGCAAAAGCAGGTGATCTCCGGGCTTGGGGCTCAAAGTCGTGCCAAGGTCCCTTGTGCTCGGTCTTCACCTGGCTGAGGTACACGGCAAGGCAGAGGTGCCATGCTGGGGACACAATGTCTCCATGAGCTCAGAGAATGACATTGCTTTTGGGAAGGATGTCATTTGTATAAAGCCTGCTCGTTTCTATTTTAAACAAGCTCTTTTTTCCTTACCTTGATTTCACTAGCTAAATATTTGCTCTTACAGGACACTGCTAATTAGATAATGTGTATTTCTTGCTTATCCAAGAGCAGGTTTGGTAGGCACAGAGGTTCCTACGACGTGCGTGCTTGCAACCTCCGAGAAGCAGCAGCATTTCCCCAGGGCTGGCTGGGAGACACCATGGAGGGGATGGAGAGGATGGAGAAGATGGAGAGGATGGAGGAGTGGCACTGGCAGTCAGAGAAGGCAGCGGTGAAGTTCCTGGCATCGCATTCCCAGCCAGGGCTTCCTGTGCATCGCTGCTCAGGAAACCTTCGGCCACATGTCTTGGAGGAGAATTTGGGAAGTTGGATTTGCCTCATCACCCTCAAAAAGCAGAAAAAGATGGTGAAGTGTTCAGTTGCAAAACACACCCCATATGTAATACTTCCTTTTTCTTTTTTAATTTGAAGCAACGTAATTATTAGCTGTGTTCAAAGGAAAACACAAAACTAGAGACAAACCAGTCACATCTGAAAGCCTCTCTCATCTGAAATTCAAGGAAATGGTTTCTTGCATAATGGTAAATGACATTATTAATTTATTTGGTATTTCTGAGCCACCAAAAAGTCTGAAGAAGTGCTATGTTGTGTTGACACTGACACAAAATAACCACGACAGGTCATTCCTGCTCTTCAAAATTGTCAGAGGAGCAAAAGAGCAGAGACTCGTTGACTTGTCCAGCTCTGCACCCAGAAACCGCAGGGTGGTGCTGAGGCAGAGCCTGGCCCTGCGTAGCATTCCTGGGTGGGGGCAAAGCACCTCTCTGAAAAGTAATTTTTTAAGAACAGCTTTATACAGAATAAAGCAAAAAGCACTCATGTTTAAACTCTTTTTTTT
>VXBL01006300.1:311059-323109 GCA_013400195.1 Aramus guarauna | reverse complement strand
CTTGCACTGGGGACCCCAGAGCTCGACTCACTATTCCATGTAAGGTCTCACGAGAGCAGAGTAGAGGTGAAGAATCACCTCCTTCAACCTGCTGGCCATGCTTATTTTGATGCAAGCCCAGGATATGGTTGGCCTTCTGGGCTGCAAGCGCACATTGCCGGGTCATGTCCAGTTTTTCATCCACCAGTACTTCCAAGTCCTTCTCTGTAGGGCTGCTCTCAATCCCTTCATCCCTCAGTCTGTTAATGGATTCCCTATCCTATTACTGGGTATTCATTAATATATTGATGACATTTCATAAATATATCTTTACTGATAATAGTTATTATATTGATAAATAGCTTATGAAGAATTTCAAAGGAAAGTCCCATCTTTTTCAGTCTTCCAGAACTCATTCATTCAAAAAATTAATATACTCTGATATTGGCTAACTTTTACTTGCTAACATCACTATTAAGAATTGGAAAATGAGGAAAGAGGTTTTTATTATTTTCACATTTTGTTTTAATGAAAAGAGGAATAGATAACATTGTAGAAAACATTAACTGGAATGGTTAAGTAGTTATTGAAGAAACTACTGAAGCCTTATGTGACTAGAAAAATGGGTGTGATCTGTAAAAATCCCGAAGTGGTTGATACTAATGGAACAAGCCTAACAACAAAAAACTGATGTACTAACACAGAATGTGAAACCCTATATTACAGAGGTAGCAAACACAGTACAAGATTAGGACTGGAATACAAGTATTGAAAGGCATGAGTTTTTCAGAAAATACAGAAGAAAATACGGAAGAATAAATGTAGTAAGGTAACACTGTACATTAATGATGAAATATAACATGGTCTGACCTAGAAGTAAAATTCAAGATACTTAATATATTGAGGACAATAAAATAATGATTAATTCAGAATTTTGAATCAACTGCTGTATGTACTCAAATACCCAATAAGAAATAGTTTTAACATTTTTTTTATGGCAGAGGCCATCAGATGAATAGAGAGCAGTGAATACAAATTATGTTTTAAAAAGGTGGAAAAAAAATCCATTAAACTAGAAAGCACCCTAACAAGCCATGAAATAGTTTGAAGTAATGTGCACCTTTTTCTTACACTCTAGTAAGAACCAAGACAGATGCAGATAAGGGATACAATCATGGTTACAGCAATGAAGAACATCTCACACAAGAGGAAGCAAGAAGGATTTGCGTTAGTATAGCAAAAAAAAAAAAAGGCTGAAAAGAGATATGCCTGCTGTTTAAAAATACATGGAGAGGAGGTAAAGAGCAAAGAGGATGCAGAGCTTTTTCAGAGAAAATCTATTAAAACAGGAAGAAAGGGATATTAGAGACATGAAAACTTTCAGAATGGAAATTGGAAGAAAGCTTCTAATCATTGGACCAGTGAAGCTCTCAGACAGCCTTATTATAGCAAATCTGAGAGCAGAAACCCCATTATTTTTTTTAGGTGGAATTTGATCTAATAAGGGTAAGTGTTGTATGATATGGCTTCTGGTTGTAGCAAAGCCTGACCCTGACATTATGGTCTTCTTCCGTTCTCTTTTTTTAAAGCCTCAATTCAATCTGGACTTTTAATAAGGACCTCTGGCAGAGAAGTACAGTAGTGATGCTAGTTTTTATTTCCTTGCAGTTATTTGGAAGACTTAAAGTCACATTTCTCAATTATCAAAAAAAGATTTTTGTCAGTTATCTCAGCTAGCAACAACACTGGCAGCCTGTTTCCTTGTTTTACAGCCTATGTAATTGTATTTTCTGAATCTTGGGAGATACATGAGTAACCATAAAACATTGAACAGGCACTTGGTTGTCTACACAAACCCTGTTTCCAGAAACGTCTGTGCTACATTCAGTCTTGGTGGGGCAAAACCAAGTTACTGCAGGTTTTAACATGTTTGTTGTGAATTATTGAAATTCTCTAAGTATTTTAGTGAGATAATTTCAATCGTCTCCTTTTACAGAACCTGAAAAATTAGTCCTTAGATCAAGTTCTGTACCTTTTATGGAGTGAATGGCTATATCAAGTCTTCAAGAATATTTTTCCTTCCATATGTCATTAAAAACTCAGAGAAGCAGCTCATTAAATACTACTTTTTTTTTTCTAACTGATCACTTTAATGTATTATAACTTAACCTATAAACATTTAATTGATATTGCAGTAATAAAGATGTGTAAATATTAAATAAATATTTATTAATCCAAACAGCAAGAATGAAATGTCATACTTTCCAGTGTTATACATGTAAACATAATTTAGCAAATTCGTGATGTACATGCTTTACCAAAGTGACTAATTACACTATTGAATTTAAAGCACTTAGTCTTACCAGGAGAATTTCATTGCTGTACTTCACTGACAACATTTTAAAAACTTGTTCAGTAATTCACAATTGACTGTTATCTTGTCAGCAACTTATTCTTCTTTTGATAAGCACATTTTGACAAGTTTTCAAAAAAAATCTGCTGCTTTCAAGCAGCTGGTCAGTACAAGGCTTACTTGACTTTCTCAGTAAACTGAGAGGGAGTTAAAAACAGTGGGAAGAGAATGAGAAGAAACATTATCTTTTTCTGCTGCAGTTTCAGTAGATAGAATTAATGTAGTATTGTTGTATTTCCCAGCATATTGACTTATATTGATGATTCTGTACCTAGGTAAAGCTAGTTCTTTTATATCTGGACAACTGTTCCTATATAGTAATATATAGATTACTGTATATTTTCACCTGTGATTTTCCATATTAGAACAAAGAGCACAATGCTATAACAATTACATTTATAATCCAAACTACAAATAAAACCAGACTTCAAAAATGTACTAACTTCAGTCAATCTCTAACATTTAATTTCCATCTAAGCTTTCCAACTGCACTTCTTAGGTGGGTAATCACATGCATTAAAATAGACGTCAAGTAGGTGTTTTCATTGATCTAGTGTAGCTGAATGCATAAAGAATTTACATCCTAAACATAGTTGTCTTAATTGCACACTAATTAAATGTTAGAACAGTCAATGGGAATGTCTGTTGTCGTTAGCTTCCCCCTGAATATTTTCCCCCATTCCCCACCCCCAGAAAGTATCCATTCAATTTAAATATTGAACATAAAATTTCACACAATATGAAAGGTGATACACTTTGAGGATCATTTGTTTTCTTATTCACATACCATTTCTTCCTTCTACATAGTCTTCTACCTTCTGGCACCAGAGATGTCAGGATCAGTAGTGATAATGGACTGTAAATAAGCTTTAACATAAAACTGAGGAGGTACATAAATTTTAAGACATAGATGCCCTGGCTATACCATTTTTAAGAGCCCAGTCTGGGAAGCAGGCTGAAACATGGCATGCTTTTGATCTTACCCAACACTTCCATATTACTTCTTGCAGAACGCCTGTAGTTTGGGCTACCTGGACAAACAAGAACTGCCAGAATTCTGGTAACTAACAAAATTCACCTTTCCTTCTGGCAGGCAACACCAGGACTCTGCTAAAAATGATCCTGTGGAGATGTGACTTAGTCATATCAGAAATGGTACACAGCCAACCATTCTGCACTAGGAAGAAGTCTATGTTTGGGTCTCTCCCAATGGGAACAACAAGCTGAAGTTCTTTCACTCCTCTTCTGAAGTGCTTTGCCGATCGCATCAGGCTATGCTAAGAACAAAGTTTGCTGCTGCACCAGTGAATAGATGGAAACTTTGATGAAGAGGCCAACTCAGTCTTGCAATCAATATATAGAATATATCTAATACCCATATACTCTGCTGGTTAGCCCAATGGAACCTCACTTTAACTTTGAACAACTGCTGTCTTTAAGGCTCCAGGACATAAACTGGGAAAAAATCCCACTTATCTAGAAATTACGTGAAATCATTTTTTTATACAAGATACTAGAATGTGACAACTTGATAGATGGTGCAGAACTCAGATGACTTAGCTATATGAAACAGAGCTGTGATGGCTCAGGGAAAAATTTCAGAATGAGGAATATCGGCAAGCTGTTCCTTTGCTACAATGGTAGAAAAAGATTCACAATAATAGTGAATCATCACCTTAGCTCAGGGTACAGGCTGCAACACATTCTTGTCTCGCACAGTTGCCTGCCTGTTGGCTGAACTGTGAGACCTCTTCAGAAGTCCAATAAGGTAGAATTATTATTTTGATTGCTGAAAGAACATATGAAAAAAATACAGGACTGATGACCCATTAGCTGCCATTTAGTAAAGTGAAAATTACAGAAACAGTCAGATAATGAACTTTTCAAGCTACTGAAATAGATAGGAATACTGAAATTTTAAGAGGGCAGTGTGTCTGTGTAGAAAATAATCTGCAGAGAAGATCAAGCTGGAAAAGAAATGCAGGTTGGTGACGACACCCAAACAGTGCCAGGATACAGATGCTTATCACTAGTTCTGGACAAAAGGCTGCAGCTCACAAACCAGATCTGAACACAACAGGGCTGCAGCACTCTGAGATGGCAGAACAGAACTCTCTAATGTTCTGGATGCTCTTAAGAAAACGTTTGGTTAAGTCAGCACAGTATGGCAGTCTAGCATGTAACTATTTTCTGATGTAAAGTTAAATCAGGCATTGCTCTATTTCTTAGTGTAAGGGTTATGACAAAAATTGTTCAGCAAGACAAAGAGAAAGGTGGATTTAGCATCATTTTCTAGAGAAGAAAGTTTAGAAATCATTTATTTTAATGTCCTTGAAACCTGCAAATCACCGTAAATTTAGAAGACAGTTTTGATTTATACCCCTGATTTATTCAAAATAAAACAGAATTAGTTTCAATTTTAAATGGTAATATTAGCTTTGTTAACACTGGATTTAAGTAATTAATCAAGTGGCAAAATTATAAATGCAGCAGATTATTAGAAAAAGAATGGAAGCAAGTTTAAAAAATCTTTGGAAAAATGGACAAATATCAAAGTATATAATAGTACGCTTTAGATTTTCATAAAATTATAGTATAAAGTACAGGAAACTACATTTGTGTGACATACAATAAATGTAGTGTATGCACTCTAAACAAGTCTGGTCCTTTTGGATTATTTAGGCATTACAGGAATAAATTAAAACAAATTTATGGAAATAAAACCATAATGTGAAACAAGCATCTTTGAGAAATGCACAACTTTATAAGGTTTCATTTTTACAAACTTAAGGTCTTCATGTTAAAACATAAATAGGCAAAGTTTATGTAATGGGTTTGAAGAACCCACACTGAATATTTCAGGACTCAATTATTTAGGATAATTGAAAAGACAAACCAGAGTGGTATATGCAAATCAAATGAAAAAGAGAGAAATAAAGCAAATGAAACCTTCAGTTTTGGGGTTTTTTGGGTCTTTTTTCTTACATTCAGCTTTTAAGCCAGTAAATAATTACCCTTGAGAG
This sequence comes from Aramus guarauna, assembly GCA_013400195.1. NCBI lineage: Eukaryota > Metazoa > Chordata > Aves > Gruiformes > Aramidae > Aramus > Aramus guarauna. The sequence continues at coordinate 317,694 of VXBL01006300.1, read as the reverse complement.
GTTCTAACAATTAAAGAATAACATTGATTAATTAGGAAAGAAAGTGAAGAATACTAATCAATCCTAAAGACAGTTTTTCTTCTCCCACCTCAAACCTTTTCGTCACCCACAAACAATGTGTTTTCTATACTGTTCAGATTCTTTTAAAAAACATTCATATTCTTGTCCATTCACACAAAACTCTCTTGGTGAGCATTGTTTTGGGAGGAGTGGGTGGTAGGCAGGGGGCACAGGATGTTGAAAGAACAGATAGGATGTCAGGTGAAGATGGAATGCTGTGCCCTCTCTAACCAGCTGAAGACTCTGCATGATTGTTTTCTTACAAATAATACCTGTGGGTGTTGAAACAGTTCAGGGAATCTATCAAACATACCCTTTCACTTTGCTGTTGTAACTCTGTAAAATTTATTCTCATTTCAAAAGAATCTCGGCAATAATACCTGTAGGTGGTTGAGTAATTTAGAGAAAATCTGTCAAACCTACTTCCACTGACTTTAGCAATAGAATTCTGTAATTACTTTCAAAGTTGTAAAATGCAATGATTTTTTTTCAGTATATTCAAAAAGTTCTAAACTGAGTTTTTTCTCTTTTTTTTTTTATTTTAATGACTTTTAATAAGCTTAGTGGAAGAACTAACTCAAAGAGTAGATCTAATGCTCGTGCAGCATTTCATTTAATTCACAATAAGGAAAAAAAGCCAGTGCAGCATTTAGGTAACAGATAGGACACTGCTCCAAGTACAGTCCCATCTTTATACGGGAAGATAGTCCACATTTACTGTCTCCTTACATAACTCTAAAATGATACAGCTGAAACTAATTTTGATTCAATCTTTTCTGTGTAAAACTACACCAGTTTACAGAATGTTTATGAACAATATAACTGAAGACCTCTTTTTCCTGCTCAACAGATATATTTAGTATTTCTTAATTCAGAATAATAGAACAAAATTGAAAACTCAAAAATTTATTGTAAGCCTCTTAGTGCTCCCAGACTCAGGCACACATTCAAATCACTTTGTTTAACAACCTACACTCTGTCAACTGAGCCAAATGAGTGAACATTTATTCACTTTTAGTCCACGGCGAATGTGAGGTAATTTGACCTTTCACAATCCCTAAAGAGGGAAAGGTAGTTCAAGATGAACTGAAATAATCTCAGTGTGCATTAAGGCCAATAAAATACAGGAATTTAACACTTTGTCTGATAACTCCTTAGAACCTGGATCCAGATGATCAAGATTATTTTATATGCCATCAGTCAAAGATAGGATAACTCAAGACTTTTGAGTCTATGAATTCTAAATGCTCAAAAAAGTCAAATTCATAGTTCTGTGCAGAAATGCATTTCTTTCAAATATGTACAGGCATCATTTTGTGGTAATCCAATTACAAGACTGGCAATAAAATGGAAAGTAACACATTCCTTTTCCCGTTCCCACTCGGTCATCACCAAAGAATCCATGTCCCGTTTGCATTTCCCCGATTATGTAGGAGGCACCTCAGCAGATCACATCTTCAAAAGGTGACCTGGTTTGTGGTCAGTAAGGCTTAACCAAATATGAGTGGCAAATGCATTGGACAAAGATGTTGGACCCTGCTATAATTAAAACTTCATTAGTCCCAAATGGTCGCTTAATTTCTAATTTGCAAAAGAATATCATTCCCCATCTGTGGTCTACATTTTGACTAATATGTAATTTTTTGGCGTGAACCATATGTCTCTAGCAAACACTTGTGTTCAAACAGGAAGAAGGAAAAAATAATGGAAGTTCATGGTGAACAATCCAGAAATTACATTTTTAAAGTATTCATGTAACTCCTTCCCACAGTTTCTGCAGTGCAGAAGAAATTCACAATTAAATGAAGGTGAAAAAGTACAGGACAAAGCCACCCTAGTTACAATAATTACAGTAACGCTTTAATACTCAAAAGAGAAACTATTCATAAATTACGTACCGAAGTTGAAGGAAAACCAGAAGTAATATCATTCTTGCTGCTAATAAAAAGGAAAAGATTTAATCAGTCATCCTCTTAATAATCACGCTATATCTGTGTACCTAGTCACATTAACCTTTTCCACGCAAAGAAGTTTTTAATTACCCAGTTCTCAATAATCTCAACCACTTCTTTTTAACTAAGTAAAGCACTGTTAGATTGCTGAACTGGACAAACACATCCTCCATGCTTGCTACACAGAACTGTTGGTCCCACATCTTGTGAAAATACATTTCAGAAGAATTTAGGACTTCCAATAAAAAAACTCTCTCTAGATCTAAATTAAGTTTTATTTATTTGAAATGCAATATGGCATATAGCGGAAACTCTTTATATGTTGTACCAATCAGGTGCCATCCACTTTAAAAGGAGAAAAAAAAGCTATTTAACATATCAAAATAATTTTCTTACAAGATAAATAGCTCAGAGACAATTCCCCTGCAATGTATGTTTACGAAAAATCAGCAGGAGCCATTTATGGTCTCATAATACATAAATCAACTGAGAGAACACTTGGTCAGAATCTGAAACATCACAACATTAACTCACTGTGATTACAAAGCTTCCGTTATCCCCTTTACAGGTGTCAAATCATTGTAATGTTATAATTTTTGTTAGTAGCTGGTAACGACTAAATCTATTTAAATAAGAATTGTTTCTTCGATGCATTTAAATGTTGGTTTAGAGGAAAAAAAAAATCATGTTTTTACACATAGCCAAATGAAAAAGCAGAAAAACACTAAAAATTGTCTTACTTTTCCTGACCTAAACAATTTTGTGACAAGGCAAATGAACTATTCCGTATAGATAGACATATGTGCCACTAAGTGATGGAAATAAATAGGGCTTTGAAATATCAATGTTTATTTTTTCACTACAGCTTTTGCTTTCAGAATAATTACCTATGCACAAACTCTAGATGGCAACATTGCACTTACTGTATTACTAAAACAAAATGTCACACTAAGTCCCTACATATCCTCTTTATCAACATTTTATGTGCCACAGATCTATAGCCTCTTATTATAAGTGTAATGAAGCAGAAGTTATTGAAGCATTTTATTGATTGCTCAGATCACAAGTTTACTGTCATACTGAATTGGCACCTTACTTGCTGAAGCAAACTGCTGACACCTTTTTAAAAAAGTGACAACTACATCTATTTCATGACCAGAAATCCATTTTCATCTCTATCAAGACAAGAATGCAATTTTCACTTCATTTAACTGATGTTAGGCCTGCTCAAGGCATGACACTTAGAAAAAGACACAAGTTTAAGGTTCTTAAAATACTTCTGGTAACTAGAATGCAGCTCAGTTGTGGGAAAAATTTCAACCATCACTCAAATCTATAAACAATACAACATTCTAAGAATCACTTATCTGAACTATCAAGAGGGCAGTTTTCTCTTTCAATTTCAAAATTACTGAAACACTATTTTTATATTCTTTTAATAAGAAGCTATGCTGAAATATTACAGTTTTCATATGGAGTCTTGCTCTACACAAAGTTCACTTTAACATGGGATTATTTCTTGAGTGGTCCCTACACAGGTCAAAAAGACAAAAAATCTGGGTTTGTGTGACCTATAAAGAAGGAAATAAAGCTACTTAACACCTCTTTGACAGTATGAGTCAATGTCATATAAAATTAGAAAAGCGGAAGTTGAAAGGAAGAGGAAACAAATATTTAAGTCGAAAAAAGGGGGGGGTTACTGAACAGAGGCTGTTATACTGAAGTGATTTTAAGAATTCACTTTAAAAAAACATAAAAACACAAATACAAGATTGGGTTGAACTGGAAATCAACTTAAGCATTTTGGGGAATTTCTTCCTTTTCTTCAAATAACAGCTATTAATTGTCAACTTTATCACAATATAATCTAATTTTCTGGAAAAAAGCATTATAAACAGGTACAATTTTCTTTGGTACGATTTTCTGATAACTCTGTGAACTAGGATGGATACAAAAATGATAGGAAAAACATATTGATTAAAAAACACTTGATAAAAGTGTATAATTTTGTTAGTTCCTCCCAGCCAAAACCCCTGCAAAATGTTTATGTCTAACAGCTAGTTTAGATATTATTCGGGGGGGTGGGGTGGGGGAACAGTCATTAGAAATCTTACTAGACAATGAAATTACTGAAATCTGTGAAAACCACCTGAATAGCAATGACAGATATGTTTCTTATGAAGTAAAAAAGAAAAGTTATGGAGAAAAGCTTTTGTTTGTGTATGGCAGATGTATTCAACCTCCCATACTTGAGTCAGCAGTTTCAAGAGAACGACACAAGAAAATAGAAGAAATATAGTCGTTCTTTTTCCTTTGTTCTGGTATTTGCAATATTTCGAATTTCTTAAAGCCATTAATATTTTTATGGATCTGCATAGCAAAATAAGGAAAACCTTATGAATTATGATGTTCATGGATGCAGCTTAGAATAATAATAGTGAAGCTGTTGGATATACAGTTTTGAAATAGTACATTTACGCTACTATTCCCATAGCCAAAATGGCAAATAGGGGAATCAGTCAATAATTTTATTCTCTCTTGTTTTCTTGTGGGTATTTTGCATACTAGCTCCATTACTTCAATGTAATGTAATTTGCTGTGGTTCAAATGATTAATTACTATTACTGTAAGTTCTGCTAGATCAAGCTAATGAACATTCAGCACAATTTCTTGTCACTTCTCATCCCAGCTCAGTCCCCTCATCCCCACATATAACACACTTCTAGTAAAAATAAAAGCACACACAATAGAACCATAGGACTGACTATGTTTGTTAACTATCACATTAAAATTACCCTTTTAAGTAACACATGTTCAAAACCACTTAAATATACGTAAAGCAAGTTGTGATTCCCCAATGTTTATACACATACATTTCCCAAAATAAATCTTTACTGTGGCACTGATGAGATAATTCTTCTATTTACCTGTACATGTGCATTTTATATTATTTTGTAAAGGACAGATCAACTGCTTGAATAAAGTGTAATTCTAAATAAAGAAAATGTTTAAAAACCATTAATATCATTTTAAAAGGTATTTGAGTCTTCTCTTTTGGCCTCTGTTTAGCTGTGCTAGGCCTGTGAATGACAGCTTCCCTGCTTGAAGCATACAGAAAGCACAGCCTTCCTCATTCACTGTCAGTACTATGGCCTTTTCACACGTTCCCTCCACAGCAGTGTTTGTCCCCAAACACTGGAACCCAGCACAATGGCATTCCTACTTCAACACCCCCACCAACAGCACCACTACATATGAAGAATGCTAATGAGATGGACATCCCCCATCTCTGAAAGTGGTAACTATATCCCATACTATCAGATATAATGTTATTTCTATTGTCATGTGTTACATCGCACACAAAAGCAATTTCATTTGGGCGATGCTTCTTTCTAAAAACATTTTTAATGGAAGCTATAGTAGCTTGACAAAAAGATTTAAAAATGTCTTACGTGCACTCACCCAATTGCGTACATTATATATACAATGAACTGATTTCAACCTTCAGATATATTTGGGATCTCAGAAATTCCAACAGACACCAAAACAGCATGTTTAAAATAGCAAGACAAAAGGCTAACATATGAAATATTAATAGCGGAATAATTCTAACAGTACTGTTTAAATCTTACTTTTTTGTTAGAAAACTGTATTTTACAGTCCCAGAATTCATGGCATAAAAATGTCAATATAAGCTTTGTCAAGAGTTTAGTGAAGCTTATAGCTCATTATACAGATATGTAATTGCAATTAGAAGGAGTTTAAGGGAAAAAAATAGAAGGCTTTTGTACTATAGTGTTTATACATATATTTTTTCTTTCTTTCTCTTTTATTCAGAGAAAAGCACAAACAAGTTCAAGTACTCTCTCAGTTTTACCTGTTTTACTTCACCTATATTCTCAAGAAATACTGTTTGAAGAATATGGACTACCCTCTTCAGAAGGATACAAAGACTACAGCAGAGGTGGTAGCTCCTCACTGTTTTCTTCCGCTGGGGCAAGAAGCAACAGAGTGATTATAAAGACGACACTGTGCAACCAGTGCGCACTGTGGACCAGCAACTATGTGTTGTTTTAATTCAATACATGCATTTTAAACTGAAGTCCAGATGGATTTTAATAGAGTACGAGTATCGGCATATTATTAGTTGTATGTGCTATTTGATTCCAATGGACAGACTATCGTGTCTTAGCAGAGTAATACCGAATCAAAGAATTTCTTTTTTTTTTTTTTTAACTTCTGTTCCCTTTTTATTTAAATGAAAAGACAAAGTAAATACAAATAATTCAAGTGTCAAAATAACACTGAGATAAATAGAAATCAAGAAAATATATTTAATGTTGTCAAGTAAGGGCTAGATATTATATCGGTATAAATACTGTATGCAGTCATCACAGCATTATGTTGTCAGGCCTTAGCACAACAGGACAAAGTGATAGTATTTTGATTTAATGTCCTGGTTCTTTATTAGCGTGCATCTTAATCTTATATCTCTATCATATCACAATGTGCTCTTTACAAAACAAACTTGATTTAGTTATTGCGAAAAAAAAGGGCAACATAAGTAAAATACAGTAAGATTATAGTAAGAAGTATTGTTATACCTACAGTGTAACATAACCT
>VXBL01006300.1:261379-310739 GCA_013400195.1 Aramus guarauna | reverse complement strand
ATTTATTTATTTATTTATTTTATTTTTTTTAAGAGAGTAAATATTATATGCTAAGGCACTGGAAAGTAATAGATATAATTTCTATGGCTTTTGTGAGAGGCAGCATTGTCTTAAAAGTGAAGAATTACCAGCAAAAAGTGTAAAGATATTTCTCACTTTTTAATATATCACCATACATTTTGANATACATATATTTTTTCTTTCTTTCTCTTTTATTCAGAGAAAAGCACAAACAAGTTCAAGTACTCTCTCAGTTTTACCTGTTTTACTTCACCTATATTCTCAAGAAATACTGTTTGAAGAATATGGACTACCCTCTTCAGAAGGATACAAAGACTACAGCAGAGGTGGTAGCTCCTCACTGTTTTCTTCCGCTGGGGCAAGAAGCAACAGAGTGATTATAAAGACGACACTGTGCAACCAGTGCGCACTGTGGACCAGCAACTATGTATTGTTTTAATTCAATACATGCATTTTAAACTGAAGTCCAGATGGATTTTAATAGAGTACGAGTATCAGCATATTATCAGTCGTATGTGCTATTTGATTCCAATGGACAGACTATAGTGTCTTAGCAGAGTAATACTGAATCAAAGAATTTCCTTTTTTTTTTAACTTCTTTTCCCTTTTTATTTAAATGAAAAGACAAAGTAAATACAAATAATTCAAGTGTCAAAATAACACTGAGATAAATAGAAATCAAGAAAATATATTTAATGTTGTCAAGTAAGGGCTAGATATTATATCGGTATAAATACTGTATGCAGTCATCACAGCATTATGTTGTCAGGCCTTAGCACAACAGGACAAAGTGATAGTATTTTGATTTAATGTCCTGGTTCTTTATTAGCGTGCATCTTAATCTTATATCTCTATCATATCACAATGTGCTCTTTACAAAACAAACTTGATTTAGTTATTGCGAAAAAAAAGGGCAACATAAGTAAAATACAGTAAGATTATAGTAAGAAGTATTGTTATACCTACAGTGTAACATAACCTACAGTTATTATAATTATTTCATTCATGTTCAGTGCTAACACAAGTTCAGTTAGAAAATGCTCGGAAAAATTAACAGGCACTTTAAGCTGAATTATATGTCGTATCTTATCGTTGAAGTAATATAATTCAAAATAACACAAGCTTTCAGCGCATTAACTGCACAAAATGTTTAACATCCTTGTGCTGTAAAATTTTCATTTTAGCACTTAAACCAGTTTGAAATGTTTATTAAAGTATTTTAATAGTAAATTTTTTGTAGACAATTAACTGTCATAGCTGTACTGACATTTATCCTTGTAATCTGGGCTCTTAAAAGTTAAAAATGTCCAAGATGGTTATACTGACAATATGTCTATACACAAGCCTTTCATTATAAAGAGCCATTTGTCTCTAGAACAGATTTCAAATCTGCTGAAATTATTATATTTTCCTTGTCATTTACAATTTCCAACTGAACACTGCTGATAATCACCAGAGGAATGATTAACGTAAGTTAATTTACTGAAATGTCTTTCTATGCTCTTTACAGAGAAGAGCAAAGAGTGCCAATAAAAGACTTGCATATGAATTTTTATTTAGAAACACCATTCTCTGTTTTGTTCTACTAATTACCATTATATTTGCTAAATACTNTCTCTCTCCCTCACACATGCTCTCCCGGTTTTGTTTTTGTTTTTGTCTGATTTCTTCTTGCTGACCACTATTAGCTCCAGACAGGAATAGGCTCTTCCGCAGTCAATTCTCATTTCTCCGTACGGATCTGACAGCAGGAGGTGCTGTATAAACACTGTGACTGACACTTGGCTGGCACCTCTCCTCCCCCTGCCTCCGCAGCCCGGTACCTTGAGCTGGCTGACGCAGTCACTCTGAACGCGGGGGCCTGGGAGCGTTTTGAAATCCGAGGTTCCCACCCGGTTGTTTAATTTCTAGAGCATACTTTTCCTGGAAAATCTATATGTCTACTCGTTTTATAAAGTACTCACCTACTCCTTAAAAATGTGTACATTCTCACATACGCATAAATGAACTTCAGTAACTATGCTGAACAAGATCACTATTTTTTTAACTTGTATTTCCTACAATTAAACACGATTAATAACAACAACAAAAAAATTTTATTGCTCTCAAACTATCAAACAGTATATTCAGGATCTGTTTTCTACTATTTTTTTCAAATTAAAATGCATGTCTGGTGTATTTATTTAATGGTATATGTATAGTAATTAAAATATTGAGGTTTTAAAATATTACACATTTATTTACTTTTTCATAATGCAACGCCAGTTATACTTAGAAGTGTTTTATTTATTTATTCAAAAAAATGTTTCAACTAAATACTTATTTAAATTAGTTTTATGGGGAGATCTATGAGACCATTAAAAACTGCATGTGCAGAACAAGCAATGAAAAATGATTGCTGTAGAGAGTTTCCACAGAAGGAACATCACAGCTAGGCACAGTATGCAGCAAGAAAAGATGAGACATATGACATCCCACACCAAAAGAGAGACACAATTAACTCCTTTATTATTGGCTTTGCAATTATAGGAGAAGCATTTCATTTTCCTAACAGGCACTGCAGCTTCTGCAATATATGTCACACTTCTTTATGACACAGTGCCAGTCCTTGGTTTTATACAATTAGTACATTTGAAAATGAAAACAAAAAAGCAGACTTTTAAAGAGTGGGACAACTCACCTGTTTGCAACAGTTTGCAGACTGTAATCGTTGGTGCAGGGCCAATAGAACTCCTTGGATATAAATCTTTGCTCCTGAGAGGCTGAAACCTTCTCTCTTAAAGACCTAAACAGGTCCACACAAAGGTGTGATGGAATTTTGCAGACATCTGTCAAGCAGAGGAGCTATGCAAAGAAAAGGAGAAAAAGGAAAAAAAAAAAAGAAAATGCATTCTTTTGACCCAACTGAAATATACAGCCTCTAACGCAGCCTCAGCATCAGAACTAACTCTTAATATCTATTATTTATATCTGACCTGGGTTAAGCCTTGGAAAAGCAACTCCTGCATTTCTAGTGGCCACCATGAAGGACGTATTTATATTGAGACACCCCCCATGAAAGACTCATAAGCTTCGTGAGCACACCTGAATAGTTCTGAAGTGTGCCTAACTAGCTGCACGGAGTGTCATGGTGTGCACTGATTGCCTTATCTTCTCATTTATCACAGATGAGTTGGAACCAACCTTGCTGAAATCTACTTGCATTGTCCTGATAAAATTGCAAGATCCATGTTGTTTCTGTATACAGTTTCCTGTTGAGGAGCTTACATATACCTACCATATTAGAAATGGTAACATTCCTAAAATATAATCAACACTCTCATAAGCCATTTTATTATAACCTCCTCATTGCCACTACTCAAAAACCAACTTCTAACAAATAAAAATGCTCAGCGTAGCTGTTTAATAACAAGGAAAGGTCAAATGAAAAGATAGATAAAATTGATTCATGACGATGGTCTCAACAAGATCTTTTTCTTGCTGTTCCTAGATTTTGAATCACTGTAAAGGTTGCAAGCATTCTCTCGAAGGGACCAATGTCAATATGTGTGACAAATAAGGAATGATGATTTTGACTTCAGGCATTACTCAGACGCACGTGCTTTGCAGATATTTTTCTGTAATGCATACGTGGGCCTTTCTTATATGACAAAATAAAATAGCAGTAAGTAGCATTTCAGGCTTTTACCTGATATTGGANACAAAAACAAAACCACCACCAAAAAAAACAAAACAATAAATCATATAAAGCATATTTGTGAACAATGCAAATAAAATTATATACATAATTTTCCCATCCAGTCAACCTATGATCATAAAGATTCATGTTTCCCATATAGATATAAATGGTGGATTTCCTAGGTACATAAATACAGTCAAAGAACTACAGGTTTTGTCAGAGCAAATACCTGTGGATGAATTATACTTTACTTATTTTATTGAGAATAGGAGACAAACATTCCATTCAGATGTGGCAGATATTTAGCCTCAATAGCTGTTCACTCAGCCGTGAGAACAAGCAGAGTCTGAACTAAGACCTTAGTTAAGAAACTTTCATATGTGAGTTCTTTTATAACTGGAGACCTTTGGACAAATACAGAAGGAATATATCATACAGTTAAATCCATCTTCAAAGATAAAGAAACAGGTAAACATGCAACAGACTGTACTTTGCTTCTGCTAAAGTCAGTGTATTTTATGAATTATTTAAGTACACAGTTAAGCAAAACCGTATGTTTATTTTTGTGAAAGGCATTACTTTTTAAAAAAAACATGTTAAAATCCAAGTCTTCTGACTTCCACAATTTCGTGATATAATCTTATCATCTGCTCGGTAGTTTTACGTATTCTCACATAAATAGTCCTGAGAGCTTCCATATGGTATGCTTACTTCTCCAGCAAATATCCTTGCACCTACTTCCATCCTGCATATTTTGCATAAAATGCCTTTTCTGAATTAGTTGGCAAAGCCATCAAAATTCAGTTACTTAAACTCCACTGAAGTTGCAATATTGCTGTGATATTTACAGGACTGTACAATCTCAGTTCAGCCAAATAATACAAATACAAGAATAAATAAAAGCACTACAAAAGTTCTGTTTTGATCTAAAGGATATCTACATGGTTAACAAGATCCATTTAGGTAATCTCTTGAATGAAAACCTATCACATGTTTCTTCCCAATAATTTAGAATTGTCTGTAAGTCTGACATACTCTCTCTTTGTTACAGAAGTGGAAAAGGGTATGCAGAAGCTTGTATAAATGACAAATGGGCAGAGAAGCAACATAAGATGATCTGTGGAAAGATACATACATGGGTTCAATGCTCTGCTGGAACTTAAGAAAAGAAAATGAGCTGAAACCCTGTCCATACTTAAGTTTATGATAAAAATCCCATTTATCTAAAGGGAGACCAGACTCCACAAAATAAGACTGATGGGGATTTGCTCAACAAGGTTAATGGGCATATTCATCTACTCTTACTGATTATCCTGAAAAATAATACTGCAAAACTTTTTCAAAATATGCCATCAAAGTTAAGACTACAAAGCAGAATGCATTAAATACTTGCTTTTAAAACCCTATTGGTCAGGATATGGCCATGCAATTGAACATGAGCAAAAATTATTTCAAGATGACAATCAGTGAATTAATAATTTCCCAGACTATTCTAATAATGCGTTTACTCCTTAATATTGGAATCAGACATAAAATTAAGAAGATTAGATGAGATAATGAATGAGGACTGATCAGGAGCACTGGCAGGAGTGAATTTACTTCAGGACTAAGTGGGCAGCATCAGAATTAAATCTATGTTTCATGTTATGTGATGAGGAGTGGTTATAGTCATACTTAGTTCAAATGAAATAAAAGGATGAAAATCTGATCCCAGTGAAGTCTCTGGAAGTTTTACAAACAACTTAAGCAAGTAAGGTTTTTTACTCAGTGTTTTTAATTTAGTTACCTTAGTTAACTTAGTAAGAAAAAGATTACAAACAGAAATGAAGATAAACACAATTAGTGCTGCTATTCTGCGTGTGCAAGCAGACTGAAACACAGTTGTGAGAAAATGTGTGTATACTGGAATTGGATGTTACATTTGAACACTAATTATAATAGGACTCAATATTTTACCAGAAATAATTTTAACACCAGTATAATGTGGCTATGGTGATTCACCTTCTTTGAAAGTAGTGACCTTCAGAAGCAGAGAGGGGAGAGTTCCAGGACTTGTTGGGATAGCTCAGAAGTGAAAAGATCCACAGTGTCACCTCTCTGAGACATGCCTAAAACCCAAATTAGTCAGTCAGTGAGTATCAGACCCAAATAATTCTCTGTTAGCAATAGTCATTTCCATAAACATCAGCTGATTCTATCCATAATGGTATTTGCTCCATTCCACGCTTAACCTTTTTGTTTCCAGATTTATAGTCACTGAAGTACAAAACCATGTGTCCCTAAAAAGGGAAAGGAATAAAGATAGAACAGCAAGGCAGTCATTTCAGAAGATTATACTTTCACTGAAATATTTCAAAAGTTTATTGCTCTCAGTATCTGGTTGGTGATTCCAGAAGATATCTTAGCACTCTAGATAAAAAATTCACTGTTGTTCAAAAATTATTCCTAGTTTAGGAATGTGTACGTTGTTCTTGTTTGGAACTGATGTAGGTATGCAAGAATAACAATTCTCAATGAACAACTAGCTACTTCCAGACTTCTGGCTATTTTGGTGACTTACCTAAAACAAAGAATGTATTAGTCTGAAGGAATACCCTTTTGAAAATTAAGAGTATCGCTGAGTCCATAAAATGTCTCCCAGCTCCACTAGAGTGCTTTGATATCATGATTTTATACAGACCAGCCTCTACAAAGCAAGGTGAAAAGAATCTATAGGCAAAATTTCCCAAAGATTTGCAAGTCTATTGTGAAGTGTTGCATTGTCCATTCAACATTATAGCTGATCAAACATTACAAACATTGAACTATGAAGGTCAATAACAGTGTGTTAACCATAGCAAACGAAAGCAAAGTCTAACCCTTGGAAAGAAAGTGCATGAGCTAACTACTAAGTTTGAGGAACAATTCATCATGATGTATGTCTCTCAGGAGGTTAGAGATTTTATTGTGAGGTACGCATGGAATTCCTGAGAGGGAGTGATGACAAATGAGTCCTTGAACAGAAAGTGAAATAAATTTTAAAGGAAGGAAACTTTGCATCAAGGGAAAATATTTTAAATGATAGACAAAATCCCTTTTCTTTATAGTTTTTATGCAGAATTTAAAATATTGCATTAGAACCCATCTGCATTTTTTCTTTTTTAATTGAATAAATTTTCTCATTGCAGCAGTCTTAGCTGCTAGATATTCAGCCATGGATAAAAGGAGTGTACTCAACGATCCTTCCTCCTCAGCTAAGATGAACAGTGTAAATATACCTTTATTGCTTTTATTCTCTCCCTCATTGATTTTTTTTTTACTGTATACCGCATGATAAACATTGAGTTTCCTTGAATATAATTGTTTTACAGTGTAATTTTACACTCCTCTGAAGAACAGAGATGAGAAATTTTCCCTAAAACAAAACCCAGAGATTTTAAATTGATGGAGATAATGGCATGAAGCCACTGTGGGAAACAGGAGAGAAAAATCTGCTTTTTCCTTTGTCTTGTCTTAAAACTTGCTGAAAATGGTAAGAGTGCAGTGTTGATCAAATGGAGTGACAGAAAGCATGAAAGCCAACGCCCAGTAGGATATCCACGAAAAGTAAGCAGAACATTTGTAAAGGAATCACTCTCTAGTAATTTGCAGTCATCACAAGAGGACTGAAAAAACCCCCCAAAACCGAAAAAACCAAATCCCCCAAAATTCACTTTGTTAACTTTCTTCTTTCTTAAACTCATTACATTATTGGAGCATAAACATTATGGTGAGTTCTCTTCCACATCAATTTATCTTAGTAAATAACCTACATAACAGTAAAAGTATTTTTTTAATAAATAATAGTATCAGACCAATCAGAAGGAAATCATTAACCTTCTTCCCGCTATGAGAAAAAAAAATATCTTTCAAAATAATCAAAATACTAGAAATTCATTTTACACTTCCTCAGGACAAGGCTTTTCCTGAAGGTACTTCCAATATATACTGTACAATGTATATATATTACACAAGGGTGTGAGATTGTGCTAGCGTGCACTGTACTTCACTGTTTCTTATTTTTAGGAAACACCACGCAACTCTCTGTCCAGGGCAACTGACATATACTATCCAAAATTGTGATTTATATAGGGAAACTGAATGATGGGGAACCTGCAGCTTCCTATGTTGTTCAAATTATGTCAGTGTGTTTTTACTCAAACAAAAACTAATCTAACAGCTGCTGTGTACTTTTGTTTACATGGTATATGTCAAATCGTATTGTCCCCAAGGTACTTATGAGAGATGCTTTAGCAGTCATTTTCTTAAATACTGATGCCTATCCGAATTTGGATTTTTCCACCATTGAACAGAATGACAAGCACACGATTGCTGTACTTAAAGCAATCTTTCACAGCTGCTTTGCTTTTTCAGTGATCCCATTAAATTGACGGCATATGCCTGTGGGGTCTACAATGTTACAATACTGCTGAACAAGATGTTGATTGTACAATACAAATTTGTACAATAGAACTTGGCTTTATTGTGGGAACCGTATTCCAGGTCATCCTTCCATTTACTTTTAACTTGAGCAAAATTTAATTTAGAAACTTACCTCTCTCTGTGACCTTTACTGAACACCTGGTTATATTAATTGTTTCGAAGTGCAAACTCTAACACTCAGTGGTTAGTAGGCATGAAAACCTATGAAGTCTCCTCAGTTCCTAAAATGAGCATGAGTCATGTCTTTTCTTGAACTGAACGAAGTAGCTGTGCATTAAATATGCTGGCACATCTTCTGCTTGAGCAAGTGGACCGAAATGGTGTGAATTGTTAATGCCTTGCTGCTTTGGTTCACGGCTTGTGATTGATCATTTGTAACTATATCTACTCCTTGTTCCATGAAATCAAGTATGGAGTAATGGGTTCATCAGATTTTTGGGTTAAATTGAGAGTGAAGAGGTACTGTGTGTGGAAATAAGAGTTGCCATGTTCGGGGCTGGCCTTGTAACAGCATGGAATCTAAAGGCGATATTCAAAACCACTTCACTCATCATACGCTTACTGATTCTGAATAGGGTCCATTTGCAGGGGACATTTGGTAGTTTTCCAATACACTTTATGCCTCTTTCTCCACTTCTACCACCCTGCACATCTTTTTTTTTTTTTTTTAAACTAGAATAGTTTATAACAGGTCAGCATAGAAAATTAATAGATTTAAATAACTTGCAATGTAAAAGTAAAAATAGCCTTGGACTGAAATGACTGTCCTCCTACTAATTAATGATATTACCTAAATATTAGGTCATTTGCATGACTCAGGCTATAAAGAACTCAGCAAAGGTTTACTCATTATTCAGAATTATAATCTCATATGTTGTAGAAAATTAGTTTTCCAGGTAGAAAGAAAAAGTTACAATAGCCTTAATTTTACTCCTCAGTCCATTCATGTGCAGGAATGACACATATTTCCAGACACCACAACACGACTTGTGACTTTGCAAACAGCAGTGTGTGGGACCACAGAAAATACAAGCCAACAGCAACCAGAAGTGACAACTTGCAATGGCCTGCAGGAGAGTAATCACATTACACTATCGCCACAGCACAAGAAAGGTAATGTATGTCAGTATCAAACCTCCTGCAATGTTCTGTTTGTGCGACAGAAGCCTCACTATACTTACTGTGCTCCTCTGGTTAAATTTCACCAATTCAAAATAAAACATACCCACTTGTTTCCGTTGTTTTAAAAAAATGTACAGAAGCTATTTAATTACATGTGAATGTTTAACTTGGAATGAATGAATCCCTTGAGTCATATGAAACTAACAACCAGGTTTTCCATCTGCTCATGTGCTGAAGTTCAAAGGCAAAACTAAAATCTGGACAAATTTAAGACCAAAAGAGAAATACAAAGTAATAATTGACTACTATTGCTCCTCATTTAGGAGTAAAGAATGAAATGGAAGGGAATGAAATGGAAGTGGAAAGGAGTGTACTGCATGTATACATCTGTGTATATGTGTGATAAACATACTAAGACAAGAAAAGAGATACATCAATTTAGCTCAATTGCATCCAATCTAGGTCATATAAGATTTTTAATCTCTCTTCTTTGTTTAATATTTGTCCTGATGAATGTAAGTATAGTGCAAGTCTACAGAAATCTAGTCAATGCACAAGTATTGTCGTTAAGAGTTTTTGGGAGGCTTCAATCCATGCAACATTGGAGAAATAGAGGAAGCAATCATGAATGAAGAAGCTGCTTTTTTCAGAATTCATTTTGAAAGTTCTTTATCTTTTTCCATCTTTTTTCCTCCCGTCTTTATGTTAGCACTAGAGAAACCTTGCTGAGGTCAAGTTTCTACGTTTAAGCATTTAATCAGGCTCTTTTTGAACGAGTTGGACTTTGTTGGCTTATAATTGTTGTTGGAAAGCTTTCCCACACTTACGCAAGGAGCTATGCCACCATTTGGAAGACATTTATCATGCCTATGGAAGTCTTTTATAAAAATTCAGTAATTTTCCTGGGTAATTCCTTTTTTTAATTGTGACTAACTTGCAGATGCTTATCTCCATTTTCAAAACATTCAGTGCTGAAGCAGTTACAGAAACCTGTCCAGATAAAATTGCAGCAACCAGCCAATGAAAGGCCAAGAAGACTTTCTGAGCCACAGTATGCTTAGAATTCTTCAAAATAGTTCATTCTGATGCATTTCTGCCGTCCACCTAGTCAGTTCACAGGATCACAGAATGGTTGAGGTTGGAAGGGACCTCTAGAGTTTATCTAATCCAGCTCCCTGCTCAAAGAAGGGTCAAGCTAGAGCAGATTGCTCAAGATTTTTTCCAGTGGTATTTTGAATATCCCCAAGCATGAGACTCCATAACATCACTGGGCAAACTGTTCAGTGTTTGACCAGCCTCACAGTAATTTTTTCTGTCTTATGTTTAAGTGAAATTTCCTGCCCTTCAGTTTGTGTCCACTGCTTCTTACCCATTCATCGAATACTACTGAGAAGAATCAGAACCCATCTTTACTCTCCCCGCCCCAGCCTGTACTGGATTATATTGCTATTGGATTATAGCTCTCCAGCTGCAGGACTTAGCATTTCCCTTTGATGAACTTTAAGGGATTCCTGTCTGCCTATTTATAAATTTTTCTTCCAGCAGTTTTTCTAATGTTTGAAATTTCTTTAAGACTTATAAGAAGAAGAAAAGGAACAATTCATATTATCTAATTCAATAAGTGTGTAACTTATGTAGACACTAGAGAAAGGTCCTGGAGAAAATTAGAGTTGACCTTCATAACTATGAGCCTGTAAATATAAATTTCATTCAGGCAAAAGGCTCATTCCTAAAGGACTACAGTTTAAAAAAATACTACCTATGAAGGGATATATTCAGATTTCATAGCAAGCAACTCCAGATCATACAATCACAGAATCATAGAATGGTTTAGGTTGGAAGGGACCTTAAAGATCATCTAGTTCCATTGCCCCTGCCATGGATATTTCTCAAAAAAATTATTACTTAAAAACCAAAGGTGCTCTTCTCTATTCAACCAGATATACATATTGCCAGAGAGGAGAAGGAGGAAAAATTGATCTCATGTCAGTTTTTTGCACTCTAATTTACCAAGTCAAGTAAAGACGCTTTATATTGGAACTTAATGCTGTTTCAGTGCTCTGTCGGTTACAACCCATGGTGTCAGCAGCTACACATTTGACAGACCAATTCAAACATCTTTTTTATTTTCCCTGCTCATACTGTGCTTTCTGGACTAAAGAGAGTAAGGTATGTACAGGGGGGTACATCCTGTGCTTTCCAATGGAGTTTTAGAACTTCACACAGGGGAGTAGATGTGAGCACTGAACATTTAGTTTTATTTAAGTATCAAATTTTCATGTAAAATGTATAATCCTTCTGTTATTATATATCATGTATACATTAATACATTGTACATACAACATATCAGAAGGCATTTATTATTATAATAATATTCTGTATATAATAATATATAGTTTATACTGCAGTAAATTACATTCTATTATATTACATTACATATATTATTATAAATTTGTCTGAATAGACCAATTAATTAGCTGCATCTGTTGATGCCAATTCTTACTGGTCTGACAAATCAATGAATCTACTCCCTTAAGAATAGGCAATAGAGGTATAAAAGGAGAAAAATACTATGGCCCACACAGTACCTGATAGTACAGAGCAAATTTTTACATCTCTATGGGAAAAGTAATGATACAAACTCCATAGAGATGTGCTTCTAAATTCAGCATTATGATCCTAGCTAGGTTAAGAATAAAAACACTTCTCTAGCTATGGGATCAACGCCAGTTTACTTTTCCTGGATCTGTCAAATAAGATGTGTCCACTAAATTCCACATCTGAGGATAGAAACATTAGGCTGAATCTGAAGTTAAATGTTAGGATGAGGTGCAAAAAGGAAATATCTGGGTTGATTCTTAGGTCATGTATTCCTATCAAAGATACTTTTGTCACAGTGCAGGATTTCACAGTGAAGGCAGGGCTGAGTGTTTTTCATCATGACTGAGTTCTACTTAAATGCTGGTTTTGAAGGTAATATTTTAGTAGTAACTTATGCTTGTATACAAATGCTGCAAGTGCCGTTACAAGTGATTAAAGAAAATGAGGCACACAAAGGCTTAATCCATATCCTCCTATCCAACGTGCCATTGATGTCATCAGTACCGTAAATGGAAAATGCCACCAAAGAGATAAATAGTTCCATCACGTGGAGTATGCAGGCTCTGAATATATCAGTGGGTTCTTCCTTCAACAACACTGACTGGGCATACGTCCAGTTTCTCCTCAGACAGTTTTGGGGAATATTTAGCTGAGGCTATTACGCTCTTCTTATTACAACTATTTTCATGAGTATTCTCTATATTTTTTTTAATAATCGAGAATCTTTTTTTTTTTTAATATCTTTGATCTGAAAGTAGCTGTAAACTTTGAAATAATAAGAAAATGCTCATAATAAAGACAGTCTTTCCTCTTCCTACAATGTGGCCAGGGAATGCTATCTGGCTTGTGAGGAGAGTCAAAAACCACTGAAAACTCTACTTCTAGCTGGGATGAAATCTTATCTGCTTTTCTGAAAGTGGTTAGGACTAGAAGAGAAATAATTGGACTACTTACATAGACATTTGTTGAGGCGTGCAACGCAAAGAATTTAAGATGCCTTTTAATGATTTACAAATGCTACATCTTCAGTGTATACTCCTCTCATCATAGAGGGATTATTTATAGACACAGGCACCTCTGAAGTCTGAAGCTCTTGAGCTCATTTATTTAAAACCTTGTACTAAAAATCTTTGGTCTGAATAACAGAGATATTCAGGATAAGGAAAGAAGTCATAAGGATATATACTTAAATGCCTAATTAAATTTATAATACAAAGATATAGCTATTTGTTAGAAAATAGCCCTGAAGAAAAGCTCAAAGAAATCATTCTTAGCCTTCTTCAACAGAGTTGGAATGATGTCTTACTTACAGACCATATACAAGGGTAGAAGAGATAAACTGTGTGTGTGTTATCCCATTGCAACTGCAAGAAAAAGCTCAGACTAAACAAGTACCTGCAGAAAACAAGACATGCAATCACTGAAAAAAGGATGAAAAACTATGCAAATATTAAAATGCTAGAGTTACATAAAAACAATAGCTTTATTCAAGAGCTTATTTACTGAGTGTTTGCCATTTTTTTGTTCTATTTAAGGGCACCAACATACACAAAAGATTAAAAAAATAAGTACAGGTTCACTTTTCAGTTCTGAGTCCTCAATCTAGTAAACAGAAAGCCTGTCCTACAAATCCTACTTACCACTTATGATATTGCCCATTTTTTTCTCCACATATATTGTATTAGTATCTCACTGAAGAAGATTCAACCTCAGTGTGCAATCATCTGAAAACTTTAAGAAAAGAAAGGTGCTACTGCAAATAATTAAGACCTAGTTCTTTAAAAAAAAGCGCTAAGAAAAACAAAAAAGCCCCACCATAGTATGAATATGCTTTAAACCATTACAAAGTAAATATTTACCACTTAGAAAACAAATGACTTTGCAATGTAGTCTATACCCCACATAAAATGTACAATGCACAGCTGTCGATCCTTTGTTGCCAGTAATGACTATACTCATTGGCAAGTACAGCATTCTATATATGCAAATTTTTTAGAAATGCAAGAAATCAAGCATTCCAAGTTATCCTTGGCAAAAAATGTCATTGCAGGTAGGACAAAACGTTGTTTTTTACCAACTGAAATAGTATTAAATGAAAAAAAAATTTAGATATTTGTGAAAAATGAATCTACTTCTATCAGATGCTGTACACATACATGTAACAGGAAGCTCTACTTCAAAGACTCTATAGACAGACTAAGTAAGATACAGAAATAAAATTGTTATCAATTCTAATTAGTTTAGCCGTACAAAAAGATGAATACACTGTGCAAAAATTTTAATGTGTGTTTATAGACCATATATTCTTATGGTAGAAAAACAATATAATGTACCAGTGTCTTAAAAGTTACTCAGTGACTTCAGCAAAACACTCCCTGGGAATAGAAAGTGTATGGTCTACTAGCACACATTGGAATTACACTGGATGCTGCCGAAGAGGAAGAAGAGCTTGATTTTCCCTACTACACCTTTATGCTAACTGCATATTTGGACTACAGCATGCAGGCTTTCAATGCTTTGAATAAAAAGATATGCTAAACTCTAGAAATGTCACAATTGCTTAATTTAACCACTGATCCCATGAAACATATAAATAAATGTTTCCGTATTAGTTTAAATGTCTAATTTTAAATAATATTTTATTCTGCTAGCAAAGATAGAAGCTCTCCTTTAGAAACATGGAATCACAGAATCATAGAATGGTTTGGGTTGGAAAGGACCTCAAAGACATTTAGTTCCAACCCCCCTGCCATGGGCAGGGACACTCTCCACTAGACCAGACTGCCCAAAGCCCCATCCAGCCTGGCCTTAAACACTTCCAGGAATGGAGCCTCCACAACCTCTCTGGGCACCCTGTTCCAGTGCCTCACCACACTAACAGTGAAGAATTTCTTAGAACAATTTAGAACAACACACCCCAAACGTAATAATGTTTCAGTTTGTTGTATACTGTCACTATAGGTGATATCACAAGCCATTTCTTGTGTCCATAGTGAAATTCTAAATTATGCTTATTGTCCATGTCCACATTGTTCTGATTTTTCCTAGTCACGCATTACAGTCATTGTCTTAGAGAGGATCCTCCCACTATTCTGATTTTATGCTGAAACAGGTTTTCAGATTGAATAACGTATAGTCATATATCTCAGTCAATTTAAAACATGTATTTCCTGATAGCATCCTTTTAAATACTATTTTCTTGCTACACATACTTCAAAATAATTGGTTATTGAATATTTAGCTTACCTTTCTCTAGTTTGTACAGAAATCACAATACTTGAGAATATATACAATAGCTGGTTTTATATTGTGCAATATTATTCAGTGAATGCAAATTTTATGAAAGAGGTGAATCATCACTAAAGGAGTTGTGTGATTAAAGCAGAAACTGTCACTGAAATGATGCTAGTGAAATTACCTGTCATTCTCTGGAAGAAAGTCTAAGATAGATAGCACACAAGTTACTTTTTGATGACAGAAATGGCAATAGTTTGACCAGGAGAAATTCATTGTTCATGGAACTGTTGAAAAGAAAAAGCAAGAGGAAAATACTAATGACATTATTCACCCATTGTGCCTATTTCAGGTCAATCAGGTGAATATCCTAAGCTGCCTTTTTCAAGGCACTCATACAGAAAACAGAGCTAAAGTATGAAGAAAACTTTTTTCAGTCTCATAAATTTAAAAAGGAATGTGTCCCATTTTAAATATCCCACGTTCAACTGCAATAATACATGTTCCAGTGTGAAAAACACATCTCCTACCAGACAGAAAACACATCTCCTACTTCAACAGAATCCATATTCCAAAACTGACACTGCACACCACACTTAGGAGAGAAGTTGCCTTTCCAAAGAAATACAATTTAAAATAAGAGAAGATCAATAAAATCAATGAAGTTTTGTGTTTCCTTGGTGGTTTTTTTTAAACTGTTTTTCACTTTCAATTGTAATTACAGTAGCTTCAATGCTGTTCTAACACACACAAACATGGAACTCATTTGAAGGTGCTGCATACCACTTAGGATTGCTAAAATACAACATATTTCCTCCTGCTCCCTTTGCCCATTTTTGTGCATATTTGCCATATTTGGGTCCAAATGCCATATTTATGGCCCAGTTCTATCCTAACTCAGAACGCTTTTTCTTGCAAAAGAGAAGATGGGAAAATGTGCAAATATATTACACTGTCTTACAATGGGGTAAAGGTCCTCCAACAGTTGTAGTTTCTGATTCTTTAAAACTCAAGGTTCCTTAGCTTCCTAGGCAGTTGCCTAACTGAAAATACCCATCTCAAATAGATTTGGGAGAACCAAGATCAAGTTTAATGAGAACCAAACAGAACATGGACCTGTACTTGGGTTTCCCCTGTGAAATTCTAGCCTCAGATCTCTGTCTTTAAAATGTTTGGAAAGATCTTAGCTCAGTAAGATTATTCTATACATTTTCTAAACTTCGGCAGGACAGAAAAACTGTTTCATACTAGTTCAAATATGAAACAAATAGAAAAAGGAGTCACTATTTAACTTGTCTCTTCTGTCAAATTTTCTAAACATACTTACCATTCTTTCCAATTTTAATTGCATAAGGGTAGAAATTTTCAGCATGAAAAAAATACTTCCTTCAATGAATTATGAATCCTATTTGATATATGTCAGTATATTAATTTCTGTATGGAGATGTGCAGTTCTTCCATCAGAAGCCTGTACAGTAACTAAATGGAGATGGGAAGACTGTGAAGATTGTACAGTCTGATAAATTGCCTTTTTTGAGAATTGAAAAAGACAGCAATTATTCAGGGTGTCTTTTTTTCTCATTCATTCAGTGATACAGATCTAGCATAACTGAAGTGAGAATGTTATCACTTTTGTCAGGGTTTCAGAACAAAAAGAATCAAATATCCTTCAGCTGTGCTTCACACCTTCCTGCTAAGATACCACCAGTATTTGGTGAATTCACATCACTCTTGGCATAGCTAGTCCACTTTTTCATTAATAGGCAAAAGTCCGAAAAGAAATAGTTACGTACTACAGAGAAACAAACACCCTTTTCATACAGTAGCAACATTCTGCTGAGTATTTTGCTTATTATACATAGAAAAAAAAGGCATTTTTTTTTTAAATTATGCTACATGAACAAAGCTGCAAATGGGAGGAATAATGTCCCATTCATATAACAAATAAAATTTGTATTCAAGGAAAAGGAAAATGCTCTATTTCTGATATATTCTTTGTGATTTCACTACACCATGACTGGGGTTGTCCCAAATGAGGGCAGCATGCTCAGAAATTATCAACATATGCACCATATGTACCATATGCTGCCTTTATTCTTCCACTTTTCTGTAGACATCCACTCAAAGAGATGATATTGGACTAGATGAAAGTCCAGTCTGACACAGTATTGCAATTTTTACAATCATATGGTTTTGTTTTCAATTTATAAGCAAGAAATATCTTCTGTTTTTAAATCACTGGACTGGATGAAATACCATTTTGAAGATTTAAAAATATTTTTATTTTATACTTACTGTTGCATTAATACCTGAGACACTGATTTTCGACCCATTTTAAATGCATTGACCTTTATACATTCATGTTTCAGTGGAGGATCAGACACTTGTATAAAATCCAAATGTGAATTGCATATAAACATACAACTATTCCTTTGACCTTAGTTCTCCTTCCTCTGCCCCAACCAGTATGTACCTGCTAGACTTTTCCCAACAGTTTTTTTCTTTCAGACTCATTTGTTTCTTTCCACTCTCATGTGACCTTTTCCCTTGTGCTGCAAAAGTATTTAGGTGGGTGTGTAGTGAATCAGATTCCAGAAACTATTCCAGATTAAAATTGACAATTTCAACTGGTTTACTTTTGGCTTATGACATCTTCCCTATGTGGTTCACTGAATGATGGAACAAACTCCTTGTGCTGTCAAGGGAGCTGCAGAAGTCCTTCAATGGCAGAACACAAGTGGTGAAGGCTTCTTTTAGCAGCAGCACTGAAAAACACTGACTTGAAATATACTCAAAACTACAGCCTCAGTCACTTTTGGATATCCTTTACAAGCAGTTCACACATCTATATGGCCTCAGGGATACCAGTTTAATAATTAAAGTTCTAGGTCAAGACATCACTGTGGAAAAAACCCAAAGATTGGTTAATACTGTATTAAACTACAGATTTTGTGTGATGTTCAAAAATTATCAATGAACTTTTTTGCTCAATATACAGACACGTTTGATTTGTGTGTTTTGACTATCCTCATCATGATGAAAGTACTCTGAATGTTCTAGTTAGACAACAGGTTCTAAGAACATTTCTTGCAGAAGTGTTATTATTCACATTTTCGTGCAATTTCCTGATATATATTAGCACCAATGCTGACAGTAATAAAACTAGTTTTATATTACAAAATATAGGATGATATCTGTCACGTCACAAAACTGGCAAACATACGACCTTTCGTTAACTGAGTCAGGTCTCCTGGGCATTATTTTAGTGCATAAAAATTTTAGTTGTCCTACAGACTTAAAAAACCTGGATTACACAATTCAGAGAGGGCTGAACGCTAATGTTCCAGGTATTCAAAATTCCTTACAAGCAGTGGAAATCTTTGCAAAGTATTCCATGTTTTGGATCAGCCCTAGGTTTGAAAGGTATTTAAAATTTATTTTTAGGAATGTATTTCAAATATATCACAGAGTAATAATAGAAATGAGGTGATATAAAGTATATATGCCATACTTGTTTTGGAACAAACACATATGGCATTCTATACTTACCTGAAAACAAAGACAGTGTATCAATTCTTCTAAAGCCTATTGAATTGCCAAGAAAGTATTAAAATGCCTTACGTGTAGAGAAAATTCTTATATATACTGTAACTTTAAAATATGTTGTTACATGGTGACAGTGTCGTATCTTTTAAGACAAATATTTTAACTATTGAATACTTGTAATTAAATATCTAACCTAATGAAAATTGACTGTATTTTCAAACATATAACACATGCCTCAGATAATCATAGAAATAACATTCCTTCGTAATAAATCCTAAGATAGTGTACTGTTAGATAGCACACATAAACCAAGAAGAAATAGGCATAATCAGAAGCAAGGTGGCTACTAGGCAAAGACAAGCAGATTAAAAAAAAGGCATTATTTTTTTGGTAGTGTTTTTTTTGGGGGTGGGGGTTAATAATAATCTATAGTTATAGGAAAGCACTAAAACTGCAGTAACATTGAAGGTACTTTGGAGATGCATTAATTTAAACACACTAATAAACAAAAGTTACCTTTTAAATTTGATTTTGTGATGCAATAGTTTCATAGTTATCTTGCCCTGCGCAGTTCTTAAACACTAAAATTCTGTCAGCGGTGTCCTCAATAATTTTCTACTCATAGTTGGAAATGACAAACTTGGTTTTCTTTTGCTTTACACCATTATGAAGAACCAGGCCATTCACTGTCCAAAATACTTTCTTCAGTAATGACAGATGGTCTGAAAGAAAAAAGAAAAAACAAGTAAAGTCAATATTTGGCTTCAAAATTAAAGCTGGACACATCATGCTCCCTTTTCCCTATTACCTTAAAAATACACACTGGCCTGTCTCCACTTAGATGCTGGTATTTTCTGAAATACTACCACCAGCTTCCTACTAACCGTGACATAAGCTGTAGCAAGCTGTCTGCAGTGATAGCCTGCATAAATCATCATTTCTGAAGGGAACAGATGTTCAGGGTATGAAAGAGTAATACCACAATTTAGTCATAATTAAAATTCACCTTAGCATGCCTCTATCAGTGAGCAGAGAGGAACATTTCACTTCTCACCTACAAAAATGAAATGCCTTTCATTTCTTCTGCTTCAGGAAAATTAAGCCTGAACATTTTGTATATTGTTTGAGTTGCATATCTGACACTGCATCATATAAATGACATTTTTATTTCACTTCAACTGTTAGTTTTCTTCTTTTTCCAAACACTAGAAAATGACCTCTAAATGGTGTACTGCCTCTACACAAAATGCACTTACAATTAAATCTTCAAAGAAGATTGTTGTACATTGCATGCTGAAATATAAAAGGTAACTATCTAGCTACAGATCAAAGCTGTGCCAATAAACATACTCACTGCACTGATAACAATTCAGTCTGAGCTGGATATATTTAAAAACTTAGGGGCTGAAGGCCTTTAAAAATTATTTAGTAATCTAAGATCACTAAAATCAGTGGGAGTTAGAGGATTAACTCAGTTAAAAATTTGATCCTTAGCCTTCTAACTGCCATTAGTGTTAATGGAATGTGTCTATACACATAATTTCAAAAATGTAAGCCTCACACTGCTATTATTACAGTTGGATTACGTTAGATGCATGACAGTTCTTTTGAAAAATTGGTTTCAATTCACAAATCTTTATATCATGAGGCTACTTTATTATGAAATATAAAGCATGTGTTATGTTAATAAATATGTCTCTAAACCCACTAAAGTGTAAATGGCTGAGCTTTTCAAATCGATTTAAAATTCTAAGACAAGATAATTTGTCTTTTCATCAACATTGATATTGGCAATCCATTTTAAAAAAAAAACCAAAAACAAACCACTTCTCATTAAACCATGGGTTTCACTAACACCAGTTGTTCTGAGTAGACTCTTAGGCTCAAAATAGCCTTTTACATTGTGTATTTAAAACTAGAATGCCAGGTAGGATACAGATGGGCAAACAGCATTACTTCTTACCTGCCACAGCAATAATGCTAGGCTGGGAAATGCAGGGACACTTCACTGAATGGCATTAATTCTGTGTGTTTCACAGTCCTTATTGTTAAACAATCAGGAAAGGTTTATTATTATTGATTTATTATTCATTTAGAAAGCATGAAAGTTTTATTGAATCCATTTTAAAAATGAGACCCCTGAAAAGTCATGCAGGATCTCACAGAAGAGCTTCAAATAATCTCTCTGAAAGGACATGCTCAAATATCAACTACTTATCCATAGAGAAAGTTACTTTTTACTTCAGGAACAACAACAGTATATGAAGACATTTTCCTTAGGGACATTATTTTTTATGTTAATAACTTCCATTTGCATGAAAATATTATTTTGGTTAACTGTAAGACATCCTGTCCACCCAGCATATAGGATGGCTTCACTATCGCTTGGTCCCTCCACCCATACAGGTTCCAAGTCATATGAGACTGTAGCAATGAGGAAGATGCATCTCAGAATTCATAGGAACAGCATATCTTGAATCACACCTTCATGTGATTTATTCATGCATTCCACCTCTGATCCCAGGAAAACAGTGATCTTGTAAAGAGGTGGTTACAAGACCAGTTTAACTACTGGTTCAGAAACATCTCTACTAACATTGGAAAACAGATCTTAAAATCTCAACAAAAAGATGGACTGACTGTCATCTGGAAATTTTTGAAAATGGTATGTTTTCAGAGAAGTTGCAGAAGGTGGTTCAGCCTTGGAACAAGGGGCTCTAACATGCATTTACAAGTAGAGACTAAATCTGTACCATGATTTACTTTGGTAGAGTATTCATTTACATAGATATTAGACATATATTATGGGCTATTTCCCATATAAGCAAGTATTACAAGTTGGCTTACAAGTATTACAAGTACAACAGCAAAAGAATGTTTTTCAGTTTAGATACACTACAATAAGTGTAGTTTGGTTTCCTCCTGAGCAGAGTGGTACTTGGAAAAGAAGTGGCAGCTGATTTAGATTATAATGAAAGATGACATAAGGTGAAACTTAGAGATTGCTTGGCATTGAATGATAGGAGCAAGTAGATGCCTAGAGGTGAATTTAGGAAGATCATAGCTGCCTAAGCCAAAGAATGCAATAAAGAAAAATTTTGCCCACCCCTTAAGGTTACATCCACAGTACCTCTTAAGGCTGGCTGGAGAATTGCTCTGAAGGTCAAGCTTGTCTGTACTCTATAGTATAAGCCTGCAAGGAAACTTCAAGCACAGCAGGAGTAAGCCCTCTAGGAATCTGCATGGCCAAAAATGCTAAATATGACAATTTGTTCCCAGCCTTGAACTGAACAAGATTTCAATGAGGTTGTTATGCACATAGAGGGCAGGCATTACATGGCAATGAAGATACTTCTGCCACTTCAGAGCAGCATAGACACAAAATTAGGCACTTGAGTGTCTTTGTGTTCCCTTATTTTCAATAATAAATTACTCTCGCCACCTGAAATTGCCTGCACTTTGATGCTGCTGTGCATGCTTAAGTGACCATGATCCTACCTGATTTAAGAATTTTGGTAGTTATCAGTCTTTTGGGGGTCCACAAACCAGGGATCTCCAAAGCAAAATTCCCTCATTGAGGGGATACTTCAGATATACTAAGTGCAGAGACAAACACTGGTAGCACTGAGTTTACCAGAGAGTAAAACAGACATGACCATTTAAATTAAAAAACAACCTGAAAAATAGTGGTAAAGTCTCATTTATAGAAGTGGTCAAGTGTTTTTATTTCCTGGGTAGAGGAAGGTCAGACTCTGTAATCTCTATCTGACAGACTAGTTCCATATTTCACAACTCCCAGGAGAGTGCTCATAATCTCCAGCATGCAGGCTGGACTGAGATCTCTCTCTGGTTGCTATTGGACTGTGCAGCAATAATGCAGAACTCCTGGTGGAAGAAGAAGGAAAGAATAGCCATGGGAATCAGACCATTGATAATAACAGCACTTATTTGGAACTAGGGTAAGGATTTTTGCAATGTCTAAACAAGGTGTTTAAGCAGAGGCATCAGATGAGATTTCAGCTTCATTCTTTTCTTCAGGATTTCTTAGTGTCTGCTGTAAATGCTGCTTCTCTTGAACCTACCCTATGCTTCACGCTGGTGTTATAACTGAAAATGTTAAACACAACAGAAGTGATTTGATGGGAGACTGAAAGGAAGTTTCTAGTCCTGCTAAAAATATTTTGAAGTTTTTACGTGCCTAGGATATGTGACAGAAATAAAGCAAATATGGACAATGGAATGTAGAAGATTGCCAAGGTTTGTAGGGAGAGAGGATATACTCTATTAAACTAACATCTACAATATGAAAAATCAGACAAGCTGTTTGACGTGTAAGTCCTTCTTGCATTGCTTAAATACTTAGATCATCTACAGGGACCTTCTACTATTCCTGCAACACAAGAAGTGGATTTCATTCACTTTCAGAGTTGGGAATAAAATGCAGCATCATTATGTAAAAGGAGGGGTTAAGAGATACTGGAGAAAAAGCAGCTGAGAAGAGGTCTAACTGCAATCTTCAACTACTTGAAGAATGGTTGCAGTAAAGAGAGAAAGATTTCTCAAAGTAGCAAGTAAAAGGACATGAAGAAACAGTCACACCTGTGACATGGGAAAATTCAACTAAATGTAAGGAAAAAGAAAAAGACAATAATTAAGTAGTGGAATGGCCTGCCCAGAGAGGCTGGGGAATTTCCATCCCTGGAAATTTTCAAAACTTGACTTTACTTGAATTTACCATAGTTTTCAAAAATTAAGTAATATGTTTTGTATTATGCTTAACGTTAGCTATTGAAATTATTTAAACAAGATAAGCAACACTAGTCAATAATTTGGTACAGAAAGTGAAGATTAATTCAGCAAATTGACATTACACAGAGAACTGTAGATAAGCAGAACATATCACCTAAATGGAAGTAACCCCCCC
The DNA here is from genome assembly GCA_013400195.1 of Aramus guarauna. NCBI lineage: Eukaryota > Metazoa > Chordata > Aves > Gruiformes > Aramidae > Aramus > Aramus guarauna. The sequence goes on along the minus strand of VXBL01006300.1, from coordinate 287,151 downwards.
AAACCACACAGTAACACTGCTACTGCTAGTTAAAGTGGCTGTAAATCTTTAATCAGCTCAAGATAGCAGAATTACAGTTCAAATTCATATGCCAAGGAATATTGTCCTCCAGTGAAAGAATTCTTCATGATATGATGACATGGAGTTTCACTATCAAGAATGAAGAATGTCACTTGAAGAATAACAGATATAAACTCACAGAGCACTAAAATTTTGATTTGACATTTCCTATCTAAGCACTGACTACACTGTTCACAATCTGAGCCCAGGTTTGGATGTTACACCCATTTCCTGTAACATTGAACTTGTTTCAAAATTCAGTTTTCTTATTTTCCCAACTATCCCTTTATTCACAAATGCTTTATACTGTCATTGTTGAAACAAGATTTACAGACTTGTAAGAAACTTTCTTCAAATGATAACAAAAAAGAATAAACTTATAGGTTTAAAAGGACTAGCATATGGTATTACAAAAATACTGATATTGTACGCTATATATTATATTATGCATATGTACTCAGACACATCTTGCTTTAACTTCTGTCCCTTTCTTCACCTTGATAGAAATAAATACCAACCATTGCCTCAAACATCTTCATAACCTCATGAATCAAAATCTTATTGTCTGGGAAAAGATATTTTAATCTATTAAAAACAGAATATAATTTTCTCAGTTCCCACTTCTTAAGATTCTGAAAACTGAGTGATATATTTTAAAGGGTACAGAACAGTAACAGAGACATGACTCTGAAATGTATCTTATATATTAATACTATTAAGTGTTAATATAATAAATATGAATCTGCCTGATATATATTTATGAAATAGGAAGAAAGGCCCAAGTTTCCTAAAATTTAACCACTCTAGTAGTACCATATAATGTTGCATTCAATTATGTCCTCTGCTCAAATTACAGACACCTCTGTATTTGAGAAACATATTATGCCCAGGTCACATTCCTGTGTTTAACTAAGTTTACAGTCACTCCCTTTTCTTTAAATACTTGAGAGTTTTTTGTTTCTGCGTGTTCTGAAGTGTCATCATTTATTGCCACAGGCACAATGGCTATATTTAACTAATAAAGACAGCAGTTGTCATTAGTTTTTAAGCTCACTAACACTAGTCTGACATATTATTTGAAGTATGTCTTCATTCTAAATTTGATTAAAATTACAAACGTCCCATCTTTTCTGCCAATCAACACATTTCATCCCCTTGCCCTGAACTTTTCCACGAACTCTTTAGGAAAACAGGTCACAGTATTAGTGTCCACTTAAACTAAAGGCAGCCCCCAGATTGTAAAAAAGACTTTTATATGCTTTTCACAGAAATAAAAATTTAGGTCAGCAAATTATCAGTGTTTTTCACTATGTTTTGTGTGATAGGAATCTCAAATCTTGAATTTGCAAAAATAATATGTTCTTTTAAAAAATTAAGTTACATTTTACTTTGGGAAACAATGGAAAATATGTAAATGATTAGCAATTGAAACTGCTAATATTAGTCTAACAAAATAGGGAATCAAGAATGAAAATTAAGCAAAAATTCCTGTGATTATACTTGAGCAGACCATTGTCATTGAAGCAATGACAATTGTTTCAAGAAATCAAAAATTTGGTGTTGGTACAGTTTAAAAGAAATAATTAACATTTGTACATGTCATTTCATAGGAATTTTTCCCTTATTTACACTCAAGTAAACCTGAAATTATTTGGGGAATTAAACAGGTATAAAAGCCAAATGGAACAAATAAGACAAGTCCTGAAAAGACTGCAGCAACAATGCAGTATGTTAAAACCATATAGAGACTAGGTGAAAGGTTAAGACTCTCTAGCTTTTTGGCTCTCAGCCCAAAATTCAATTGATAGGTTGAGAGTTTACAATGCAAACAATTTTTTTCCATTTGGCAGAGAGATGAGACAGAATGCCTCGTAGTCACTGGTGCTCTACATTTATTTTCCCTACGCCTCTCAAATTTTTCTCCTGAATTTATGTTCACTGGATCTAGGATAACGGTTAGAAGACTGTCTTGTCCTGGATTGGGATGAATTTCTCCGTTCTGCACAGCTGGCAATCAATTTTGGTTTGGTTTTTTTTTTTTTTATATCAGGGGTCAGAGATGTAATTATAAATTATTTTAAAAAGATTCTTACTGCAATCTACAGGTTAGCGGGGATACAGATCTCAATGTTTTGCATTTCTCGAAGAATTTTCCATTTTAACACTGCTGCTTAGGGCAAATAAAGGAACTAAGACAAAGGTTCTACAGGCCAAGATCCCTATCTGTTGTTATTTAAAAGGTATGGACAAAAATTTCTTACAACTCCTGGTTCTTTGTCTACATAAGGATGTCTCAAAATTTACCCTGGATTTGTCTTCCAGGTTACTGTTGGGGAGGTGTTAGGGCAAGTTCAACTACTGATTAAACAGAGCTGTACTTTTCACATTTAATTTACATTGTTTTGACTGTACCTTATTGTTTCCATGTTCTTTCATTCAAGATACAATTTTAAGCCACATTTGGAAATTATTTTTCCAGTCTCGAAAACAGCATTACAGAATTTATTTATTACAGAATTGCCATGATTATGTTCCCACCACTGTAGACATCATAAAAATATACAGAAAGATACTGTTTTATATCCAGACATTTTATAGCCTGAGGATCTAATGCAGATGTCTATGAAGGAAACTGTATCCCTCCCTTTAAATTCAAGTGGATTCTGAGTAAGGCAATCAGAGTTTGCGTCCTCCCGAAACACAGTACTAACACCTAACTAACTTACACTAACGCTATCTTACTCTTTACTGCCCTAAACAAAAGTACAATATGAAACATTGTTCAAGAGAAGCTGTAATAAAAGGGGAATAAATAGGGTATTATATATATATGGAATGCAGCCGATACTATCATTTATAAAATCTGATCTCAACAAAAAAGTGGAGGTATATATAAAGTCATTAGTCATCTCTGTTTACCAGCATATTATAATGGGTGTTTACTGGTTATCTAAACAATTCCATTTGTGTAATTAATCTTATGCTTAAGTATATCTTGAATTATAGCTTTTTAATTGTAAAAGAAAATCCCAAACAAACTATTCTTGAACAAAATACTCCCTCTGGTGATTTTTCTAAGCTGACCAATCTGCCATACTTGGTTTTATTTATATGTGTGTGTGTGTATCTGTGTCTGTGTATGTAAAGGTATTATCACTTTTGACTACCAGTTTACAACTTCTAGTTAAGTTGTCATCTCTTACTCAATAAAGCCTATTGGTTGCTTCCAGAAATCAAGCACCTGGTCAATCCGTCATGGTGGAAAATGTCTTTACAGACCAGTAACATCATCAAGCTCAAGTATACCACAAAGGTTTCTCATATTTCTTTAACAAACTACCAAAATTAATGGACAGGAGAGTGAAGCCTAAGACCAGGAAAGAAAGCTAAAGCCTGACAACATACATTTGCTACAGTTACTGTGTCATCAAGAAGACTCCACATATATTGTCTGGAAAAAAATATTTATCAAAATCTACTGGGGAAGCTCTTGAGGGAACACTATATCTACCTTTGCTTCTGGTGCCAAAAGAAGCAGTAGAGTTTGCTAAATGAGAAATCTAAAGGAGGGAAAGACACAGCATATTAACAGTGGGATTACCACTAGACTCCTAATAAAAACACTACAGACTTCAACACCATTGAATGGCTAGAATGGAGACTTCAATATTGTGAAGGGTTCCAAAATAGCTCAGAAATGGGAATATTTCAGATTTCAAAAAGGTACCCACAACAGGAAACAGCTGTAAGAATCTGTAGTAATAATTTGAATCTAAATTTTCCATAGTAAAATAACAAAATTATTTTTTCTTTTAGAAACCCTTAAACCAAAATATTATCTAGGTTTTACTGTCATCCCTCTCAAAGACCAAGTTTTGTCATTCTAACTTTCAGGATATGATTAAGCTATTTTCTAAGTATTCAATTCTGTTTTGATATATGATGATTTGAAATGGAATTTCCATAGCTTAGAACAAATCTCTGTTGTACATCTTAATATCTTCAACCTATGTTATAAGATGAATAGGCTCATTATATGATACATATTTCTGTATATCTTATGATATTTGTTATAGCTTATTCTTTTTTCAGATCAAAATTCCAGTACAAATGCCCTGAAATAACATATAATACAGTAATTACAGGAAAATTTGTATTTACTTCAAGTTCATAGAGGAGATGCATTTCTTCTGAAAACTAAAATGTAGCAACTTTAAATTTTATTCGCTGATGAAAAAAAGCCCTATGTTATTCAAAATGCTGCTTGGAATTGAAACATTTCCAAATCAGTCAATAGTTAGAATGGTAAGAATCCATCATTTCACTGACACTTACTCCTTGTAGAAAAGATGTCCTATTTTAAATGTATTCACACACATTCTTGTCAGTTGGAACCTGTCTTGGTAAATTATTTCATTTCATTATTCACAGGATATCTAAATGTTATTAAACAAAAAAATCTTTATCTCTTCATTTATCTCTACCTGAAATGCAGCATTAAGAACACTAAACATGGATTACTTTTTCTAGTGCCCTCTGTTTCTCAGTGCAAGAGTAAAAGACACAAAATCTTACTCATTATTTTTAGTTTTAGCACACAACACTGGAAACATATACCTCTTACAAATATAACTCTAAATGAAAGAGTATACACATTTTGGCTAGGTAGTAAAAAAGTGAACATTTATGTACTAATTGTTTCCATATGTAGTATTCTACTATAGTGATCCACAGAATGAGAGCCAGAGGTAGGTCATAAACAATGCTCTGTACACAGGTAATGAGATGTATTCATCAGATGAAGCGCCTATGTGATCAGCGAAGTGGACCATGCTCCTTGCAAGGAATCCTTGTCAGTATGACTTACAAAAAATATGTGAACGGGCATATTGACACCAGCATTGTGGCCAAAATGCTGTCTTTAGGAAGTGATTCAGTTTAAGATCGGCACAGCTAAATTAGGTCTCTACTTGTACATTATCTATATGTGAGCTCGACATCTTAGTTGTCATTACAGTCAGTGGAGCTCTAGTAATACGTATAGTCATATATCTGTATAAATGTTTAGCTTCACTACTCTGAAGGCTCCTGCAGAAACCACTGATGTTACTCTCAGTAGTACAGAGCATAGACGTGAGCATAATTGGGTTTGGATTGCAGTCTAAGTCCACAATTGCTTGATCAGCCAAAACTCCTTTGTCTGCAACTTAGTAACACTAAAGCAAGATCAAGATAAATGGCAAACACGGAAACTGAAAACTTACTGAATGGAAGATGAACTTTAGAAGAAGCCATGTTTTCCACAATAGCGTGACTGATAAAATGTACAAACATTTTATCATGGAGTGATAGCCAATTGATTATTTTATCAGGCAAGGTTGCTAATGTCACTGGAATTAAATTCAATAAGAAGAAATTAGTATCAGTTTAAGAAATTGGTAACTATTGAAGAAAAAAATGAAGCAGTCCAGTATACTGGAGACACTTGAAACTCAATAGCAAAGAGGTGGGGGAGTACAATCAAAGCTGAGGAGAAGCATGAGGTTTTAAAAAGAATAAATAAGAATATCCGATATGTTTTGAAATTCAGTAACTGCTAAATACATAAGTGTCTGCAAACAAACACTGATGTACGTGGTTTCCTATATATTTCCAATGAACAAGTAAATACAACCACTGACCATCACCAAAACACATGGAAGAACAATATACTCCAGAATATTAACTCTTTGGCATGGTTCTGCAACACACTAGTTCCACAAAAGTCCCCAAAAATATTTTTTAAATGATTGAGACTTGATACTTTTTTGTTTGCTAAACTTCTGTTAGAATGGCACCTTATAACGGATGTGTCACGTGTATTTATTAGAAATATTGAATTAAATTAATGAAGCAATGGCTTTCAATTTTTATCCCAGATCATGCAATTTGTGAACTTAAGTTTGAATCCTTATTCACTTTATCCAAATCTCAATTTAAATTTTAATAAGTAGAAAGATGAGAAGGTGAATAAATCCAAATAAACCAAGACATCAACATCACTGGGAATTATATTCTATCCAAGTATTTATACCACTTCCAGCAATGAAAGTATATACAAGAGGGTACAATTCAGACAGACACTGGGATTTATACAGTACTTGAAATAGAGATTTCCTCAAAAGTGCTGATCTTGCAAGTATTTATGTGTAACTACATATGTAAAAAGTCTCTCTGATTTCCATGGGATCACATGTACATATTTGGGGCTTTGCAGTATATCACTGATCTTCCATTCCCAAGCACAAAAGATTTGCTACTGACATTTGACATCGTTATCTATGCGTTAAGGACTCAAATGCAGCAATCAGTATGTTTATACTGACATGTCATACAACTCTGTGATCTCTTCCCAGTCTTGGGCTAGAGAAAGAAAATATAAAATATGTACTGTCTCTATCTTTAAACCTATCTTCAATATATTGTAGCTTTTTAAAAATGTGTACGTTGTCATTCTTAGTAAGTATAAATAAAAAATATTAGCAAAAAAAAATATTATGGAATGTTATACAGAGAATTTACGAATGTTTTTAACATCAGTTCTGATTTTCAAGCACATGGAATTCTACACTATTAAATGTCATTTTCCAGTTCTATTAAACTTGTAAACAGAGGTGTAAAAAGGCCTATTTTCTGGTATTGGTGGCTTTTCTACTTATAGCAGTGACTTTTTCCTGTCGTACTTACCCTTTTAATGGACACACAATATGTTACTCAGTGCCCAAGCTCACCTACTCTTTCTTTTCTCAAAAGACAAGGCACATCTGCCACCTGCTCTAGTCTGTGTCCCAGCAACAACTGTCGAGCAGCAAAAAGATTGATTATCAGTCAAAAACCATTCAACAACACCAGATTTTGGTAGGTTAAGCTTGCTGATCCAGCAAGAGATGGTGTGAAATTTTCAGTAATGTGTGCCAACATTTTGGTGCTAAAAGAACAGCAGTGCATGTCACAATGAAACACAGCCAAAGATATGCAGACAAAGCACAGAAGTTTTTGTTTTGAACTTGGCTTGCAAGAGGAAAATGAGAGAAAGAAAAGACTCACTTAATGAATTTGAAAATCTATCATAACACCCAAGTCATATGCATGAAGAAACTATAATAAGAGTACTGGTGAAGACTTTGTAACAAATTAGAGCAGTAGCCATATAAAAATACTGCAATAATAGAATCATATAAGTGATTCATACAGTAGAAATAGCAGTTTTATCACACACTGTTGCAAGAATAAAACCAGAGATCTTTGCCTTTTACTAAATAGATTGGCCATTCATTACAGCCATTTTAGGGAATGGATCACCTGTGTTGTACTCAGAATAATTTTTATGTTATCAACAACTGCTAATCATATACTAAATTAATTATGTAAGACACAGGCTTACCAATATAAGTTTCATTCATTAATACCTCCGTGAATATGTAAACAAACCTTTAATTACTGGACTCATATCATAAAGGGTCTAGTAATTAATATTAGATCTTTATGTGTATAGAGCAAGCTATGTAGTAGTCATTTTCTTAGGCAAATAGCCAGTAATGAGTACTGTATAGATATCTTATTGAAATGTATTTGTACTAAGTAATACCAATCTGTAAAATAATTAGTGAAAGATTATTTTGAAATTCTGAATGAAAGATTTAACACTAAAGTATGTCTCCTAAGACTTCCTAAGATAACACATGCTGTTGAAAAACTACGTACAAAAAATAAAACCAAAGGTTTGTTTCTAAAGAAAGTACATAATAAAAAAATTGCCCCAAAGTGCAAAGAAATCTATATATAAAATACATACAACACATATACAAAATATGCACACTAGTTGTATTATTTGTCTTTCATTTTTCATCTTTGCTATCCCTAACTTTTTAGCAAACATATCACACATTTTACTACTACAAGATTAAACAAATTGGAACGTTTCACATAGTGTTAAATAATTTATCTTAGTTGTATTTCTCATTGGAATTGTACACTGGATTGTAGATTCCTACCTACACATGCACTGTCCTAATAGTAAGTCTGCTTTTTATAATACATTAAATTAATAGTTCTTTCTAATTAATGCTGGTTGAATTCATAGTTTAATACAATACCCAATGGGTATCTTGAATTTGATATTGAACACTACTTAAGCTAATGTTGTAAAATGTTACCACAAATTTGCTCCAGAAATCTCACAAGGTACGTCATGATCTTAAAATATGACAGAGAGAAACATTTACATTCACATTTAAACTGTAAAGGATTCAGAAATAGTTTTTCCCCTTTGTAAAAAATGAAACATAATTACCAGTTTGGTAAAGGAATGAGAAGGAAAGAAGAAAAATTTTAATAATGGTCTTACCAAACAATCTAAAAGGAATAAGCATAGTAGGTATTCCATATTGCTGTATTAAACTTTCAAAAAATTTTAAACAATGACATTAATGAATCCCATCTTACATTCTGGATTATTTTTGCTAGTGGAATAAGCCTAATTAATTATGTCTGTTTGATGTCACTGAAACTAAACAGTAAATTCAATAATCTCTTTACATTTTCACCATTTAACCTCCTGCAGGCTCCCTAATGTCTATTCAGATCTATATTAAATTAAGTACCAATGCTAATGAAGGGCAATAAACGTGGCTGTCAGTAGATTTTTCTTTCATTAAGCACATTATCCTCTTACTGAGCTGTAAATGAGTAAACATTAGTTTTGTTAAACCATGCAAAAAGACAGGATGAAAATCATTTTTAATTGCACCCCTTAAGCCATTTGCTAAGAGTTCTCAGTTTTGTTTTTGTTTTTTTACCTTTTATTTTTTTGAATGGATATAAAAAGATCTCTCCAGTCGAAATATAAACGTCGGCATCATGGGGTACGTCTTTAGGTTCTAGTGCTTCAGTGCTGTCTGCCAAGAACACTCATTGTGCAGCCATGTTCAGATTCAGCTTTTCAGAGCACTCCTCCAGCAGCTAAATGAATGCAAGAGGTAAGGAATACTGATTACAAACATAGTTATTTTATGATCAATATTTAGTCAGCAAAAATAAAATTGGAAATAAAAAATCCACTCTGAACTAATTTACCAATCATAGTAACTGCACTGCAGGTCATGTAATTTTAGTGATTATTACTAGAAATCATGGGATGGGATAAAACATATTACCCTATAAAGACTGCTTTTAAAGTATTGTGCTCTTGCCTTTTAATGTCAAATAATATTGTATATTCTGCTGTAACTTATTTCATTTAGTGTTTATAAGATTTTTTAACAAGTCACACATTTTAGAGATAGTGTACAAAGGACAAAAAGTTTCATATAAGCTTATTTTAAAGGAAAAAAGGATATACATTAGAGTTTGAAGCAAAAGCTACAAATAAACTTTATGCAAGCAAGGAAACTTCTATTAGAGGTTACCGGCTTAATTAAGGACACAGAAACTTTAGCAAAGATCTTTCTTGTGCCATTTTTGTAAGCTATGACATCAATTACATTTGGCTGCTGTTTAATAACTTCAGATACTTCACATGATCTCTGGATGTGCCAGAGTTTTGAAACAGCACACAGTTAATTCTGTCCAAAAAATCCAGTTTTAGACATTAGAGAAACAATCAAAGCTATTTGTCTTTTCTTCTTTAGTTTTTTGGGGGTTTTTTTGTTTGGTGGTTTTTTTTACTTTTTTAAAAAACTTTTATAATAATTGTATGAAAAGACAATTTGAATGTATGGACATTAAAATTCTTCACAGTGTGAGTTTAGTTTGCAGCACCTAAGTTATAAATATAGCAAATACAGAGAAATTGGACTGTTACAAGCAAAATAGACTTAATCTATCCCAAATTAAGTTTATTCAAACTTCTAGAATACTTGGAAAGTAGTTGCTTAATTCCACTATGAAGTCCTTTTATGAAATATCTTAAGAATTCCACAAGAAAATAAATCACCTAGTTTTAAAAGTATTTCCCAAAATCTATCAGAACAAATAAATATAGAAAAAAATTTGTTGATTCTGAGAAAACTTATAACTAAAGAACACTTTCAGTGCATAGTATGTAGGTTATTGCTTCTAGTTTAAAAAGTAAGAACTGATGACAGTCTTTTCTCAGGCAAAATTTCAATCAAATTGACAGCAATTATGTCTGTACAGTGACTGCAGAGTGGGGCTTATTGTTAATTGTTTCTGTTTCCCAGATAGCAAAATATATTCAACGCAGCTGCCAGAATAAAATTAAATAAAGACTCAATTTTAAAAAATCATAATACTATTTTAAAATGCTTATACCACAAATAACTTCTGAATAATACCACAATAAGACTATTTCTAAAAGCAAAAAAAAAAGAGAGAGGAAAGTAGATTCATAACAAAATGTCATACTTCAGCAAGAACGATCGTGACATACGGTCTCCATCCTGGGCTGCAACAAGAGGTTCCCATGCAGAACTCAAAACTAGTTTGAGGCCTAAAATATTAATTTCTGTCCCATGAAAACCCTTGGAATTTTTTTCAATCATTTCCATTAGCACTGAACTGATACTTTCCTTAAACCATAATGGGATATAGGTATTCTCACATATTTTACAGTTTCCACATTTCTTGACTGACAAAATGACCATAAGAATCCTAGCTTTTTTGTCTTTACTATTTCTAAAGCAAGCCATGCTATTAAATTAGCCTAGCTACTTCAGTGTTGAGTACCAAACCATATAAATAAGAAAGCCAGAATGTGCCCCCCTCATAAAGTATATTTTTTCAGTTTTAGAGTTTAAGACTTTCATACATCAGGTGACAAGTATATTAAAATGTCTTATCATACAAAATTAGCAATTACAAATACTTTAATGGTTTTGAATAAAGCACTTTCATAAAACATTTACAAAAAAAAAAGAAACTTAGAGCCACTTGTATCCTATTTGAGGTCACATCTGCACACAAATGAGGGAATACCATGATATCATCTAGGTTTGTCTCAGTTTACAACAATTTCCCTACTCAAAATAAAAGACACTAACAACAAAAAGCTTTTGATGAGGAGATCTAAATTAAACACACTAAAATACACTTTTGTTACCCAGGTCTTCACTTTAATCACCTTTATGGTACATTGCAAAACCCAATCATTCTCTTGGATTCTCCAGACAGACAGAATCAATTAATTTTGGATTAATTATGGAGAATCACATTCTTCTTTCAGAGGGTCAACTTGACACATATTATCTATTGTTAAGTCTATTAAAATTTTGTAAAGCAAACTGCGATGCCGGGTTTATTGTCATTTTATTTGTCTTTCAGAAATGTCTGATGGAATCAATATGGTTTTAAAAAGGATATACTCTAAGAAATTGTTAGGTCAAGAAATCTTAATAAAAATTAGCAAGGTCTGGTTTAGAATATCAACTGAATCATCATTACAAGGTGACTGAACTGCAGCAGTCATGATTAAAAGCAAAAGAGCTTTGATTACCTTAGTTGACCTGTGGGAACACTTTCAGCTCTGTTTGTCTTGAATGGTGATATAAGACAGAAATTGTCTGTACTGCTTGATTTGTAGCTGTCTATATGTCTGATACTCCATCACAGCTCTGAACTGATTTTGTCTGATGTGTAGAACAATCTTGAAGTCTTGACCTTCTTGATACCATTGCTGATTGCAGGCAAATGTTATCGGCACATAGAAGTTGTCTAGAGCTTTGCTTCCTTTCAATATCTTTAACAGCTACTTTTGCATAGGGAGGAAAATATTTTCTGAAACAGAATTATGATAAATATAGTTAAAATTTTACCTTTTTGCTCTGGTCTTTCAACTACTTTAAATTAGTACTGATTGACTGTACAGAGTTCAGAAAAGCCTACAATAACTTAATTAAAGTTGGAAAACACCTTATGAAACTGTCTTAATAGTTTCATCCTGATTTTTATTTCTGCAAACTATAAAATTATTTCAGAATTCAGCTCAATTAATCTTTGCACAAGCTAGGATCAGAATGAGAATTGTATAAAGTGCTCTAGGACAGAACTGTGGTGAAGTACAGTAGGTATTTCAGCTATACTACACTGCACTAGCACTGAGTCTGTACTAGCCTGCCTTCATTCAAAATGAACATTAAATTATCTCATGAAGCTAAAAAAAAATGTTTTGTTTGCATAAAAACATTAAAAATGAGAATAAAAGCCTCCAACTTTCAATCTGAGGCTACTATGAATGGCACAAAATTACTTTATACCATAAGCCCAAAGTCTAGAAGGAATATTCACCCATATGAAGATCACAGAATTTAATTTTATCTGGTCTTTGGACAGCAGTATCAAAGATCAAGACGAAGCAAGAAAGGAATCAGATGAGATCAAGCCTCATTCTTCTTTCATATTCAAATAATTTTTATGTGTCAGAATATTTCCATTATAAATTATAAAAATGATGTCACAACAAATGTGAACTTCAAAATTTGTCCACATGGATTGCAGTATGTTTACCTAGGAAATCCTTAAACTAATATACTAACGCACAAATACTAAATATTGGAGTTCAATCAATCAGAACTCTTTTCAGTATTATGAGTCTGAACACACTATGCTGTGTTTTGAATTCTGACTAGTGACAGCAGGAGGACATTATTTTTTGTAAATACTCTTTTTCTTAAAAGACCATTTTGTTGCCCACTTCAAGAGCAGAAAATAAGTACAAAACCAGAAACAAATTTCTTTATACAATAAGAATCTATTAATTGCCATTATTTATTCTGTAGATAACTTCTTTAGCAGATAACATCTCTACTTGCTACTCATGAACTATTTTGATGGAATATTAACAGTACTGTTAGTATTAACTAGGAATTATCTTGTTTGTATGACAAGTAAACCATTATGTAAGTGGTCTGGTGTAGCAAAGGGCTACTACTTTTCAACAATATATAGTACATACAAAACTTCCTGTCACTAAATTATACTACACAAGGAAAATACCTACAAGACTACTACTATTATTGTTCAGCAGTCCTTGTACAGCTTTTCCTTAAAATTTCTCATCATCGTAACAGCTATTTATACGTACAGTGTATGTAAATCATAGGGCACTTGTGCATAAATTCCAATTCCTTAACTGAGGTGGTTTCAAACAGAAAATGCAAGATGTTAATTACCAAGAGTAATCTTACTCTTGCACTGCTGAGCTTTTTTATACTTTGAGAAAACTCAAATTTAGATGAAAACCTGGTGCCCATCTTTCTGGAGATTAAATGTCTTAATACATGGAAACTTCATAATAGAATCAATTTCAAATGGTGCTCACTAGTCAGGAAAAACAGCTTGGTACTCCATACTAAAGCATAATTTCTTCTTAATCAATGGTAAATTTTGCTAGCTGCTAACACCAAGATATTGTGATCCTATTTTTACGGCACAAGTAAACATGCCCAGGTAGAGAAATACAGAGAGAAAAGATTTTGAAACCAGAAATTTAAATGGGGAAAGAATGAAAAGAACTAAAACCTAAAGAGCTCTAAGAACTTTTTTCGCATTTAAAAGCAATTAAATTGCTATCTATTCATGGCCAAAGCACTGAAGTCTTTTTGTCATTATCACAAAAGGAACTTTTGCTTTCAGTTAGTTCCACATGCTGAAATTGTTTAGCTACATCAGATCAAAATTTTTATTCTGTTGCTCTAGTGTAATTTTCTAATTATTCATTATTGTCTAACTAAAGCACACTTCTCCATATTTCTTCTTTAAATAGAAAACAACAGTATACTAAAGAAAAGAAGATAGTCCATACAGTTTTCTAAGACATAAATCTGCACATGGCTAATATTTTTTTCCATAAGTGAAAAATATAGTTACTTTAACAGACGTTGGTTCAGTAACAGCTATACAGGTCAAAGTTATCACACAGTTTTGGATATGAATTCAACAGCAGGATAATGACAGTTGCCAAGGATTTGTACTTGCTGTCGCTTAGTACTAGTGTTGCCTGTCAAATTGTCTCTTTTTCTTATACAGAAGCCATGGAATTTTTTATGGATAGCAATTACTTACAATATACAATGAAGTACATCAGATGTAACAACCACCCTTTAGCCCTTCATTATTTGGTCGTCTCTTTGTTATATCTAGTCATCCATTTTCACCTAAATTATTTATTTATACTGCATATTTGACAAGCATGTATTCTTTCCTTTATTTTTTTCAGTAGTTGTTCAAAAGATATAGTGATTTATTTTAATATTCTCCTCTTTAAATTTACATATTTAAATTTACCTTATTATTTTTATTTTTGTACTTGCACTTCATTTTGGATTTCTCAAGAAAACCATTATCTGCACGGCAAAGGCATTTTATTTATATACCAAAGGTATTAGAAGTTAAAATAGTGGCAATATCAGATCTTAACCACAATGGAGGGGTTAAGCAAATCTTATATTTATTCATTATTTGTTTGCATTGTTAAAGTATTTTTCTCCAACCGTCACATTTCATAGTTGTTTGCACTTACATTATTGTTGCACTACATGCATGTATGCTCCAGATAACCATGTTAATATACCTTTATATTGATAGATGAGAACATGATGTTTCATACATTATGGTCCTGAACATTTTCTGCATTAACATCATCATAAGACTTGTGAAAAGTCTAAATTTTATTTTATTATACAGGAAACCCACAGCATACATCATTTACATATTAAAAACAAAGCCTAATAGTTTAGTAAATTTAATATGCTTGGGAAACTGCCTTCATAATAACTCACCCAACAAAGGGCAGCTTTACACAGCATCACTTTGGGAAGGACCTTCTTCAACAAATAATGCTGCAAACCTCACACCTGCCAAGTAAACTAAACTGTTCTCAACTCCTACAGCAGTTGGAAAGAAAAACTGATGATTGTTTTCCTTTTATTAGGAAAGCCAAATCTTCTCCTTTTCTCCTAATACTCTTTCCAATTACAGGCTATTCATGAAACTACAGTCCATTCCAAATGAGTACACTCTGAGTAATAATCTACGTACAGGCTGTGTGTGAAACTCATGTCCCACTAAAATTGTTGGGAATTTTGCCAAAGGCTTGAATGAAAATTTTATCCTGGATCTCTGAGTAGATGAATAGAAAGAAACTGCTTCTCCTTTCTCTGTCACTTCCCCACTGGCATCCCACAGACCTCTGGCCATGAAAGGTTTTTCTCCAGTATGCTAAAGAGAAGAAAAGAAACTATACTGCTCAGTTAGGCAACTGGTGCCTAACACAGAAGAAAATGTTTAAACGATCCTTTCTGGATATCATGATAATCTGACAGAATTTACTATCTCTTCTTACTTAGCCAAGAAACTGAACAGCACCCAGTACATCTCTTCTGTCTCACCCCAAATGGCAGAGAAATGGATTTTCTCTCAGTGCCTGAACAGACAAAACCTACTCAATGCCTGAGGAACCAAGTAGCCACACTATGGAAAAGAAAACAGGGCAAAAAAATGAGAACGTACATTTCCTTGACCAAAATAAGGACTCACAAAGAAATTGATAATTGAGTCATCATAGCATAGTTTTACTAGCTAGGTAGATAAGAAGGTAAATGAAAAGCTGTAAAAGTTTGAAACTTAGGTGTCACTTATACTTGCACAGTTAAAGTGGCTACCATCTGCTCCCACACTTCTCTGTGAAGCGGAGAAGAAAGGGTAGCAGCACCTTGGGATCTTAAATGGCTGTAAGGGCCGTGACTACATCCCCCTCCTGGGGATTTGGCTGCTGGGCTCAGGGCCAGCTTAGAGATAGCGCAGCTGAGGGCTGTCCCTCCTTCCCTCTGGCGACCACGGGGAGCTGCCAGACAGCTCTGCAGGGCAGCCTCAGCCAAGGCTGGTCCCCTTCTGCGGGAGCTGCCGTTAAGCCGAAGCTCTAGGGCTTGGCCTTGCCTGAGGTGCGCTCCACCCACGCGGCAGCTCCTTCCCATGCCCAACCACGGGCCCCTGCTGAGCTGCACCCGGATCCCGGCCTGTGGGCTGACGTCCTGGCTTGGCCTGGCAACCACTGGCTGGGTCTGACCTGGTCCAGACCCCAGCTTAGTGACTCGTGTTCCTGGCTCGACCTCAGCCCTGATCCTCACCCCAGTTTGCCTGACGACCCGGGCTCTGGCTGTTCCTCGCTGCCACCCCACTGGGCCCTGCCTGGCAAAGCCCTGCCTGGCAAAGCCCTGCCCGCAGCCTGGCTGTCAGGCCCAGCCCCCAGCTCCTCCACCCGCAGGGAGCAGCTAACCCTCGCTGCGCTCTGGCGAGGGCTTTCAACACACCATGGGATCTCTTCCCTTCAATAAATACATGCACTATCTTGTAATTTCTAACCATTCTTATAGTTTCTTTGGTACAAAAATATCATCAACTGTCCTGACTGAAATCAGTTATTAACACCGTAACTCGGCGTTCCAGTTTGCTGTCTGACTGAAGAGTAAGAAGTGGTATATAAATAGCCAAAGAAATGTGAGAAGACAAAACTATTTTACAGATTCCAGGACCACTAAGTCAGCTACAGATGGATCCAGAATGAAGGATTCACAAGCACTGAAAGAACTAAAATTCTAAATAAAGACAAAACTTGAAAATCACCCGGTCTGCAGGGTTTCGCGATATTTTTCCCCTTACTTGAGTGAAACTGAGAGTATACTGTACAGAGAAAGCATAAAAATATTTTAAATGTTTTACTTCATCTTTAGTCTGAGACTGATGCTAACAAAGTATGTACTCAATTATATTTTTAGAACTTACTACACAGCAGCAAATTAAGCACCTTTGACAAATGACATGAGTGAAAAGTTGCCATGGCTTTACTCACACATTTTTTGCTAATGTAGGTTGTGCATCCATGTGGCATGAAGACATTTGCAAAGTTAAGAGCTCATTGTATTTTTGTGATGATGCACGTGCCATATGGTCTTTTTCCTGAGCACTTTATTAGACTTCTGTTGTTTGCCATTTCCTGTTTAGATGTGTGAAAGATTGTAACTAAAATGAAAGCATACGCTTTTTGTTAAGACTGATGATTAAATAGCAATTAGAAAATTGAACCAGTCTTCTATCATAATTTTCTCTACAGATTGTGAGAACATGGTGGGTTTTGTTTGGATGCACGTGTACTTCATGTATTGCTCCTTTCTAAAGAAGCAAGATTCAGAATTGAAAGGGAAATTTGGAGGCTATAAACAGAGAAAATACATTCTCTATGGACTTAGATTAATGTGATTATCTGTATATATATAATAAAATCAGAAATACCTGAAACAGTCATATAGATTTTCAATAAAACCACCTCTTCTCCCTGCTGCCCTCTAACTCCTCTACCCTTATTAGAATGAAACAACTGCTGTGTTTCATACGTTGTTTCTACAAAGACATCACCAAGAACTTAGAAGCTTTGCTATTCCTTTTAACAGGAAAGTGAGGGGGTTTTAATTTTATTTTTTATTTTAATTTTTAATTTAGGGAAAACAAGTACTTGATAGACCTTCAGATAAAATTACCTGAATCTGGGTCAGAATTTACATAAACCTAAAATAGATCACTGGCTTTTGGACATATATACAGTCTAATATTTTACCTATCATTGATTGAGACAGACTGGTGGCCAGCTGAAAAACTCTTAAATTATACTTTCTTATGCATGAGATCTGCCATCTGATGTGCAAGTTACCTGTGAGAATTCCTCTTTTATACATCATAACCTTCAAACATTCGTTGGCAATATGCATTACCTCAAAACAGCTTTACCATGTGCTTACTTTTATAAATTTCACTCAGTCTCATTCAGTATGCAATTTGATGATAAAGTAATATGATCTAATGGCTAGGTGACATCGAAATGGGCAGACTTGCTCCCCTCTTCCATTTCTTCCCCTTGCCCTGGACAAGTTCTCCAGCTGCCTTCCCTGTGCTGGCACTGACACATGACAAATCTGTTCAGTGGAGCTAAACCAGCAGAAAATTATAAATTTTTTAGCAGAATTGGATTTTTGCTCATTTATCTCCATGAATTCTTTCACTGTGTGGTGACATGAATGGCAGTGCTGATGCAAGGGCAGCAAGAGTACGTGACTGAAGTGAGTGAGAAAGGAATGGCAGAAGAATTTTACCACTTTCAGTGGCAATTAGTCATTAGATCAGCACAGCTGTATCTTCAAACTATACCTTGCAGTTCAAACTGAAAAGAGAACAGGAATTTTGCTTAAGCTACAATTGAAAATATATGTAATACAGGAATATATAATGGAATGGTATTTGAAGTACAGCAACTGTATTCTTTCCTGTAATACTGAAAGGCATTTTACTACTTGTTGCCATACTTGGAAAATACTTCAGTCTTTAAAAGGATCCACATAATGGAAAAATGTTAATCAAAAGTATGATAAATTATAAACTGTATCTCTAAAGAAAATAAGCAAAAAGCCAATTAGCCCAGTGCTCCTCTTCAACAAACATTTGGAAACATATCCAATTATCTTGGAAAAAGCCAATTAAAATACAATGAATAATCTAAATACCAGAACTAAATATTTCATTTTGTAATTATCTTTCTCAAGAAGCCGGTTTTAACATAAACTGTGAAATATTGTCAATCTGTCATGTTTGCAAGCTTTATAGACATCACAGTTGTTGCTCCGTTGCCTTTGTGTATATTGCAGTTTACATTAGCAAGTAACCAACGTGACACTAAACATGCCTGTTTCTGATAAGGGTTTTCAAATGTCTGAATACTTGGTTTAAGTATATCAGAATAAAGATCAAAGTATATCAACAGAAGGAGTCATTCAGTCTTTTCATTGCATTTCTTCTTTAAAAAAGAAGACATATGACAGAACGTGGCTTTATACACATGGTTAGCAGCATATGACTGCAGAATTTGAACATATGTACAAAAGGGACAGGCAGAAAAGAGGTCCTTTTGTTTGACAAATCCACATGCAATCCAGGCATAACTGCAGTTTTAATTCTGAGAGAGTAGATGTGTATTAAAACTGTTCTGTGTTCTACGACAGACATGAGAAAAAGAAAGCCATAAAATGGCACTCTCTCCTTTTGGAGCTGCAGAGAGATATTGAGAACAATGTGTATCACAGAGAAGTATTACTTTCTTAGAATCTCACGGAGCATGATGCAATTCTTTATTAATTAATTCTACTGAGCCTACATGACAAAACTGGGATTGAAATTACAACATATGAAAACATTTACTACATAATGTACTGGCATGCAACTGGGAAAGAAACAAGTTGATTTTTATGTATGTATGTTTTAAACTTGAACAAAGTTGGACCTTGACTTCAGACAGCATAAATAAGATTCATTCAAACAACCAGAAGGCCTCAGAAGTAAGGAGATGGTGGTACTGGCCTGTCATGCTACCTTTTTCATTTGCAGTCAATCTGTATGGGAATAAGGCCTTTTATAGCATGAAAATGTCTCAAAGAAAATCCCATCATGATGAAAATGGGGATTAGACTATACCATACTGTCAAAGTGTAACCAAATAATGTTAGTTTGTTGATGAACGAGACTCTTAATTCCAAGCAATAGTGTGCTAGTGACTACATATTGCTGGCTCATATATATATAAAAAATTCAAATCTCAGAGGATTGAACACCTGAAGGATTTCTCTACACTAGTGCTGTTTTGTGTTACCTTTTCATTTCACCGCTCTCAGAGATAGAAGGCTAAGTTCGTGTTTAACTCTGTTTAGCTGCTCTTAAGTTTTCATGCTCACAGACAAAACCAAATTAAGACAGTAGCTTGTTGTGAGGTTTGGAAACACGAAGAAACACTCCACTCCCTATTCTTAAATTAGCAAGTTTGCAAATTCAGGCATTGAATATCAAGATAAAAATAGAAACTTGCACATGCAGTTTTTATTTGACTTTAAGTATACGGATTCTGATAGACTTAGTGACATAACAATTTAGTTTTATGATTCCTCCAATTCACCCACTTCACTGAGTCAGAAATCTGCCGAGAAATGCAGGAAAAGAGAGAACTGTCTCATGGCTAAGGTCTGCTGCCCCAGATAAATTGGATATCATTCTTGTCATTGACTTAAAATTCTAAAGTGATATTGAATAAGTCATATCAACCAAAATTTCCCAGGAAAAACACAAACACCAGCCACATTTTCTAGATACCTGATTTGGAGCATCCATGATCTGTTTCTGTAGTTTTTCCACTAACTGTAACTGAAGTCTGCTCTGAACATAGGAGATGCATTATGAAGATAAGTACTGTAAATTATAGGAGTTTTGTATTCCAAAACAGAACACCAAAGCTCATTGTGACTTTGGCACTTCAATCTCTGTGCCTCCTTTCTCCCTGTCTGAAAAGGAACTGATGATATCCTTTGAACTTTCAAGACCAATGATATAAAAGTGTCATGAAGACTTACTAATTAAAGTGTGGAACCAAGTAAGATTCTGTAACCTCTGTTTATTATGGATGTTTATTATTGAAGACTGCATCTTCAGAACAAAATTGGAATAAAGGTCCATACTTTAAACAAACAAGTCATATGAACACTCCTCATTTTTGGTAGAGGCAGAGGTTACCTGAGAATAAAAACACAATGCAAATAAGCAATACATTGCAATTCAAATATACCAAGTGGGTGAAAAAAAGATGAGAATAGCTGGCTGTTGGATCAGCCAAGTGCACTGCTTTTAATATTGTTTTAATACGTGAACATTAAGGAAATATTTATGGAAAAAAGTTGGACAGGCATAGATAAAACTCCAGTGTAAATGTGGCAGGCTACAAGACAGAGATAAATACTGTGTCACAGGGCACAAGAGTAAATGCCATACTGATCAATGTTAGCAAAGCGAGGAAAGGTATAAGTATCTTTGTCTTTCCCTCAGTTAATCTATGCCTGGTTTAGACTGATTGACACTGCACTTTAAAGACAAAAACTAAGTCATGAAATCTTTCAAATTATCATATTTGACTGAATTTTCATCCATTGATTTTACTCCACCTGCAGCACAGTAGACAAGGTAATAATTTATGATAATTATATGAAAATATACAATTAATATTCATCACCTCTCATTTCTCATCACTTTAGATGATCAGTAATGCAGAGTAAAAATGCTGTCAGATTTCTAATTGCTTTGTAATGGGCCTGGAATAGGGAAATCGTTAAAGACAAACAATCTGTCACTTGTCTGTTACCTTAACTATCTATCACTTAAAAAAGCCCTCATTAAATACATTGCTAATGAACGACAAAAGACTGTACTCACTGTGCCCAGATGTACCTTTTTAAACAATATTGTAAATTGCTTAAATAATTCCCAAGACGTTTTCAATCATTTTTGTGGAAATTTAATGGAAAACATATATTTTCAGTGCATGTTACATCTCATTTGTTCACATCATTATGACATTGAGTCTATCATATCCACATCTCCTGGGAGACAAAACTTTGTTTTTCTTTCTACTGTTGACAAATCTGACCCAATTAAAACACATTCTGGAAGAACTTAACATTCAGATCTCTGACATCTTTCTCTTAAAAAATGAAAAGGAAAAAAAATTAATCCATTTTAAATAATCCTATCTCTTCCAAGGATTTTTAATATCTAGATTAAAAAAGAAGCCCAACATTGTTCAAGGTTCAAAAAATTATTTTATCTTTCACAGACAAAACAATGGTTCCCAAGAGACAGATTTCAGAATTTTTACTCACACCATTCTTTTGAGTCAGCTGTCTACTATAGCTCTGACAGAAAACTCCATTTGAAAAGAATTCTCCTCACCGTACTGACATAAACAGTCAGAATGAAAACAGTATGCCAGAAGGAATATCAGTGAGACCCCATAGTGAAATATTGTCTTATTAATTACCACATAAATTAATTACTCTTCTAAATTGTCACATTAAGTAGTTGGAAAAATGAAGAAAGAACAATACAAAAATCATTTAAGACAAAATATCTGTGCATGACTTAAACATGCTCAATCTCTTAAATTTATCAAAAACAAATAAATATTCAGTGCTTTTTCATGTTGGTATATATCAGATGCTAAACCACCACAGTTTAAGGCAAAAGGTGTAAGAAGAACTGATGGCTGGAAATAGAAGCCATGCAAATTCAAGTTTAGAAATAGGGACAAATTTTAACAGTAGGATGACTAGCTGTTGCAGCAGCCTTCTCACAAGTGAGGAATTTTCCACCTTTTAATATTGATAGTCGGACAAAACATACTGGACTCAGAACAGCCCTGTTATACATAAAAATTCAGACTAGGTGATCTCGTGCTTTCTTCAGGTTTTATTCCCATGAATCCTATTTCTTCTCAGTTACAAAGCAAACAAGAAAGCAGAGAAGATAATGCTTTCAGAAAATCATTAATTAAATAAATAAACAAGCGAGCTAACAGACTAAATCAGGTGTAGTGCTTTGTATCAAGAACAGCGCTACAGTGTATGCGGAAGTTTAACAAACATAAGCCCCCAGATAGGGACATATTTGTCCAGATAGGAAATACACTAAATAACTTTCCTTTCCAACTAGAAAAAGGCATTTGTTGCAAAAATTGTAATTTCTCAAATATCCTGAATATTCTAGATGCTAAGTAATCTTAGAAAGACTTGCCTGCTGATTTTTATACAACCTGTGCATCACTCTTTTGTACACATATAGCGCAATATAAACCAAATACAAACAAAACAACCAAAAAAAGCTTTACTACTATGAACACTTTGAAAAATACCAGTTGTCTTCAGAAGTAAACAATGTAGTTACAAGTGAAAAAGTCTGGATGTTTCAGCTGTTTCTTAAAAGAATAACATAACAAGGGGCTGGTCCATCATTCGTACTCATTTGTTATTGTATTAATATACAATATTTTATATTCTAGCTATGAAAGATTGTCAAATTGGCTTGAGATTGATCAATAGCTTCAAAAGTCATTATGATCAGACAGAGTATGACGAGCAAAGACTAACCCGAACATAATATTGCGGTTTCTGAAAATGGATAGATTAAAATTAAAAGACAAACTGATACACAAAGATTATAATACCAGACAAGGCCAGATAATCCTGCAGTGATTTCATTTCATAGTTTATGCATTTAGCAGTCCATGAAGACCAAACCGTTATATTAAACAGCCTATTCTCTTTTACTTTGGCATAACTGCGAACATGCATATGAAAGAATGAGTGTTTGATTCCAAAATTGTTCCACTGACTTCAGAAATAATTTCTTAACATTTATAGTTAGTTTTATATCGAACAACTAATTACAGATAATTATATTATTGGATACAAATGCTCACAATCTCTCAAATAACTCTGAATTTAACCTACGTTATGAGCTGGCTTCAGGTACCAATCCTATAAGAAGTTAAAATGGAAAAACCCTATATGCAACATTTAAGAATTTGGGGCATAAAGGATAAAAATGGATATTGTAAATGTATCCAGCTTGTCAGAGGATATTAACCATTTGTGGCAAAAACACAGGTGTAGTAACCAATCTCCAAGACATCACCGGATCTTTTACAATTTTTCTTTTAATTTTCCCCTCCTCTACAACAACAGTGCTTGTTCACATATCAGCCCCAATCAATGGCTGGGGGAAATACATTCAGTACTGCGAGCCACTGCAAATTATACGTGGGCTGATTACAATCCAAAATGAAGAGGGTAAGTAACTCATGCAATCATACTGGAATCTTTGCCTGAGAGGTCAATTCTAATTTCAAAAGGGACTGTGTACATTAGCTCACACTTGATACATCTCATCTATAATTCAATGATTTCAGTGAAATATATAATTACACTGGTGCTGCAGAAGTTAACACCGCATTCACAGAGGGAGCTGAACTGTTCCATGGCTCATACCTGTAACTGCCCAGGTGCAAAGACAAGTCTCTCCCTTTTGACAACTATGGACTCCATGTTACAAATTTGACCTCACCTACAAAACTGCAGAAAAGGGCAAAATACTAACCTACTGTTTTGTAGAGACATTGATGACCAGGATAGACAAAAATCAAACTGACACACAGGTCTTGAGCAGTTTTGTAGATTAGATGTTTTCGCACCTACCCCAAAAAGTGCATTGCTTCTCTACTGCCCATGTTAAAATTTAAATAAATTCTCCATGTTTATTGTTCAGCCTCGATTGTCGCACACCCTTCCCGCACCGATGGTCAAGGGGAACACTGGGCCAGGAACAAAACTCCCAGTTCCTCCCACCAGCGGCTGTACAGCCTGGCTGCTGCTCTACTTAAACAGTTCAGAGGGTACGAAAAACGAGGAAAAGTTGCTTTAATTGTAACGTATTGCATTAAAAAATTGCTGAATGAAGTATGTTACACATTTAATGGTATAGTGTGAACTGAGTTTGTCTGGAGCAATATTTTGAGATTTTTGCTAACTAGGATTGACTGAGATTACAAAAGTTGAAGTCTACAGCACCAATCTAAGCTTTTTTTTTTAATGAGGAAATGTCTTCACATCATTAAAAGTCTGCTTCCTGAGCTTAAATTTTTTTTCATTAAGAGGATGTTCGTCCTTCCCCTTTACGACAAGTACTTTCTAGAAAGAAACCATGGCCTTATTCCCCTCACAGGGTCGGGACAACTTGCAAGGGAGGAGAGGAGGAGGCAGGAGGGTCACCCCTATGCCCGGGGTTTTCTCCCCAGACACACGCTGCCCGGAGCAGCTGGGCGGAGGGAGCCCCATCCGATCCCGGGGAGCCCTCGGCGCTCGGCAGGCCCGCGGTGCCCCGCTGGCGGAGCTAATCTTTGTCTCCTGGGCAGTGGGGGGAGGCCTGCAGTGAGGGAAGGCAAAAGGAACCCTGTGCGCCCCGGGTCTGCCCGCACCTGGAGGTGCAGTCCCTGAGGGGAGAGGGGGTGTCGGGCGGCCCGACTCCCGCGCAGCGAGCGAGGGAGGTTAAGGTGGACCCCGGAGTCTTCTGACACCTGGAGACGGAATCCCTGAGGGGAAAGTGAGGGTGAAAAGATGTTCCCGCTCGCCCTGGGCCGGGAACGAGCGCTGGAGGGCGGCCGGGGCCGTTACTTACTGAGCCCGCCGGCAGACTCGCAGCTCCGGAGCGCCGCCGGTCGCCATGGAGACGGCGTCGGGCCTCGACCACGGCTCCGCTTCCTGTCGGTGCCAACGCCACTACTNCCAGGCCGCGCTTGTGTTTTCAGAAGCGCCTCGTGAATTCCCTGGGGAGAGAGGGGCCTTCCTGGAGCAAGGTGGGGAGTGGGAGGGGCGGGCCTGCCCGCGTGCGCGGCGCTTCGCCGAAGGAAGGGGGGGCCGCCCTGCAGTGGGGTGTCCCCCCTTTCTGGTGGTAGGTCTGAGAAGTTTGGAAAACAAACCTTTCTTCCCCCGTGAAAAAAAGGGTTTATCCTGAAGTATGATGTGGTCACCAGAATGCAGTTCTAGTGCTGAAATGAAAAAAAAAATCCTTTTTTTTTTCTTTTGTAACAAGAAAAAAGCCCTCAAAAATTAAATCTTCTTTACTTGGAGGCAGTTTTATTTCTTACCAGAAAGTTCATGATAAATTAACTACTNCCACCGCTGCCCCTCGCCCCGCTAAAGGCGCAAAGCACCACGTGGAGCGGCTGTTTCCTGCCGGACGAGTTATCCGGGGTACCAGCCGCCTCCATCGACGGGCCGGCGGTGCGGGGCAGGTGGGTGCTCGCT